>OZ018327.1:16999633-17222133 GCA_963969495.1 Ceratothoa steindachneri
GGGCTAAAAAAAATAACAATAAGAAAACAAAGCAAGAAGGAGGCGTGCTCCAGTGTCGGGGGTAGGCGAATATGAAGATAGACTGAGGGTATTAAATATGTTCTCATTTGAAAGAAGATGTGCAAGGGGAGATATGACTGAGCTTTTTAAAATCTGTTCTGGGATGGATAAGTGGATTTTAGCAGGTTATTTGAGTTGGAAGGTAGTAATAGGACTAGGGGTCACCAATTAAAAATTAAAAAACAGAGGTGCGGGTAATATTGTATATTATGATTGATTTGTATGAGTCTTGATGATGTTACTTTTGTCTTTGACACATTCCCATGTATGGTTCTATTTGTATATTGTAGATAAATGATCTGACACAATCCTCTGGATTGTTTAAATTGTATATTGTAGATACATGATCTGACACAATCCTCTGGATTGTTTAAATTGTATATTGTAGATACATGATCTGACACAATCCTATGGATGCATTTTGTGGGTGGGTTTTGACAGATGACCTTTGATAGGGCCTTCTTACTTTTGTCATCTGTGAAATTATATTATGATTGATTGATTGATTAAATCTGTTTTATAGGTGCTGAAACCCTATAAGGATTATTGGCACCGTGAAATTATAGTCAAAAATAGTCACCATCACCTCTTCAGTCTAGGGACTCCACTCCTAGATACTCAAGAATAAAGAGAAAGGTAGTCTGTTAGTATGGGAGGACTAGGATAAAATACAGTGCCAATAATTACAACAATTATACATACCTACATATACTCACATATACATGAATATAAAATAGCCTCAAGTAGGCAGGAGCCAGATGGGCCATTAAAAAAAAATAAAAATGAATATAAAAAAACACACTATCTTTTAGAAACTTTAGTACTAGTTCAAATGGGAATGAGGAATTTATGACAGTACTGCCTACTTGGGCATTAGTCACCATATTAAAAACTGCCTAGTACTAGGCTACTTTAAAATAAAATTTAAAAAACAAACAATGAAAAAAAACAACAGCCAAAATAAAAAGCAACGAGCAAGAAGCAAGCTTCTGCGTCAAGGTGGGGGAGGTCCCCCTGGCACAGGAACGTGCGACCTATAAAAAAAAACAAAAAAAAACTAGTTGAATAAAATGGAGAAGGCCAGCCTCCCCCCCAAAAGTCGATAAGTCTACCAGTCAATGGCACACACTCATCCCGAGTACAAGGGACAGGCAGTAGCGACCCCGCCCATCTCCACTAAATGGCGATGCATCACACGAGTATGCCCGATTCGGAGATGACAGAAAGCGACCTGAAGCCATCGTGGCATTGGAAGATAGGTCCATGGAAACAGTCGCGGCGCAATGACACACAACTTTAAATTCCCTTGGACCGTCTCCCATCTTCTTTGTCAAGGGGGTACAACTTAAAGCATAGTCAGGGGTAAGTTGTGTATTACATTTTCCACAGGAGTGGAAAAGTGATGGATCAAAGAAGTAGCCATGGGATAATTTACTACACCCTAATCTTAGTCTAGTTAGTACTATACAGTCGCAATTTGACATCATAACATAATTTTACGAATGACAAAAGCCACAAGGGCGTATCAAAGGTCATCCGCATCTGTCAAAACCCACCCACAAAATGCATCCATAGGATTGTGTCTGATCATGCATCTACAATATATAATTCGAACCATACACAGGAATGTGTCAAAAACAAAAAGCATCATCATCAAGACTCGTCAAAATCCAAATTAATCATAATATACAATAATAAAAAACTGCATCCACAGAATGAATGCACAATACCCCCCACAGTTAACCCTCTCTCCCCATATAATCATCTAATCTGCGTTTGAATACATTCAAGTTTGGACTGTCTACCGTCTCAGATGGCAAACTATTCAAATAATCTAAGGTAACACTTCAGTTTCGGGGTGCACGGTAGGTGGCGCTGTTTATAGGCTACAATATATGTCTTATGACATCAGACGGTAGCGTCAGATGTGAACAATTACGGTATTATATTTTTTTGTATATGAGTATATACTGGGGGGTTGTGCCCCCTAGACTCCCACAATTGATTGAAACTCAGGATCATCGCAGGGTGGTCCCCCCACAGTGATATCTCCCCCACAAGCAGTCCCCTTGAATTTACTGGTTTTTTTCCACAACAACATTTTACTGGCAGAAAAACCTAACCCAATGACAAACCATACTTACTTTTATAAGTTTCTTGATTAGTTTATGCGCCTCTTAAAATTTTTTCGCGGTTATGCAAAATAAACCTGAATTTGAATAACAAAGAAGCACAACTAGAGCACGAAAAGGCCATAACAAAACAGAAACAAATGCTAAGCGGGTTCTATTTATAGCTAAGACATTGCCAGTAAGAAGCTATTATCGTTCACTGCGAAACAAAAAATACAAAAACAATAAAAGATATCAAGAAACCTTACCCAACTTAGAAAAAACTATAAACCAGCAGAGGCGCAGACATTTAGTAAATAATACAGACTAAAAGTTACAAATCCCCAAAACAACAAAAAAATATAACGCCGTGATTGGTCACATCTGAAGCTACCGTCTGATGTCATAAGAGATATATTGTAGCCTACTAACAGCGCCACCTACCATGCACCCCTAATCTGAAGTATTACCTAATCTAACACTATTGGTGAAAAAATATTTTCTAACATCCAACTTGCACCTCTGTTTTTTTTCATTTTTAAGTGGTGACTCCTAGTCCTTTACTACCTTCCAACTCAAATAACTTGCTAAAATCCAACTTATCCATCCCAGAACAGATTTTAAAAAGCTCAATCATATCTCCCCCCACACATCTTTTTTCAAATAAGAACATATTTAATACCCTCAGTTTATCCTCATATTCAAGGGGCTTCAGGGAAGGTATTATTTTTGTTGCCCTCCTTTGTACTAACTCTAACAGGTTGATGTTGCGGTGGAGCAAATTTAAGTGTGTGTGAAGGGCCATTCCCTCCCTCTGTAAGAATGTGTGTATGAATGGAAATGTTTTTTTTGCTTTATTTTCTTTTTAATATATGTATTTGATTTCATGTTGTATTAAAATGGCTTTTTCTCTTTCTCAGCTACAAAATGTTAAATATTTTTCTGAAAGAGCACTCAAGTAAACAAATAGATAAACATTGCCTGCCTTTTGTAAGAGTGGCTGAAATAACAAAATTTTGAAGAAATTTAAATCAAATTTGATGTCTTTTAATAGTAGTTCAAAGCGGAGGGGTTTAATAGCCTAAAGACGTGACCGGATCTGGTAGTAAATTGAGCTTGGAGGTGCCAGGCCCCTAAGATGCACGCACCCAATTTTGGTCACAAGAGTGACTGCCAGCAAGATTTTCCCCCAGGGGCCGAAAAATCGTAAACCATGGTACCACGTAAGCTAACTCCTCCTTTTGTTTGTCTCTTCTTGTGTATTTGTAAATATTTTTGACTGGTAGTATTCGCAAGATAGGATTGTTTTTTGTATATTTATATAATTAAATATTTGGGGATTGTTAGTATTCGCAAGATAGGATTGTGTTTTTTGTATATATATATATATATATATATATATATATATATAATAGGCTCATTTCGACTATATTTATCCCTACTTCTCTAAATAAATCGTGTTGATTCTTTCTCAGGGTTCTCAAGGCTCATCAATTCTAGAAGGTTGGAACGTGGGGGTTAGTGTTGCCTTCGGCTCACTACATTTGGCGCCCGAATAGGGACCTTGAGATCTCGAAACTGGAGGAATTGGATTGCAGTCCACACCCAATTAGAGTGACAGGTAGCTGGTTGATTTTCCCCTCCTCCTATCCTCTTGTACTAACTCAGGAACAATGGCTTCAGCTGAAAGTTTGAATGAAGAGAGGCTGGAGTTGAGGAAGAAAGAAGAGGAGTGCGAAATGTTGCGGGGAGTGATTGAGGGAATGAGGAATGAGATGAAAGGGATGAATGAGATGAAAGGGATGAATGAGAAGGCTGATAGGATGAAGAAGGAAATGGAAGACCAACAGGATCAGACTGACCAACGGATGCAGGACTTGTATAATATGATGACAGGGGCTGGACCAGCCCCAGGACCTACGACCCTGACCCCTGCTCCAACTGAAGGGACTCAGCTGAAGGAATGGATGGGAGTGTGATTGAGTCTAGGGAAGGAAGCATGGCTCTAAGGGTAAGGATAGGAAGGTGAGAGGAAAGAGTTTCAATTCACTATACTCAGATGAGGGAGAGAGTGATATGATTGGAATGAGTGAGACCGAGAGTAGCTCTTCGGAGAGTGAAGTGAATGTGGGGAAAGGAATTTTGATTAGGGAAGTGACAAGGATTCATAAATTTAGATTGCATGGGGAAAAGAGTATGGATGAGTTCTTTGGGGATTTTGAGTGTTACTGCAAGCTCAAGTACCTGCAGAACAAGGATCACTGTGTGAATGTTCTGGGAGATTGTTTGGATGGGAAAGTGTTGTAGTTCTTTTGAGTGATAACAAGTATGGGTGAGCCGAAGTACAATGTAGTGAAGAAGCAGATGATTGGACAGGTGAAACGAATGAGAGTGAAATATAAGAGTGAACGAATTTGAGAAGGTGCGTATGGGTAAGAATGAAGGGGTGAATATGTATGCACATAGGCTTGAAAGTATGGCAAGAACAAGGTATGGCGATGATGAAGTGAATGAGTGTAAACCACTGATGAGGAAGTTTCTGGACACGATCCCCCGAAAGATGAGTGAATGGTTGAGTGGAAAGAGAAAGGAGAGAGAGACTGACAGGTGAATGGTTGATGTGGGAGGATGTGTTGGAGCTGTTGGAAGATGGATGATGAAAGCGATCTAGAGGAGGCATTACCAGTTCCGGAGCCTCAGTTTTGGGTAGGCTAATGCTCCCAGGGCCTTCCAGCGGGCTATGAATGTTGTGTTGAGTAAGTTTGCAAGTAAGAATGTGATTGTGTTTATACATATTTTGATTAGGACAGAGTTTTGAAGAGCATATGAGATTGGTGAATGATGTGTTGAGAACATTGGAGAGTGTTGGTGTGAATTTAAAAGTAGCAAAGTGTGAGTGGCTTGTGAAAGAAGTAGAATTCCTTCGACATATGGTGAGTGAGAATGGGTTACAAAAGTCGCTGAAGTATGTTGAGAAGGTGCGAATGTTTCCGAAACTGGTGACTGTGAAACAGCTGAAGTGATTTTGGGGTCTGATTGAATTTTAGCGAAAGTTTATACGTGATTGTTCTGGTGTGAGTAAGCCTCTGACTGAGTGGATGGGCAAGAAAGGTAGTACAATTGTCAGGTTTTTGGAATGATAAGATGAATGAGGCATATGAGAAACTGAAAGAGGCAGCAGGTAAAGATGTTGAATTGGTGTATCCAGATTATAGTGTGATTGCTATAACGCTATAAACGCTGCAAGAGCAGAGTTTGAATGGAGAGAATGTAAGGCGAATAAATGGGCATGTATCCAAGGCTATAAATGCAGCAGAGCGAAAGTATTTGACTGTGGAGCGAGAGTTAGCTGTGATAAGGCATCGTTTGAAAGTGTTACGTCTGTTCTTGTATGGTGTGAGGCTTGTGATTAAGACTGACCACCAACCTCTTGTGCATCTGCAGCATATGAAGTGGGCTGATAGTAGAATTGCAAGGACTTTGGAAGATTTGAGTGACTTTGACTATATGCCTGGTGAACGGAATGGAGTGGCTGATTTAATGTCAAGGTATCCTGGTATGAATGATGAAGATGTGTGAGGAGTGAGTGATCCTGAGTATTTGCCAAAAGGGATTATGAATAGAAAGGAGAGTAAGGGTGGTGGAGATTCCTTGTTTGAGAGTGTATGGAATGGTTTGCAAGATTTGAAGTGATGGAGTAGATGTGAGAGTTCCCGATAGTGTGGATGACTTAAGGAAGCAGGTAATGAATGAAGTATGTAGGAAGCCTAAAAGTATTTGTATGTTGAAGGTGCGTAACTTTATGAAAGAACTGAGAGCGATGTGTATGCAAGGGGTCCCGCTGTTTCAGGAAGTGTTGATTGTAGTGAGTCGTTTGTATAGAGTGATTGTTTATGTGCACTTTGGTGGTGAGAGGCCGATTGTGTACAAGGATGAGAAGATGAAGGGTTTGAATCCTAATGCGGTACATCTGCAATGTTTGAGCGGTGGGCACTACAATTGGGTGATTGAAAAGTGTTCATATATGAGAGAGAAGAATGATTGTCTGGATGAAGATGAGTGTGTGGTGAGCGATGATATTGGAGTTGATGACAGTGTGGATGTCAGTGCTGATGTTGGTGTGCTTGTTTCTTCTGTGTATTGCGAACATGGTGGACCTGATATGATGGAAGCGAGAGTGAAAGTTGGTGAAAGGTTGTTCTGTGGTTTGATTGATACTGGAGCGCAAGTGTCTTTAGTGAATGAGAGGATTCTGAGTAAGTATGAAGAGTTTAGATGTTGCGAGCATAAACCTGTGAAGTTACGGATAAGTGGATTAGGGAATGGCATGATAGTGGCATGGGAACAGGTTAGTCTGAAAGTGAGTTTGGGTAATGGTGTGAATGTGAAGCATGACTTTGTGATTCTGAAGGATGAGCAAATGCCGTGTTGTTTCTTGCTTGTTGTAGACTTTATGAGATTGAATGATTTGTCTTTGGATGCTGATAAGGATTGTCTTATGAAAGGTGAATGTGAGGTGATGAAGTTGAATGAGTGTGTGAAGAATGTTGTCAAGTTTTGCGGAATGATTGAGTTGGTCATGGATGATGAGAATGAGATTTTAAGTGATGATGAAATTCTAGAGATGCAAGAGATGTGTCCTTTTATTAGTGAGTTGAAGAGGTGCGTAATGACGCGTGTTGATTTGAATGAATGGCCTGAGAGTTTAAGTGATTTTAAAAGGTATGCTAAGGATTTTGTTGTTTGTATGGATGTTGTATATTTTGTGAGGCATGTGAAGGGTGGTGATGATATGTATGTACCTGTGATGTCCTTGGTTGGTATGATTGGTCTGGTGAAGGTTGTGCATGATAATTATGGGCATATGGGCAAGTTTAGGCTGTGGGAGTGTATGAAGGAGCGTGTGTTCCATCCGTTTCTGAGAACTGTTGTGAATGATGTTGCAACTACGTGTGAAAGGTGTCAGAAGCGAAAGGTGCAAGGTGTGCAAGTGAAACCACCGATGTTGAAAGTTGATGCAAAAGAACCATTTGAATTGGTAGTGATTGATTGTGTGTCTTTTTCGCGTACGAGTGCTGGGAATGTTGGTATGGTTGTGATGGTTGATCATAAAAGTAAGTTTGTGTATGCAGCGCCTGTGAGAGATAAAAGGAGTGTGACTGTTGCGCGTGTGGTTGAGCAGTTGTTTTTTCCTGTGTGTGTATGGAAGCCTAGAAGATGTCTGAGTGATAATGGGCCTGAATTTGTAGGAGAAGTGTTTGAGCAAATGTTGAAAGAGAATGGTGTGGAGCATGTGAGAATAACTCTGTATGTACCAGTAGTCTTCAAATGGATTGGTTGAACGTACTATAAGAACCTTGTATGAGATGTTGAGAATGATGAGTACGACAGTGAATGACTGGGATGTATGTCTGGGGAGAGTGTTGTGGGCGTATAATTCAACTGTGCATAGTGCAACTGGAATGTCCCCATGTCAGTTTGTGATGAATTTTGAAAGGCAAGTGAAAGATAGGTTTCGTTTGAGTGAAAGTGAGCAGAGTGTATGGCGTGAGGCACATGAAAGGTTCCATTCATTTGAATTGGGTGCGAAAGTATTGAAGGTGAAAGAAGTGAAAGGTAGGTTGAATGTGTCAAAGATGAGTGAGAAGTTTGATGGACCTTATAGAGTTGTGAGAGTTTGGGAAAATGGGGTGACGTATGTTTTGGAGAGTTTGAATGACGGTATGACTGAGAGAGTGCGGGCTCATCAGAGTCAGTTAAGGAGATGGAGAGGACTTCCTGACGACTACCTGGTGAGCCATCCCGTGTATGGACTGTGTTTTGTTTTTTTAAGAGCTCATCTGACGACTGCCTACTTGGGCATTAGTCGCCGTATTAAAACTGGCCTAGTTCTAGGCTACTTTAAAATGAAATTAAAGAGACGAAAAAAACACCCCAAAAAGGGGGAAAGGAAGCAAGCTACTGCGTCGGGGAAAGGGCCCCCCGGCGCAGGAGCGTGCAACCTAAAGGGAAAAAAAACAAATGCAAAAACAAAACAAAAAAACAAACCCTGCTTAAATAATAGGGAGAAGGCCGGCCTCCCCCAAAAAGTCAACAAGTCCACCAGTCAATGTGCACACACTCGTCCCGAGTACAAGTCGCGAGGACTCTGCGACCCAACCAGCGTTTCGCTCTCCCTCACACCGACTACATGGAATGAATACGGGCAGCTCTTCGGAGAGGTAACGTGCGTGAAGATCACCCAGACTGGGACATTCAACAAGAATGTGCCAAACAGTCTGGGGGACGACGCAGGCGAGCGCTCCATCAAATTGCGATGCGTCACATGAGTGTGTCGGATTCGTAGATGACAGAAAGCGACCTGAAGCCGGCGCGGCATTGGAGGATAGGTCCATGGAAACAGTCGCGGTACAATGGCACACAACTTTAAGTTCCCTTCGACCGTCTCCCATCTTCTTTGCCAAGCAGTCCGAAGAGCTGCCCGTATTCCTGCCATGTAGTCGGTGTGAGCGAAACGCTGGTCCGGTCGCAGAGTCCTCGCGACTCTTTGGCGCCCTCATCGGCACGCTCATTCCCCGCAATTCCTACATGTCCAGGAACCCAGCAGAAGATAATCTCGACATCTGCCCGGCTCGCCATAACCGTGGCGTCACAGATACCGAGAACCAGGGGATGCGAAGATCCCAATGCCCCGAGAGCAATCAGGGCGCTTTGTGAGTCGCTATAGATCACAATTTGGTCTCCGAACCGGGCACGTCTCGTAATCTCCCGTACCGAGTGGTGTATTGCCACCAGCTCGGCCGTGAAGACAGACGCAGCGCCTGGTAGAGCCCCGCTGACTTCAAACAGAGGGGATACAGCGTGGAAGCCGACCCCCTCTTGGGACTTGGAGCCATCCTAATACATTGGCAAGGTGTGATCCAGAAAGGTTGAACGCAATACTCCCGGCGCCTTACAAGCTTTGGGAGCTATATCTAGCTCTCGAAGGAGTTTCCTAGGCCCTAAACACAAAGGGCTTAGGGTATGACTGGCGTATCTCAGCGGCATAGGCACCGTCGAGATCAGTTGCGGATGCAGTGAGAGCTGGTGGCGACTGAGGGAGGTGCCGGGCTTGCACGTACAGGCGAGTGATGCACTGCACGTGGCGCAGAGTGAGTGGCATCTCCCCCAGCATTGACGAACAGGCTCTCAATGGGGGAAGTGCGGAAGGCACCGGTCGCAAGGCGAAGGCCGGTGTGGTGGATTGAATCCACCTTCCGCAATAAACGTTCGGCCGCGGATGCTTAAAACTCGCATCCGTAGTCGAGCTTCGAACGAACAAAGGATCGATAAAAAAGTAGGGCAGTAGCCCTATCAGCGGCCCAAGCGCTGAACGTCACGGAACGGAGAATGTCCATGGCGCGGGTACAAGAGACCCTAAGGCTGCGAATATGAGCCTCCCAGGTGAGGCGTCGGTTGAATACAAGACCGAGGAAACGGTGCGACTCCACCACATCCAGGTGCACCGCATTAAGAAACAAATCTGGGTCGAGGTGAAGCCGTGGATGGCGGCAGAAGTGAACCACCTTAGTCTTGGCCAAAGAAAACTGAAACCTGTGCGCTTCGGCATAGCGAGAGACGCGGTTCAATGCTTATTGGAGTCGACGCTCCAGAGTTGGCATTTGGGCCGGGCCAAAAGAGATCGAAAGGTCGCCCACGTAGAGCGTAGCGAGAACATCTTGGGCACGAGGTGCTGCCGTTGATGCTCAGGGCAAAGAGTGTGACACTGAGGACACTTCCCTGCGGGACACCCTCTTCCTGCTTCTTTGGGTCGGAGAGGACTCCCCCCCCACCCGTACGCCGAATCAACGATCTCGCAAAAATTCAGATATAAACATTGGGAGGCGTCCCCTCGACCCCATCGTGTGGAGAGTTTCCATGATACCGTATCGCCATGCGGTATCATGGCCTTTTCCAGATCGAAAAACACTGTGGCGTAGTGCTGTCTACGAAGGAAAGCCTCGCAGACAGCATTTTCCAGTCGGAGCAGAGCATCCGACGTGGAGTGGAACTTGTGGAAGACACACTGTGCAGAAGACAGATGGCCTCTGCTGTCCAGGAAATAGGCTAATCTAACAACATTTACCAATTTCTCCATCAACTTGCACATGCAAGAGGTTAGAGAGATTGGGCGGAAACCGGTCGGAGTAGAGTGATCTCTCCCCAGTTTGCGAAAGGCGAGCACAGTAGCAATTCGCCAGGAGTCTGGGTGAAGACCCTCCACCCAGACCCTGTTGAACAAATCTAACAGAAAGGTCATGCCTCACTCACCCAGGTGTCGAAGCATGGCGTACGGGACATCGTCCGGACCATGGGCGGTGTCCGCGCACGAAGCGAGAGCGGAGCGCAACTCACTTACAGTAAACTTGTCGTTGAAGGGTTCTCCACCTCTGAAGGTAAAGTCACGCCGGCGGCCTTCCGCGACATGACGACGTGCATTGAATGCTGGCGGAGGAGCATCTCGGCTAGAGAATGCGGAAAAAGCGGTCACTAAGGAATCCATCACGGACGAGGGGTTCGATATTGCGGTCCCATTCTCCTGGAGAACGGTAGGGGGGTCCTGCGAGAACTTGCCCCGAATCCTTTTGACTCGCTTCCACACCTCTGCTAAAGGGGTCTTCCCGTTAAGTGAAGACATGTATGCCCGCCAAGAAGAGCGGCGGGCGTGCTTCGAAATATACCGGAATCTAGCCCGACGAAATTCAGCGACAGTGAAATTGTTCGGGCGGAGCATATAGCGCATGTAGGCATAACGCTTCTGTTTGAGGGCCGCCTCAAACTCGGCCGACCACCATGGGAGTGGTCGGCGTGCAAAACGGCCAGATGTCCTAGGAATAGTAGTCAGGCCCACGGCGATGAGGTTGCCGGAGAAGAACTCAACAGACTCATTTACCGACCTAAACTCCTCAACTGAGATAGAGAATTCAGTCATTTCCTGAAACGCAGGCCACTGCGCCCGCGCCGAGCACCACCGAGGTGGGCTCTCAGGTGGCAATTGCCCTGAAAATGATATTTGAATGGGAAAGTGATGACTACCATGGAGGTCATCATGAAGAGCACAAAGATAGATCAAGGCAAGAAAATGAAGCGGTTCTCGGACAGTGATGCGTAAACTCATCCACATTTAGGACACCTATCTCAAGCTCTTCGATCAGATCGGCAAGGACCTGTCCCCTGGGATTTATGGAGTAATCTCCCCAGAGAGGATGCCTGCCATTCAGATCTCCAAGCAAGAGAAAGGGCCTCGGCAACCGTGCCACGAAGCGGCGGAAGTCTCCCGCGTCGAAGTCAGCTGACGGTGGAATGTACGTAGAAATGATAGTATACCTCCTATCCAGGTGCAGCTGCACAGCCACTGCCTGAAAGGAGGTATCTAAAACGAAAGGCCGAACGGAGACATCATGCCGGGTGTAAACCACGCATCCCCCAGCCGGGACATCCCGCGGTGGCGGGGTCGCAAGACCCTTATACCCCGGGAGGGCGGGCAGGGGGCACGCGCCTAGCATGGTCTCCTGCAAAAAGATAGCTAACGGGGAACGGGACGAGACGAGCCTCCGCAACTCCTCCCAGTTGGCCAGGAGTCCACGGCAATTCCATTGAAGGAATATGCCCTCCAGGCCTAGCTCGGAGGAGAGGCGGGGGCCCTCCTCGAACAGAAGACCCTCAAGGGAATCGCTGTACACTTCCCGGAGGCAGAACCCCATGCACTATTGGCCGGACAAAGCGCTGAAGGTGCTGTCGCCTTCGAGGACTTATTGGGGGGGGAGGCTCGCCATGTGGGTCTTTTCCTCCCTCCACCTCGAAACCTTAGGCGGGCGTTGCGGCTTCGGAGGCCCCTCTTTTCGAGGAACCACCGTCTATGAGCCACTTGCTCCACCTCTAGGCGTGGGCGAAGCAGCCGAAGCTCCTTTGTTGCTGTCCTCCTTTCGGGGGCCAGCTTTAGGAACCCCAAAAGATGGCCTAGTGACCAACTTCAGGGGTTTTGCCTCCTGTGAGTTTAACGACTTGGTGGATGCGTGTGGCCATTTCACCTTACAAGAAACGGTCACGCTGGGGAAGGAGGGGGAGCCCTGGTTTTAGCCGGGGCTGGGTGTGAACCCTTTTTGCCGCCAGCTTTACCAGGGAAGCGCCCGGGTTGAGTAGAGCCCGCAGAAGGGCTCCAAATGGGCGCGGAAACAACCTTGCTCATTGGCCTGGATGGGCATATGATGTCCCAGGCAGAGCCGGGCGCGCCAGGACCAAGTCCTTAGCCTCGCGGAATGAGACGATCCTGGGCCTGAATTTCTTTCTCAAGGAGATAAGCACCACATTGCTTCAAAGAAGCGGGATGCGGCTCTCCGCAAATGACACACTTGGCCACACATGATTTAGACTGTGCGGCCTTGGAGCAGTTTACACAGACTTCGGGTGACCCCGACTTTGCACGTCTACAAAAATGATTTGTATGGCCGAAGCTCTCCTCAGCAATGGGCATCTGGTAATACCCCGTACCAGATAAGATCCAGCTTCGTAAACCACTCCATCCCATGCATACTATACACACACACACATCGGAAACCTTTCTTTCACCTTTCAATAATCCTCTCTTACTTTCCACTCTCTTCCATTCACCCTCTTTCCTACCACTCACAGTATCTTCTTTAGACTCAATCACACTGCCATCCATTCCATTTAGCGGAGTCCCTTCTGTAGGAGCAGGGGTCAGGGTCGTAGGTCCTGGGGCTGGTCCAGCCCCTGTCATCATATTATATAGATCCTGCATCCATCGGTCAGTCTGATCCTGTCGGTCGTCCATTTCCTTCTTCATCCTATCAGTCTTTTCCTTCATCCCTTTCATCTCATTCTTCATTCCCTCAATCATTCCCTGCAACATTTCGCACTCCTCTTCTTTCTTCCTCAACTCCAGTCTCAATCGTACTACTTCTTCACTCAAAGTTTCAGCTACAGCCATTGTTCCCAAGTTAGTAACAAAGGATAGGAGGAGGGAAAAATCAATCAAACTACTTTACCAATATACAGATGAACTGCAATCAAATCAAATTCCTCCGGTTTTGAGATCTCAAGGTCCCTATTCAGGCGCCAAATGTAGCAGGCCAAAAGCAACACTAAACCCGCATTCCAACCTTATCCTAGGATTTATAGACCTTGAGAACCCCGAGGAAGAATTGATACGATTTGATATACAGTCCTTTGCTATACAAAAAAAAGTACAGTTATAATTACAGTTTATATTTACAAACAAAATAAATAAACACCGGTGCACATTCAAAATAAATATTCTATACAAATTAATCTTCTCCAACCGAAAACAAAATAAGACAGGCTATACAACAAGGTCCACACGACAAAAAACAACAACACCCGAACAAGAAGAGGCATATGAATATCATTTGAAGGCGGGGGTGGTGGTGGAAGTAGTTGGGATTCAATAAGAAGGGGCAAAGGCTCATCAGCCAATGCAGGTAATGCCCTCTGTTTCAGGGCATGACTGGGCGGTTCACTTGCCTCAAGGATTTCCCCTGCAGTCCACTGAAGCTTCACTCTTTTTAGATACCGGATGCAATATTAGGGTAATATCCCAATGCGCTGGACAAACAATTATTTATATAGATATATTTTAACTATCTAAATATTTAGAAAAATTATATCTCTGAAAAGAGAGTACAATCAGTTATTTGTATTCATAATAAAAAATCGGAAGGCAAATTATACCCACACACTCACACAGGGGTAGGGAAAGATATATGTAAAGGGGGGTGGGAGAATGGCCCTACAGATTCGGGGTGCAAGGTAGGTGCCACTGTTAGTAGGCTACATTTTGGGGCTACAATATATCTCTTATGACGTCAGACGGTAGCTTCAGATGTGACCAATCACGGCGTTATATTTTTTTGTTGTTTTGGGGATTTGTAACTTTTAGTCTGTATTATTTACTAAATATCTGCCCTCTGCTGATTTATAGTTTTTTCTAAGTTAGGTAAGGTTTCTTGATGTCTTTTATTGTTTTTTGTTTTGTTTTCGTATCTTTTGTTTGCTGCCAATGATAACAGCTTCTTACTGGCAACGTCATAGCTTATAAATAGGACCCGTTTTGCAAATATTTTTCTTTCATTATTGCATTTTCGTGCTCTCCATGTGTTTCTTCGTTATTCGAATTCGGCTTTAGTTTGTATAATCGCAAAAAACTTTTAAATTATCTAGAGGCGCATAAACTAATCAAGAAACCAATAAAAGTAAGAATTGTTTGTTACTAGGTTAGGTTTTTCTGCCATTAAAAAGCTGTTGGGGGGAAAACCACTCTGCGATGATCTTGAGTTTCAATCAATTAGGGGGGGTCTGGGGGCGCAGCCCCCCAGTATATACTCATATACCAAAAAATATAACGCGGTAATTATTCACATCTGACCGTACCGTCTGTCAGGTAAATTGCAGTGATCACAATTTGGTGATTTTTTCAACTTAATTTTGTTTAGGTAGCAATTTAAGCCTACATGCCCTGATCTCAGTCTGACAATTGCAGTTTCGAGTCTCCTATGTTTATCAAATGACCATGGCCAATGATTGAATTTGTTTTTTATTTCACCAAATTGAGTAGAAATTACAGATCTTTCCCAAATAGAAGAGTATTCTTTTTGTATCTTTTCTCTTAATAAGTTTACAATTTCGCTTTTAAAGAATGGGGTGGTTTCAATGTTATTAAAATTGTGGGAGGCTTTAGCTAATAGGACTGCTTTTTCATTTCCCACTATCCCTATGTGAGAGGGTATCCATTGGAAATATATTTTATGATTGTTGCTCTGAAGGAAATACCACAATGATATTATTTCAT
Organism: Ceratothoa steindachneri; assembly: GCA_963969495.1. Classification (NCBI taxonomy): domain Eukaryota; kingdom Metazoa; phylum Arthropoda; class Malacostraca; order Isopoda; family Cymothoidae; genus Ceratothoa; species Ceratothoa steindachneri. Next base: position 17,014,673 of record OZ018327.1, read on the forward strand.
TAACTAGGTTTGAGTATGTTTGGCTTGTCCTGTGGTCTTCTAATATATAGAGGCTAGATTGTGAGTCAGTAAGTATAACAGCAGATGTGGCAGAGTAGTTTTTGCAATGATTAAGTGCCTTTTTAATGGCAAATAGTTCAGTGAAAAGTACGGTATGATCTCCATCCAATTTCCAAGAGTAACACTGACCAGAGTCTTGAATAAAGATAGCAGCTGAACATGAGTATTTATCGTTTAGGGCTACTTTAGATCCATCTGTAAATATTTTTGGGATTCAAGTAAAATTGTTGTTGATGTAATCTTCTATTAGTGTTTTGCTAATATTTGACATTGATTTTGGGTAAGTTATTGGTAAATTTGATTGTAACGGTAATTTCATGTTTTCCCAAGGTGGTATATTACTGATATAGGATTCCCTATATACGAAGTGGTCTATGCCAAGTTTATTACATAGATTGATAGCTCTATAGTAATAAGGCGGTTTGTTTCGGGTAGTCCACATAACTTCTATGACAGCTTTTTTGTGAATATTGAAGTTTTCTTTCAAAATATGGTTATTTGGTAATGAGAGTATTTTTAAAAAGTACTTCATGCTAACAAAATCTCTTTGATACTGAAGTGGTAACATACAAGTTTCACCATAAAGAGAGGCAATGGGAGAAGACCTCATTGCTCAAATGCTAATTCTAATTCCTGCATTAACAATAACATCTAGTTTCTTTTTTTACAGATTGACAGGCGGAATCATAAACTTCACATCCATATTGTATCTTGCTGATATATGCCTTGAGAAATATAAGTAATGACTTTCGGTTAGCTCTGTATGATAATTTACTGAAAGATTTCAGTATATTCAGGTGTTTTTGGCAATTTAATACAAGGTAATTTATATGACATTTCCAGGTCAAGTAAGGTGCATGCATCAAAAAAGAGACCTAGAAATTTATTTTCTTTAACATCTTTTATTCTTTGGTTATTTATTGATATAAATGGTGTTCTAAGTATTCTTTGATTTGTAAAATACATTAGTTTAGTTTTATTAATGTTAATTGTAGTTCCCCATGTGTCACAGAAATCTTTTATTTTATTAACAGCTCTTTGAAGATTTTTTTCAGCTTCCTGTAGTGTGTTCCCACTGGTGTACATTGCCTGATCATCTGCAAAACAGGATATAATGCAGTTTATTAATTAAGGCATGTCATTGTTGAAAATAGTGTATAGAGTAGGTGACAATATTGAACCTTGTGGTATTCCTTTATCAAATTTAAAGCTGTCTGATAAGAATTCTCCAATGGAGATTTTAAAGTGAGCGATTTTTAAGATAATTGACTAGAATAGTTAATAGTCTTCCTGTTACACCAGATTTTGCAAGTTTGTATGTTAGGGCCAGATGTGGGACCAGATCAAATGCTTTTTTGATATTGAGGAATAGCGCTATAACATGTTTTTTTTGTTTTACATTTATCCTAATAAAATTTTCTAATTTCACTAGTTGATCAATTGAACTGTGTTTCTTACGGAAACCACATTGGAAGGATTTTATTATGTTATTTTTTTCAAGAAACCAATAAAGTCTATTGTAAATCATTTTATCAAAGCATTTTCCCAAAATACAGAGTAAGGAAATTACTCTATATAATCTTGGATTTGCAGGATCTTGATCAGGTTTTTTTATGGGTATCAATAATGTTTCTTTCCATGTGGATGGGAATTTACCTAGTGACCAGCAGCTATTAAATATTTTTAAGATTTTCTTTTTATATTCTGGTGGAAGATTTGTTAGGAATGCTTTATGTATTAAGTCAGATCCCATGGCTTTTCCTCCTTTTTCTGAGATGCTGATTAAGCTATCAATGTATTCTTCCTAAGTGAATTCCTTGTTAAAATCTTCTGATAAGTCTTTTGTAGCATCACTGGTCAGTTTATTTTGTTGTTCATTTAAAATAACTGGATCTCCATCTTTAAGGATATCTTCAAAATTCTGTCCAAAAATATTTGCCTTTTCTTTTTCACCTAGCACTGGATTACCATTTTGAATAAGAGGAAATGTTTGTTTTCTATAAGTGCCTCTGAACTTTTTAAAAAAGAACCAGATATCATAACATAACATAGGATTTTGTCAGATCATGCATCTACAATATACAATTTAACAATCCATAGGAATGTCCAACCATTCATCTACAATATATAATTTAAAGCTTCCATAGGAGTCTGTCAAAAACAAAATCAAAGTCCCCCAAAATATACAATAAAAAGAAACTGCATCCACAGGAATAAGTCAAGAAACATATCCACATACCAAAGAGTAAGAAATTAACCCTCCATCCCCATATAATCATCCAATCTGCGCTTGAAAACATTCAAGTTTGGGCTGTCTACAGTCTCAGGTGGCAAACTATTCCAATAATCCACCACTCTGTTAGTGAAAAAATATTTTCTAACATCCAGTCTGCACCTCTGTTTTTTAATCTTTAAGTGGTGGCCTCTAGTTCTATTACTACCTTCTAACTCAAATAACTTGCTGAAATCCAATTTATCCATCCCAGAAAAGATTTTAAAAAGCTCAATCATATCTCCCCTCACACACCTTCTTTCAAATGAAAACATATTTAATACCCTCAGCCTATCTTCATATTCAAGGTGCTTCAGGGATGGTATTATTTTTGTTGCTCTCCTTTGTACTGACTTTAATAAGTTTATATCATGTCTAAAATGTGGTGACCATGCCTGTATGCAGTACTCTAAATGTGGCCTGACATAAGAGTTGTATAGTTTAAGGATGACCTCCTTACTCTTGTAGCTAACATTTCTTTTAATGTAACCTAGCACCCTATTTGCTCTAATTTTTGCCTCAATACACTGCTTTGAAAATTTCAGTGACCTATCTACAACTACTCCTAAGTCAATAACATAACATAACATAATTACACGGATGACAAAAGCCACAAGGGCCTATCAAAGGTCATCCACATCCGTCAAAACCCACCCACAAAAAGCACCATCACCAGGGGAAGACAAAATCAAAGTCCCGCACAATATAATATAACAGATGACAAAAGCCACAAGGGCTCATCATAGGTCATCCGAGTCAAACGGCCTCTTTTTTTTAGCACCCACACTCCCAGGAAAACTACATCCAGAGGATTGCATCCAGAAACAAGGGTATCACCAATCAAGGCTTGTCAAGAACTAAATCATGCAGCTATAGATATATACAAACAATATTAATATATACAAAACTTAGGAACCATCACAACCTTCCCTTCCCATAAACTCATCCAACCTACTCTTAAATACATTTAGATTTGGACTACCTACTACCCTCTGCGGCAATTTGTTCCAGAAGTCTACCACTCTATTGGTGAAAAAATATTTTCTTAAATCCAACCTACACCCTTGCTTTTTAATTTTCAAGTGGTGACCTCTAGTCCGATTTCCATCATCTAACTCAAAAAACTTGCTAACATCCAATTTATCTATCCCGGAAAAAATTTTAAAGAGCTCAATCATATCCCCTCTCACACACCGCCTTTCAAACGAGAACATATTTAATACCCTCAGTCTATCTTCATATTCAAGGTGCCTCAGGGAAGGAATAATCTTTGTTGCCCTCCGTTGCACTGACTCAAGAAGGTTAATATCGTGTCTAAAATGTGGGGACCATGCCTGTATACAGTACTCTAGATGTGGCCTAACATAAGAGTTATAGAGTTTAAGAATAACCTCCTTACTTTTTTAACTGACATTTCTCTTAATAAAACCCAGCACTCTATTTGCCCTATTTCTTGCTTCAATACACTGCTTAGAAAACCTTAATGACTTATCTATTACTACTCCTAGATCTTTCTCATCCTCTACTGAGCTCAGCCAATGCCCATCCATTTCATAGTTAAATTCTTTATTATCTTTTCCCATGTTAATAACTTTGCACTTATCAAGGTTGAAAGTCATTTGCCACTTATGTGCCCAAGATAACAATTTATTTAAGTCCCCCTGCACTTTAAAATTATCATCAATATCTTTAACTACAGCTGCTAATTTGGTATAATCCGTCCGCAAAAATTGACACTTTATTATTAACTGCCTCCCCAAGATCGTTTATATAGATGACAAATAATAATGGACTGAGAACTGATCCCTGAGGAACCCCACTGATAACATCCCTCCACTCTGACTTTACACCATTAAGCACTACCCTTTGCTTCCTGTCTTTCAGCTACTCAGCTATCCAATTTGAAACACCCCCACATATCCCAATCATTTTTAATTTATGAAGTAGTCTCCTATATGGTACCTTATCAAATGCTTTACTAAAATCTAAGTAAATTATATCTACATTCTCTCCCTTATCTACTTGATCTGTTACAAACTCCAGAAAGTCTAGTAAGTTAGTCAAACATGATCTACCTGATCTAAACCCATGCTGAGCATCGCTGATTAACCCCTCTCTCTCTAGATGTTGGCAAATCCCTTTTTTAACTATTTTCTCAAGAATTTTACAGACTACAGGAGTTAGGCTAACCGGTCTAAAGTTATTTGGATCCTCTTTACTACACTTCTTGAAAATGGGGACTACATTTGCTCTCTTCCAATCATCGGGTATTTCTCCATATTCCAATGACCTAGTATATAACTTGTCCAGAGCTATTGAGATACTTTCTATCCCTTCTTTAAGTATCCTAGAATGAATATTATCAGGGCCGGAGGCCTTGGTAGTATCTAAATCACCTATTAGTCCTTTTATCATCCTCCGATCCACACTAATGTTAGTAAACACCTCTTTTCCTGACCCATGAGTACTATACATAGGACTATTTAGTTTCTCCTTTGTAAATACTGATGCAAAATGACCATTTATTACCTCAACTATTTCCTCATCAGTTTCTCTCACAACCCCTTCATATTTGATAGGTCCTATTTTAACTCTGCCAGACTTGTTATTAATTTTATAGTAACTAAAGAACTTTCTAGGATCTTTGTTGCTATCCTGAGCTAATTTAATTTCTGACACCCTTTTGTTCTTCTTTATAATCTTATTTAACTCATTCCTAGCCATTCTATAATCACTTAAATTTTGAATATTATTTTGTACCTGTAATTTTTTGTATGCCCTTTTCTTCTCTGAAATTTTTCTAGCTATCTCCTGATTCCACCATAATGGTTTCCTATTGTTCCTAATGGCCTTCATTGGGATACATTGTTCTTGGACTACATTTATTATATGCTTGAAAGTATCTCACATCACCTAAGCATTTTTACCTCTGAATTCTATATCCCAGTCTACCAAATTTAGCAAGCTTCGAAGTTTTACATAATCTCCCTTATGAAAATTTGGAACTTTTTCAGCATTCTCAGTTATTTTACCCTTCTCAATTCTCAAGTTAAAACAAACTATCTGATGGTCACTATTTCCCAATGCTTCCCCAACAGTCAATTCTTGAACTAAATGATCAGTGTTAGAAAGGACTAAATCTAATATATTGTTCCCCCTCGTTGGCTCATTAACAAATTGATTCAAAAAATTATCCTCAAAGCATTCTATGAACCTGCCACTTGTTCTATCCCTACCTATCATATTTTCCCAGTCCACAGAGTTTAAGTTGAAGTCCCCAATAATAACTGCATCTGTTTCACATCCCTTACTTATTTCCCTTATCATTAGTTCATCCATATCATCAGTCTGCCCAGGTGGCCTGTAAAAAGCTCCCAAATGCACCATTCTATTTTTACTGAACCTAATATCTATCCAAAGTGACTCAACTCCATCCTGCTTTATTGAAGTATTTAAACTTGAAACAATGTTGTTTTTTATATAGATAATTATTCCTCCACCAATCCTACCTGTCCTTTGACTAATGTACATATTATAGCCCTGTAAATCAAATCCACTTATAGTGTCACTAAATTCTATTTCATTAACCCATGATTCAGTAACGCATAATATATCTATATCCTCATTGCTAATATAACTAAATAGCTCATCCTTCTTGTTTCTAAGACTACGAGCATTTGTATAGAAACAATTTAACCCCCCCCCCATCCCTGAAGCACCTCTTCCAACTTGAATGACCTCACCTCTATCGGCTTGGAACCTATTTCTGTTATCTGCCAAGTCCATTCTACTTTCAGTACTATAATGTCCTCTCATAATTCCCTGACCACTATTAGTATCTAGTTTCCCGCCCGCAAAGACCTAATAACATGATCATACTCCTCCCACAACACATCTACCCCCCTCCTACTCAAATGCAGTCCATCCATCGCATACATTTCTTTCATTCCGACAAACCTATCCCATACATCCACAAACATGACACCTTCCATCTCACACATCCTCCTCACATAATCATTCAGCCCAATTGCACGAGACATCCATTCTACCAAAACATCCAATCTTGGAAGCACACCTGTCACAGCACCTTTCATTCTACTTTCTTTCACCTTTTCAATCAACCTCTTGTACCTCTCACGTAACTCACATGCACCCACTTTCTTCACATCATTCACTCCTACATGTGTAATCACAACCGTATCCCTTGCACAGCCAGACACCAGCTCCTCATACCTATCAGACAGATCTCTCACTCCAGCACCCGGCAAACACACCCTCAAATCATTCAATCTACTTGCATTCAACTTCCTATCTAAATATCTAACTCGCGAATCACCCATCACAAGCACTTCAGTCAGACTCCTATTCCTAACCCCCACAGACCTAACTCCATCCCCACTCCTATTTTCATTCAAACTACCAGTCACTCGAACTCCACCCCCACCCCCATCAGTCATATCACTTCCAATTACTTCCTCTCTTAGGGCACTGAATCTATTAGTCAAGCTAATAGGTTCTGTGTCCCTCTGACTCACACACCTATTCTCCCCCTGGCTAACAACCTCAACAGAGGCAACCCTATTCTCACAAAGAACAGGAGAAGCCTCCCTAGCTACACGTTTCCTAACCACTCTCCACTGTCCCCCATCCTCACTAGGCCTATTTCTAACTAATCTAAGGGGGCTAACTTCACTATCCCTAGAACTATCATATCCTACCTCCTCCACCGGCCCTCTACCTTCACCTGAAACATCTATTGGCCTACTTCACCACCTAACCTATTCCCAGCCCTAGGCCTAACACTAAATACCCTCCTGAGCTCAGCAACTAAGCCCTCCAGCCTACATATCCTATCTAAATCCTGCATTCTCATCCCCTCTAAATCTACAATGCATTCACGCAGCCCACATACAACACATGTATACCCCTCACCTAATACACTACAACCAATGCATACATTCCGACACTCATGCTCACTTTCATCCCCAAACTCCATCACTTATTCAAACAAAGAAAGAACTTAAGTAGCAATAAGAAAAAAAAGAAGAGCAACTTAGCTTTCGCTGATTGTGGTGAGAAAAAAACAAAAACAAACAAGCTATAGAAAAATCTGAAAAATAGATCAACAGACTGAGAGCTCTATGAAACACGTGCTACCTGTTCGAAGGTCAGTCGAAGTCCTTCTCATTTTCAACTGAATTAAGCCAATACCCATCCATCTCATAGCTAAATTTATTATTAAGGTTAAAAGTCATCTGCCACTTCTGAGCCCAAGCTAACAACTTATTTAAGTCACCCTGCACTTTAAAGCTACCCTCAACCTCTTTGACTACAGCTGCCAATTTAGTGTCATCAGCAAAAATTGACACTTTGCTATTTACACCTTGCCCAAGATCATTTACATAGATTATAAATAATAAAGGGCCTAAAACTGATCCCTGAGGTACGCCACTAATAACATTCCTCCACTCTGACCTCACTCCATTCAGTACAACTCTCTGTTTCCTATTTTTCAGCCATTCAGTTATCCAATTTAAAACGTTCCCACATATCCCAAGCAGCTTTAATTTATGAACTAGTCTTTTATGTGGAACCTTATCAAAAGCTTTGCTGAAATCTAGGTAGATCACATCAACTTTCTCACCCCTATCTAACTCTTTAGTTACATAATCCATAAAATCCAGTAAATTAGTTAAACACGATCGACCTTTTCTAAAACAATGCTGAGCATCATTAATTAACCTGAAACTCTCTAGATGATCAGAAATTCCCTTCTTAACCATCTTCTCAAGAATTTTACAGACTATAGAAGTTAAGCTTACAGGTCTAAAGTTATTTGGATCATCTTTGCTTCCCTTTTTAAAAATTGGCACTACATTTGCCAATTTCCAATCATTTGGTATTTCTCCAGACTCTAGTGATCTAATAAATATCTTCTCAAGAGCTACTGCAATAATTTCTACACCTTCTTTGAGTATCCTAGAATGAATGTTGTCAGGGTTCTAAAGTTTATATTAGAAATAAATTTTTGTAGATATTTTTGGGCTCTTCTAATTGTCCTTTGTGCTATAGCTTTTTGTCTATTAAAGGCTATGGTGTTCTGTGGAGTGAAGTTTCTTTCATTAGTACGTTTAGCCTTCCGCCTCAGAGCCACGTGTTTGCTGCATTCTTCTGTCCACCATGGTTTGTTATATTTAGTGCTTTTAGGTTTAATACTAAGTTTGAAAGTTAATTTGCTGGCTTCTATTATATTTTCTATTATTTCATCTAATTCTTCAAGTGGATTTTGAGATATGTCAGCTTGAATTGGAGTAAAATTAGTTATCCATTCTGACCATTTGTTATTTTTTATCTTCCAATCTGGTATTTTTCCTATGTTAGATAAGGTTATTAGTTCAGATAAATGGATAAGGATTGAGATATGATCTGAGCCGAGATCTCTACCCAAGTTTATTTCAGTTTTATCCAAAAGAATTGCCGATACTAAAGTAAGGTCAATAGTTGAGTAAGAGTTATTTCTTAGGTCATATCTTGTTTTAAGACCTAGCGGAGTTGCTATAGTTAGATCTGATTGTGCAATATAATTATTAAAAGCGGTTGCTTGTTGCAGAGGTTCATGCTTGAGATGATTATCCCATGCTGGGTGTCTTTGATTTAGATCACCACAAATAATTAATTTATTACCTAGTTGAGATGTATAGAATTCTAGTTCTTGTTCAATAAAATTGTTTGCATGGGGATTATATAAATTGAGTATATCTACAGCATTATTATTTTTTAGATAAATTCTGATAGCCTGAGCTTCAAGGGCTTTGTTAATATAGTCATTTAAATTTATTATTTTATAGTTAATGTATTTGCGAATTAAGATCATTATACCTCCACCCCTTCTATCTCTGTCTCTTCTAAAAATTGCATAGTTAATAAAATTAACATTTGATTTGATGCCCAATCGTGTTTCGCATATACAACACAAGTGGGGTTTGTTAGCATATAAGTAAACTTTGAATTCTGATAGATGAGAAAATAAGCTCTGGCAATTCCATTGAGAAAAATTTTATCTTGTTTGTTTTATTATCCATTTTACTTGGCTTTTTTATTTATAGGTTCAGTTGCACTACAAACAGGTCTTTTATTTGATTTGATTAGGTTTGGATTATTAGTTTTGCCGTTTCTTTTATTTTTTTCAGGTTCAGAATTTTGGGGGGTTTTATTTTTACCTTTGAGATTAACATAAGAACATAAGTTTTAAGAATAGTTTTAAGAATAGATTAGATAAATATATGAATGAAGCTGCTAGATGGGACTGACTTTTTTATGTACGTATTTTTCTAAGGAGTGGGGAGATTATTTTGCGGTTGCATGAATGGACATAATCCTCTGGATGCATTTTATGTATATTGTAGATTAGATCTGACGAACTCCTGTAAAGGGTGACAATGTTGATGACTTTTCTCTGGTAAGAAATCTTTTGTGTGTTGACTGGAACAGGAGCTGCCAAGTGTAGGCCATGAATGGTCTTATGTTCTTATGTTATAAACAAGTGGATTGGGGTTATTAATCAAGGTTTGGTGGTGAATTGATTTGCTATTTGCTGTATTATTATTGATGGTTCTATCTTGTAGGTTAGTTTTTAAGATATGCGCATAGCTAGCTTGGTTAACTTCTTGGGGGTTTTGGATAATTGCAGCAGTTTCCTTGGAAATAGAGGATGGATAAGAGTTTATATTATAAGGTTTATTATTGTTTTCTTTTGTTTATGTTTTCGCACTTTCATAAATAATATTTAACTTTTTTGCTACAATTTCAACTTTCTTAGCTTCCTGGAATACTTTGCATCCTTTGAAGGTTGATATATGGTTTAAGTTGCAATTTGCACATTTTAAAGTGACTCTTGGGCAGTCTTTAGCTGAGTGGTCATTGCTACATATTAGACATTTTGCTCTTGATCAACAGGAATTAAATGTATATCCATATTTTTGACATCTGAAGCATTGTATCAGTAGTGGAGTATAATCGTTTACATGGAAATTTGTATACAGTATTTTAATTATAGTTGGCTTATTTTTAACTGAGAAGTCAATTTTAATAAATTGTGTTGGTGTTATCTTTTTTTATTCTTTTATTAATACGAGACATTGATAGTATAGGGTAGCCTTTAGATATTAATTCATTCTTTATTTCCCCTACATTCTCATTTAGAGCAATTGGGCCAATAACCCCATAGGATTTTGGAAGATGATAGTAATTTACAAGTTACTTTCCACTCACCTAGTAAGAAACCTGCACTATCTAAGAATATATTTTTAATCTTAGTAATGGTACTAATAATGCAATTTTTTGTGCAACCAGTAAAAGTTACGTTATGATGTTGTATATCATTAAGTAAATTACTGTTTTTAAGGGCAATGCTAAATTGAAGGGGCTTGTCATTAAATTTATCATGGTAAACATGTAGACGAGCGGCCCAACCGGAAAAAAATTATTTGGTGTAAATATTATCGTTCACCTGTGTCATTTCTGACATCATACCCCACCCCCAGCCCCTATTATAATTCACAAAACGATTAAACGCGCTGACATGATGTAGTTAAAGCATTCGGTAAATATGTAGATTATGGTAATACTTCAGATTCGTGGCGCACGGTAGATGGCGCTGTTAGTCGGCTACAATTTTGGGCTACAGCATATCTCTTATGACGTCAGACGGTGCCCCAGATATGACCAATCACGGCGTTATATTGTTTTGTTGTTTTGGGGATTTGTAACTTTTAGTTTGTATTATTTACTAAATATCTGTGCCTCTGCTTATTTATAGTTTTTTCTAAGTTAGGTAAGGTTTCTTGATGTCTTTTATTGTTTTTTTTTGTTTTCGTATATTTTGTATTGTTACGAACGATAACAGCTTATAACTATGACCCGTTTTGCTCTGCGTGCTCTACTTGTGCTTCGTCATTATTCGAATTTGGCTTTATTTTGCATAACCGCGAAAAACTTTTAGATTATCTAGAGGCTCATAAATTAATTAAGAAAACTATAAAATGCCCAAAATACAGTGCGAATTTACATTTTTCGGAAAATTTACTGTTTCGTTGTGATAAGTTCTATTTAAACGAAAACGGTAAACATTTTGCTGGCTATCTCGCAACCGCTCTTTTCGTGAAGAAATTTTCCAGTATCAAAGAGCGATTCCACGAATTTCTGCCCGCTTAAAGTTAGTATGGTTTGTCTTTAGGTTACGTTTTTTCTGCCAGTAAAAAGCTGCTCGTGGGGGAGTAAGCACTGCAGGGAGACCACCCTACGATGACCCTGAGTTTCAATCAATTGGGGGGGGTCTGGGGGGCGCAGCCCCCCAGTATATACTCATATACCAAAAAATATTACGCCGATATTGTTCACATCCGACGCTACCGTCTGACGTCATAAGAGATATGCTGTAGCCCAAAATTGTAGCCGACTAACAGCGCCATCTACCGTGCGCCACGAATCTGAAGTGTTACCTAGATTATTAGCGTGAATGATGGGACATACTATTTCGTCCGTGTTCCAAAATGTTTCACATTTTTGGAGTACATTTAAGTTGACGGCTCGTGTGGGGGTAAACACAATGGGGGGACTATACTACAATGATCCTGAGTTTCATTAAATTGGGAGGGGGCTGGGGGGCATAGCCCTCCAGTATATAATCCTAATTATTTATAGAATAATAATTTGAAAAGGACTCAAACGCGCATGAATATTCCGACACGAGTGAATGATAATATTTACACACAAATTTTTTTATGGCCGGGCCCCGTCAACTTAAATGTACTCCAAAAACGTGAAACATTTTGGAACACGGACGAAATAGTACGTCCCATCGTTCGCGCCGATAATCTACATATTTACCGATAGGTCCTCCATTTCAAGACCTACCGGAAATCAGTAGGCCTGTATAAGCTCCCAATTATAAATAAGTGCAGCAAACCTTAATTACTACAAATGTATATAGAAAGATTTAGTTAATGAAATATTAGTTATGCGGAGCTAATCAGATACATCAACATCATGGATCGCGAAACTGGTGATAATGATTTGTAGCGGATTGCCAACTTGCGTTTTTGTTTTCAAATTTTTTATAGTTTAAAGTGAGAGATATTGTCTTTACCTCGACACCTAGTAAGGCAATCGTCTGATTTCTCAGCATTATTGGCTTTTATCAATATAACATTATTCAACTGATGACAAAAGGCACAAGGGCCTATGTTATATTGTGTAAAATTCTGGCAGTAAAAAGCTTGATTAGCTTAAGAAAAAATTTTTGCTCCGAAAGTTCAAATGAATTCGTTTGAAACGCTTTCTTACGTTCACGGATCTCCATCTTGCTAACGTTACTTACTTTTAGTTGTATTTGTCAGGTGCATTACATATATAAGTCAGTGTTTGTTTAGAAGCGAGATGGTTGAGTTATTACAAGTGGGAAAGGGTGACTAAAGTTAGAAAACTGAACTGTTGACGTTTTTTTATAGAATTGTAATTTAATTAAGAAGTCGCTAACGTGAGATCACTGCGTTGAAGAATGAAAAGTTATTAGTAAAAAAACATAAATTTATGTTTGCGTGTTGGAAACACCAAAAATTTGGAAAACGATGTTCATTTCATAGAAGTGAACATGCAGCCCTATGGTCCCCAGAAGGCAGACCATTACACGTATATGTACTTGCGTTACCTTTAACTAATTAGATAGGACTTTTTGTGAACACAAGAAGAGTATAGCAATGCCTCTGGGCATTCCTATAATAAAAACCTCCTGGAAAACTTAAATATATATATCATCACTTATTATGTATAAAATCCATTCAAATGTTTTACTTTAACTTTGTAATTTAATCTTTCAATTAATTTACCTTAACTTTTGTAAATGAAATCATTTTATGTTAAACTTAATAATTAATTAATTCATTTATTTTACTTGTCAATTCAATTAAGTATACTGTTCCAAACAACATCTCTTAAATTTCACACACAAACAAACAAACACACGAGCCCGCTTGGCGCCAGGCAAGATACTGTCTCTATCGACCGCTTAAAACCCGCTTATACCGAAAATGTTCATCTAAAACCCTAATCACCTCATTTTCATCCTACTATACCCCTTTATGGTACAGTAATCCACAAAACAACCTAAACCCCACCTTTTTAACTACTGCCTCTCCAACTCCACCTTCCGTTTTGTTGCCTCCTCCTCCTCCTTTGTTGCAGGAACCCTCGTCGGCAGAAGTGGATAGTCAGGAGCAAATCTCTCCCCTACTAGTAACTTAGTCAGCGGACAACGCGACTCAAGACTCCCACATCCCGCTTTACACCATTTCGGAAGAAACCAGCAAGCGGATCACCTTCACTCCGTCAACCTTCTCTCGTGCCAGTACCTCGTTCAGCCTAATGTCACTGCCACAGCAAATCTGTGTCCTCGTACCCGCAGCCAAACCAATGGCACTGTCACACGCTCCGGTCGCGTCGTCAGGAGGCCTCGTTGGTATTCGGACTTATAATCTCAAAATAATAAAAAGGGGGAGGTAGCCTTCTTAGGGCGGGAGTGTTATAGCAATGCCTCTGGGCATTCCTATAATAAAAACCTCCTGGGAAACTTATATATATATATATATATATATATATATATATATATATATATATATATATATATATATATATATATATATATATATATATATATCATCATTTATTATGTATAAAATTCATTCAATTATTTTATTTTAACTTTGTTAATTCAATCATTTAATTATTTTACTTTAATTTTGTTAATATAATCTTTCAATTAATTTACTTCAACTTTTGTAAATTAAATCATTTTATGTTAAACTTAATAATCAATTAATTTATTTATTTTACTTGTCAATTAAATTAACGTATACTGTTCCAAACAACATCTCTTAAATTTCACAAACAAACAAACACACGTTCCCAGCTCGATTAAACTAACACGTTATTCCGCCCACTCGACTCGCAGCTTTCTTCGTATAAAGGTCAGTAATCTTTCCTTCTACAACTATTCATTTACCTCCAAACAAATCATACTTAGTTAATTCCATTTTCTCTCACAATTCTTTGCAAACGACCATACGAGAGTAGATCCTAGTTATATTTACTTCTCATTGCAGCCCCAATTCAGTCCATCATAGATACTCTATATTATTTACTACACTATATTATATATTATTCACCTTATTGTTTCCCCATATTAATCCACCATATTAATTTCACATACATCAATTCTCTTCGCATCTTGTTACTGTAAATCATATGTTAAAATATCTTACATTGTATACCTAACCTAGTTATCTCATTGTACATTTGTTGATTTTATAAATATATTTATATTTGTGTAATTGTCTTTCTTAAAGCCCAAGTCATTATTCCAAAAATTTAATTTGCTGTCGCCTTAGACCTAAAACTAACTGCAGACAACTTCGATCAAACAAATTTATGGTTATGGTTTTTGAAACGCTATCTAGGCTGAATTATTAACATAAGAAATCACATAGATAACCATACACTATAAGAATATGAGGCTTTGTTTGCAAGTGTACGTGTAGCGGATGTGAGTGAGGGAATGGAGAGGAATAGGGAGTGGAACTGAAATAGATGTAGTTATTATTTTACATGTGGGAAGAAATGACAGAGAAAACGAGGTCGGAGGAGTTAGGGATTTGTTAGGAAAAATTCGGAATATTAGTAGGAGTAGTGTAATATCAGGAATTTTACCGATAATTAGAGTAGAGAATGAGTGAATGTCTCATGCAATTGTGATTAATGAGAGGGAAATTATTGTATGATAGTATATGTGACTAGTTTTTTGGATACATGTATTGTTTTTTTGGGGGGGGAGGATTGATTTGTATCAATGTATGGGTTGCACTTGAGTCACAATGGTGTGAAAGTGTTAAGTGACCGTCTCGAGACGAGTACGGGTATACGGTGACGGGGTAAGTAGGATGAGGCAGGTAGGGTTGAGGGCATTTAAATAGATGTAGAAAGCAACAGGCGGGGAAATGAGTAGAGGAATAGGAAGGCAGAGTGTAGAAATGATAAGACCATAAGAAACGATACATTGAAAATATCATAGGTGGGCGTTATTGCGATGAAATTGTGACTGCACTCAAGGACCATTTCAAACCTAAAGTTGTCATAATCTATGAGAGGCTCAAATTTCACACTATATCTCAGGATCAGAGCGAGTCTGTGGCTGACTTTGTGGCTGGTTTGAAGAACTGTGCCCGCACGTGTGAGTTTGGCACCTCACTTGATGATATGTTGCGAGATTGTTTTGTGGTGGGTTTACAAGATAAAGCTATCCAACGTGCTCTGCTAACTGAGACAGATTTAGACTTTCAGAAAGCGGTGAGTATAGCCATTGCTAGTGATACTGCAGTCAGAGATGTTAGGGAGATAGGTCGTAGACACCCTACCCCTGTCTATGCTACGCACTATTCTACTAATCAAGGCAGAGATAGACCTAGTAGTGCAGGCACTTCTAATGCTAACAATACTTCTTTGCCTAGCACTCCATGCTTAGGGTGTGGCAAGATGCATTGGGGGGGGGGGGGATTGTCCATGGAAGGACAAAGAATGCTTCAAGTGTGGGAAGAAGGGCACTTGAATTTTTTTTGTAGGAATCCTTCCTCTTCACCTAAAAAACCTCAGGTTAAATCTAACAAAAAGTCTCAAGCTACTAGCAGAGTCTTGGTTTCCCAGTCTGAGCAACTGCCACATCAAAATTTTGTCTCTACTTCTAACTATAACATACCTTCAAATGATTATAACAATTATATTTTCAAAACTGAGAGTTCAAATACTATTACTGCTCCTATTCCTAACAAGATTTTTATTAATGGTGTACCTCTAACTATAGAGTTAGACACTGGAGCAGCTAGATCTCTAATAAGTAACTCTCTCTACGTGTCTATGTTCGGGTCAGCCCGCCCCGCTCTCCATGCCACTGAAACTAAGCTACATGCTTATGGGGGTGTACCATTAGCAGTCAAGGGGGAGATACAAGTAAATGTTGCTGTGACTTCAGGTCAAAGTCAGAGAGAAGCTGCCATCATTGTCGTTGATGGCAATAGACCCGCACTTATGGGTCGTGATATGCTCAACCTGATCAATATTTCTAATTTTTCTATTAACAAGACCTCTATTGCTTCATATTTTGTCAAATTGTTTCCCGATTTGTTTGCACCAGGGTTAGGGTGTTTTTCAGACGGGAAGGTTTCTCTGTCCGTGGATCTGAATGTGGCTCCTAAATTTTGCAAGCCACGGACAGTGCCCTATTCACTAAGAGGTTGGAGGAGGAGAACATCATTTCTCCTGTTCCTTATTCTAAGTGGGCAGCTGCAATTGTGCCAGTGAACGACTACAAGCTCACTGTCAATCGTGCTCTGACTCTGGATACCGATCCTATTCCACGGTTGGAGGATATGCTGAGTTCACTCTCTGGCGCTAAATTTTTTCCCAAGTTGGACATGTCGCAAGCCTATGCGCAGCTCCAATTGGATGAATGCTCCAAACCTTACACTACTATTAACACGCCCAGAGGACTGTTCCGGTACAACCGCCTGCCTTTTGGTGTCTCCTAAGCTCCAGGTGTTTTCCAGAGGACCTATAAAAGGGCTGCTGGGAGATCTGCCAGGTGTGCTGTGCTACTTGGATGACATCCTCATATGGGGGTGATTAAAGCAGTAACACGATGACGGAGTTCGAGGGGTCCTAAGTCGACTACAAGCTAAGGGTCTTAAGTTACAACCAAATAAATGTCCATTTGGTATCAAGAAAATGACTTACCTTGGCTACATAATCTCTAACCCATCTAAGGTACAAGCCATCGGTGATGCTCCTCACCCTACTTCAGTGAAGCAACTACAAGCTTTTCTGGGAAGTATTGGTTCCTACAGAAGATTTCTTGCTAACTTTTCCACTATTGTTGAGGCACTAAACCTGTGACTTCGCTCAAACTCTGAATGGACTTGGGGCCAGAAGCAACAGAGAGCTTTTCACCAAGCCAAGCATCTACTACTCAACTCTGAGGCTCTCATCCTATTTGACCCTAAGTTGCCTCTGGTGGTGGTGGTAGACAGCAGTGCATATGGCATAGGAGCTGTACTGTACCACAAGGTTAATAAGTAAGAGCGACCTATCTGCTTGGTCTCCAGAACTCTTACTCCAGCTGAGCGCAACTATCCACACCTGGAGAAGGAGGCACTTGCCATGAGTTTCACACTCAACAAATTTCATAACTACTTATGGGGTCAGCAGTTTACACTAGTGACTGACCACAAACCAGTGCTTGGAATCTTCTCTCCTACCAAGTCTATCCCTGCAGTGGCTTCAGGACGGATCCAAAGGTGGGCTTTAATTCTGCAGGCCTACAAGTTCAACTTGTGCAGCACTCAGGAGTTATCTTGGGCACTGCGGATGCTCTAAGCCGGCTCCCATTGCCATCTACGCAGTGCGATGTGGTTCCTGTTTTGGGAGAATGGCAAGGCCTTTTTAATTTTTTAGAAGTCTCCTGTCACTGTTACCACTATTGCTAACCAGACCAAACTAGGCCCCCTACTATCTAAAGTCCTGCGTTACTCTGAGCTAGGATGGCCAGTGTCAATCTCGGATGCTACTATGAGTCCTTACTTTTCCCGTCGTGATGAGCTCACCATGGAGGGAGGATGGGTCCTGTTGGGCTACAGGGTGATTGTGCCGCCTAAACTTCGCTCCAACTATGCTACAACGACTACACTCAGGACATGTTTGGGCCTCTCGGATGAAGGAGTTGGCACGCAGCTATTTCTGGTGGCCTGGGCTGGATAAGGACCTTAAGGAGCTTGTTCGTTCTTGTCCCCACTGTTTGGCTCACAGACCTATGCCTCCTAAGAGTGAGATTAATCCATGGGAGTGCCCAAAACATCCGTGGCACAGATTGCATCTTGACTACGCTGGATCGGTCAAGTAAAAGTATTTCCTTATACTGGAGGATGCTTACTACAAATGGATAGAAATTTTTCCTACAAAAGGCCCTTCTACAGCTGAGACTGTGAAATGTCTAAGGCATTGTTTTTCTCAGTTTGGATTGCCAGTGGCCTTAAAATTCAAAATTTGTGCCATTTCCAGACATCCGCAGAAACCTACGTACATACTCGTAAAACGTAAGTGTTGGTTGGCTGAGACGGGACGGACCAGCCAATCAGCGTTCAGATCTCACTCACTCGACTACAGTATGTACAGTATATGTACCGATTTCCCGCGCTCCATTCAGTACGCTTGTGTCCCACGTGTGTGAGCGGTGATTTGTGTATTTGTCGTAATTTTGCGAGTTTTATTTCTCGTTTTTCAATCGTTTTACACCCTGAATAATTTTTGCTTTTTGCACCTTAATATTAACAATGCCTAAGCGCCCTGCATCGTCTGGTGTTGCTAAAGACATGCCTAAGCGTGTCAAGAAAGTGATGAGTTTGGATGAGAAGGCGAAAGTGTTAGATAGGTTGAAAGAAGGCAAGAAAAAGGCCGAAGTTGCTCGATAGTTTGGCGTGAACGAAAGCACAATTCGATCAATTTTAAGCTGTGAAAAGGCTATTAGAGAGATAATGTTAGTGAGTGTAAACCAAGTGATGAAGACTAGCAAATCATTAGTCATCAATCATTATTCTTCAATTAAAACAAAACTATCTTCAGCTGAGTAAACATTATACAATAGAATAATTTAATGTGTTCTGATACTTTATTTCGTACTGTATGTGTATGAACATGACAAAATATAACTTCTTGAATTAACATGGGGAGCGTATTACGATGTTTGGGAAGGGTTGGGGGTGTTCGGGAGGTAGCGTTGTAGATAGAGGGGAGTAGGAAAGGAGGGAAAGAAAAAATAATAGCGTAGGCGAGTTGCGAAGAGCTTCCCGCGTCGCTAGACCACTGTTAGCCAGCGGCGAATCCACTCGGCCATCCTGAGTCTCAAAAAAGACTCATTCAAGCGAAGCTTTTAAGCCGCTCGCCTGCACTTCTCGTACGCTATACAACCCCCCTAATGGAAGCGGAGCGTATTTTTAAGAAATGAAGAGAGCCCGTTTGGAAATGTTATCCAAGGACTAACGCTCCCCCTCCCGGGTCTAGGCACAATTGTAGATAGAGGGGAGTAGGAAAGGAAGGAAAGAAAAAATAATAGCGTAGGCGAGTTGCGAACAGCTTCCCGCGTCGCTTGACTACTGTTAGCCAGCGGCGAATTCACTCAGCCATCCTGAGTCTCAAAAAAGACTCATTCAAACGAAGCTTTTAATCCGATCGCCTGCACTTCTCGTACGCTATAGCGTCAACTATCCGCGGTTTTTCAATATTCGCGGGGGTTCGTGGTCCCTATCCCCCGCGAATATAGGGGGTCGACTATATTTATAGTTGAATCATTTTCTCCTACTTTTTTTCTCTTGCAAAGTCTTTGATCAGATGCTCACAACCCAGTGGTTCCCAAACTAGGGGTAAATTAACCCCTGGGGTGACAGAAAAAAGTTAAGAATTCTTAAAATCAAGAAAACATTGCTGTACCTGTCGTTAGGATTAATGTTAACTTAGTCTTAGTGTCATGATACGAAAATCATGTTATATTAAGTGTTGTGAATTGTAAGATTTTTTTCAGGCAGATGTAGGCTAGCGGTGTCAGTTACTGAGTCATCTTTTATTTTATCACGCAATGGCTATTCCCATCTTTCTCCCTCCACCCCCCCCCCTCTTCCTCCCCCCCTTACTCCGGCACAGCATGCTTTAGAAGTTAATTTACAAAGCGAATTTCCTTGAGACAGAACAATTACAGGCCTTAGTAAAATTTAAAATGATTGAGTATGGGTTATATTTTGCATTAGAAAGTTTTTTTTATTCAAGAAATTAACATTTTGAACGCGAAACAGTGGCGGGCATTTTAATTTCTATAGCAGCTGTGCAAATTTCTGTATCAAAAAATGTCTCTTTGTATTTGTTTTTCCATGTAAGCAGGCCTCGAGCTTGATGTAGAATGTAGAGCAAAATTAAATTATAATCACTGTTATGACTTGTTATGAGGTCGGGTTATCCGGAGAAGAAACTATATTTAGTTACAAATATTCAATGTGTCATCTGTGTTTGAGGGAGGTGCGCCTGAAGAGCTGTAGGTGGGGGAGATCGCGTCACTACAGCTCATCTCTCCTCGCACGCAGGTACGTACTTCCGTGGCTCCTCGTGGTGTTACGATATTGTGTACTGTGAATTATTATCGCTCTCCCGAAGCATAAGTGACTACAGCTCATCTCTCCTCGCACGCAGGTGCTGGGGAGAGCCTGAACAGACAGTGCTATATGATTAATTAGAGCTTATCTGTATGTCGGGGGAAGAAACTGATATTTTTGGCATGCAACATGATGATTTATTCAATTATTTCTCGGCCTTCTGTGTTAAAAATTCTTAATTAGCAGCGACTTAAGTTATTGAAGTGTGTTTTTTCTTGTTCAGTATGTTTCAAGTGACTGAATATTTTGTTGTGACTCGTATCACGCTCCACTCCGCAACCTAGTGAAGTAAATAAATTGTAACGGTCATAGTGGTATATCAGTCACCCCTTCACCTCCCTTGCAAGCCAAAGAGAGTATAAAGCTTGTGTGTTTTCTTTACTTGATTCTATCTAATGTTCCTGTGATCAGATATATATGTGTACTGCCCTGTGCAGTAGGTATAGTTAATATTTACCCACCGTACCTTCATTCCTATGCTGAATAAGCTCTTCTAATGCTATCTAGAATGCCATGAAAAAATAAATAATAAGTTCTCATTGTTCACACTTTTAATGCAGTTTTTTCTTCTTCTCTGCAGATTAAACAATGAAATGTCCAAAAAGCGCACTTACTCTGACACCTTTCTTCGCCATAGCTTTGTGAATTTACCTTCTGGTGGAAACGATCGGGAACAATGTTATGTCACAAGGTGTTGACAAATGAGAGCCTCCAGTCATCAAAACTCTCAGCTCACCTCCAGAAGTACCATCCAAATCTTCAAAATGAGGATCAGGTTGATTTTCAGCGCCGGGCTGTAGCACTGAAGAAGATCCAGTTCGGTTCACCTAGAATCCAAACCAAAAAGCTTCAAGCTGCGGTCGAAGCATCCTACTTTGTTGCATATGAAGTTGCCGAACAACAGAAATGCCACACGATTGCTGAGAATCTGATTATACCTTGTGTATACGAGATGGTAAGCAAGGTATGTATGGAGGATCAAGCGAATAAACTGAGTGCCATATCTTTATCAAACAACACAATCCTTCGACGAGTCGATGACATGGCATCAGATATCTTGTCCCAAGTTACAACATAGATCAAGGAAAGCTCATTTAGCAAATTCTCCTTGCAACTTGATGAATCGTGTGATGTAGCCAGTTGTGCTGTCCTCCTTGGGTTTGTCCGTTACGTCCACCAGGACAAGATCAAAGAAGAGTTCCTATTATGCGAGAATCTGCTGACAACCACGAAGGGAAAAGATGTCCTCTATATCATCAACAGTTTCTTTACCAAGAATGGATTGGATTGGTACAGCGTTCAACAGGTAAGGAGAGATGTTTATATAAATTCGAAATCAGTATAACTACAAAGAATTACATGGCATATAGGCATATACAGTTCTATTTATTGCACAAGTAGCTGTAGTGTAGCTAATATTTTGTACATGATTCCCAAAAAAATCTTGCCTGTCGTACTGAAAAACTAAAGTACCAAAATAAATTAAATTAAATTAAAACCATATAATTATAACGCAAAAAATAAGTAAGAATGACTAACTGACACAATCACACAATCTATAATCATTTTTCTTTTTAATACAGGTCTCCGTCGATGGAGCACCGTTGAGGATGGGTGGTCATCGTGGATTACAGGGCCCCATACAAGCTGTGAATCAAGAAATTTATGTAGATCATTGCATCATTCATCAGTACTCTCTTGGATCGAAAAGCCAGCGTGGTAATCTAAAGCTAGTGTTTGAAGATGTGTTGAAAATTGTCAACTTCATCAAGTCCAGGGGTGTGAATTCGCGCATATTCAAGGAGCTGTGCAAGGAAATGAAAGAGCAGTATCAAGTTCTGTTCTACGAGGCGAGGATTTACGTCGAGTCATTGAGCTCCGAAAGGCTATTCAGGAATTCCTAAAAAAAAGGATATCCTTTTGCTACCAAGTTCACTGAAAAGGAGTGGCTTGTTTGACTTTATTACTTGGCTGACATATTTTAGGAGCTGAACAGTGGTAATCTGCAACTCCAGGGCCGAAACACGACTGCCATTGATGCCCATCAAACTGTGGCTGCATTTCTGGGAAAACTGAGACTCTGGATTCGGCGCTTGGAGAAAAATGTGATCACCCAGTTCCCCACCCTAGACCAGTTTGTTGAGGAGAATAGTCATGATTACTTCTACAGACCATCAAAAAGGAAATGAGCGACCAGTTGAACGGGGTTGAAACAAGCATGCATCACTACTTTCCAGAGAGTGACCAAGAAACAGCTAGTCTTCAGTGGATCATTCATCACTTCTCTATACCTGATAGGGCCATTCACGATGATGATTTCCCTGCAAAGGAGGAGTGGATCACAATAAAGCCTTGAAAATCGAATTCCAAAACAAAAATGCAGATTCCTTTTGGATTTCACGCCTAGCTGACTCTCAAACTCTGTCCAAAAGAGCCTTGAAATTGTTGGTATCATTCTCAACAACGTATCTCTGCGAGAAGGGGTTCTCAACTTTGCTGGGGATGAAAACAAAAAAAAGAGGACTTGCTTGAATGTTGGAAACGTTGCCAGGCTGGCACTTTCAACCACGAAGCCAAGAATTCCTCAACTACCTTCAAACATGCAACTCCATTCATCCCACTGATGTTCTTGTCATCTTTGGCAATAGTCATTGGAGAGGAATAATGTTCAAATACAAATAAATAAAATAAAATATCTCTAGTATTTTAATTTAGCCATATATATCAATGTTGACAACATTTTGTGAAAGGGGTAACATGCTTAATATGGCATGTTGAATTGGGTAACAAGCTGAAAAATTGGGAACCACTGTTATAATCAATCTTACGCAACAAATCTGCTGCTATACATAATAGAGATAAGACATCCAGCCTGCCATGTTGCATAGATGTTCTGAGGGGATTTTTAATATATTTCAACTATGAAAATGAACGCTCAGCTGAGCAATTTGTGACCATTAATGTTAAAAATATACGGAAGGCAATGTCCATATTTGGAAAGGAACACCAAATATTGCCTTCTACAATTATTTTATAAAGTTCAGCATGAGTGAATCTTGTTTTTTACATTTTCTGGTGCACTGAACTTATGGTGGACATATAAATGAAACTGCAGAAGCTCAGCTGAGAAATTACTGAGTAAGCAACAATCAGCTTTTGACAGCGCTGAGAATACCTTTCAATGTTAGTATAGGATGAAGTGACATTATATGACACATCACTGTAGCCTAGAAGTGCAGACGAGCGGCTTAAAAGCTCCGCTAGAATGAGGCTTCTTTTTTTTTTAGATACGCAGGAAGCCATTCGCAACTCGCCTCCGCTATATTTTTTTTTATTTGCCCCTTTTCCTACTCTCGTCTATCTACAATGGTGCCTAGACCCGGGAGGAGGAGCGTTAGCCCTTGGATAAAATTTCCAAAGGGGTCCTCTACATTTCTTCAAAATACGCCCCGCTTCTAGAATGGGGGTTGTGCAGTGTATGGGAAGTGCTGGCAAGCAGCTTAAAAGCTTTGCTTGAATGAGTCTTTTTTTAGAGACTCAGGGTGATGGAGGGGATTTGCCGCTCGCTAACAATGGTCCAGCGACAAGGGAAGCGGTTCGCAACTCACCTATGCTATTATTTTTTTCTTCGCTCTTTTTCCTACTCTCTTCTATCTACATCACTTAGAAAAGAAAATCTATCTGCTATTTCTTTGTATATCTCTCCTCTTCCTTTCATTTCAGTTGCAAGTTTGTCAACAACTGTGTAAAAGGTG
This sequence comes from Ceratothoa steindachneri, assembly GCA_963969495.1. Taxonomy (NCBI): domain Eukaryota; kingdom Metazoa; phylum Arthropoda; class Malacostraca; order Isopoda; family Cymothoidae; genus Ceratothoa; species Ceratothoa steindachneri. The sequence goes on from OZ018327.1 coordinate 17,039,056, forward strand.
GTGATACGAATTTTATCTCTGGAATTCAGATATACTACTGGTGATCTCCGTCATTGGGTACCTTCTTTCTGATACGTGTACGAGTTATAGCTGCCTTGTAATCAACATCTGGTAATATTTCCTTTGCATCTTTTTTTATATTTTTCAAATTCATCTCGTGACATGCATAGTTGGTCACCTAATGATATATATAGATCTGTACATATTTTTAAGTTCACATCCTCAATTTGTAGAACATTTCTTACTCTGTGAAAATTCTACAAAATCTCATTCCAAAAATTCAACATAAAAACGAATTCTAGCTCTTGTATCTTATCTACAATATTATTCGCTTCTCTTCTAGCGTCTCCCTTTTGTGACTGGTATTCGGCAATATATTCTAATGCTTCTAAAATTGCGAGGAAAGATTTCAAAATTGCTGCTGTTGCCATAGCATGTGCCTCCCATCTTGCATCAGAGAGGGATTTCAAAACACTTTCATTTTTAATACGATCTTTAAGAATTTTCCACCGGCTGGTTAAGGCTGGAAAAAAGGTATAGAGTAATTGTACTGTAGAGATGAAATTAACAGACTCTTGACAGATGTCAACAGCACTTCGGGCAACCACATTTAGGGAATGAGCTGCACAGGGTAAATATATAGTAAACTTCTTTGTTTCTACAAAATTTTGCTGCATTTCTTGCACGTTACACAACCCTCTCCTAGAAGCGGAACATATTTTGAAGAAATAAAAGAACGCCGTTTTGAAATGTTATCCGAGGGGTAACGCTTCCCCTCCAAGGTCTGGGCAGCATTTTTATGTATTAGTTATTATATTGCTGAACTAGATAGTATATAGATATATCTGAATGTTTCGTACATCGACGGTATAAATCATCAACAGAGTTTTTTTAGCATTTTACAAAAAAAATAGAATAAATATTAAAAACCAGACTTAAAATATAACATAGTTAATTGGACCTAAAGAAAAGATAAAATACAAAAACAAAAGCAAACACACACACACACAAAACAAGTAAATAAATTAATAAGAATTAGAAAATTGGCTTACCAGGCAGATGTCCCTGTATAGGATGGTGCCCCTGAGCAGACTGTGGTGTTGTGGGGAAAATTAGACTTCAATAATTATTGGTGGCATGTTGTTGGTTGTGTAGGAAGGGAATAGTTGGTTGGATTTCAAATAAATAATGATACGCCTCAAGGCATGTTTCCAGTATAGCAATACCCTCTGGCATTCCTATAAAATATTACATTTATCAATATTCCATTAGCATACTTTCCTTTTTAAATTCAATGTAAAATTATCCATTTATTTTCCCATTTAAATTCTATAATTTCCATTAAATCTTATGTAAAATCCCAACTTAGTTATGTATAAATAATAAATCTAAAATCTCAAATATTTTGTAATATATAATTGCCATCCAAAAATCATTCGCTAAGATACATTCTTTTCAGCCACACTTACTTTAGTCAAACACAGAAACACACGCTTTCAGCCCAACCACATTGAACATGAATATTCCTCACTCGTCTCGCGCCATTCTCAGCATAAAGGTCGGTAATCATTCCTTCTACATTTAGTCATTTAACTCCAAACAAATCATGCATAGTTTAAATCCTCGTGCTCTTACAATTATTCCCGGCAAACTAGCTTGCCAGAGTAGGTCCTAATTCTTATTACTTCTCTCATTGCAGATCCAAATTCACATTCCATCATAGTTACCACATCATAGTTACCATATCATAGTTACTATATCTTAGTTACTTTACCATACCTTACCTCACTTCACCATACATTCACTCTACTTTTCATTACTTTCATACATTGCATTACGAAGTATTCCTTAGCAATTCTGAATTTAATCATATCATTCATCTGTATAATTATAATAACAGCTCACTAGTTATTTCCTAATTCAATTCTCTCATTGTGTGTAAGGGAATCGTCATTTCCCTCCCCCCTCCCCCCCCCCCGTTCACTTGTGGTGCAGTCACAAGGCGGTTACCGCAAAGAAATCCGCCCCAGGCATCGGCGGGTCCAGTGCGTAACCGCAGCGTCGCCTATTTCAACGCCATGAAAGACCCTAAAGGTCAAAATGCAAGATCTCCCCCTGGAGAGTGAGATCCAGTTTCACGTCAAATAAGAAATTGGAGACGTGTTTCTCCCAAGCTCGAAGGCTAACGAGGAGTCGATGTAAGACTCGGTGGGAAAAACCGTTTGGTATAAGAACTCTCCTGAGGCCGTCCTCAAGCCCCTCCACCCTTACCACTCCCCCAGTGGGGTAACAAGGTATAAATGAGGAACAATGAGGAAAATCGTGGTAGTATACGTCAGTCTCTAGGTGACGAAGTCCTCGGATCAAAACCGAGCCACCGAGACTGGAGAGGTAGTTTACTTGGGTCGCCAGACCAAGAAGTACCCTGCAAGAGAGGCAGGGCTACCTACCTTAAGGGGCTAAGAAGAAGCTCGTCCTCGAGTTAGTCCCTGGTTATCAAACCAAACGTTAAGTTAACTTTGTCAAGTTTAACTTACTCTCGCCAGAGAGACTCCTCATATCCTGGTGCACCTTAAACACCAGGGGTATTCCTCGTCCTTGAGGAATTAAGAAAAGAAGAAGGAAAAGGCTCCCCCTCGAGCCCGTTACTCGGTGGCCACATCGAACTCATAAGTTTACTTGGTGAGGAACCAAGTTCAACTTATTCTCGTCAGAGAAATCCCCCTCCGTTATACTCGCCCTTGAAGAAGACTGGAACTAAGAAGAAGCTCATCCTCGATGAAACCTCGTTTCATCGATCCTCGCCCTTGAAGAAGACCCTACCCGAGTTTAGTCCTCGTCCATGAGGAATTAAGTAACGAAGGAGAAAAGCTCCCCCTCGAGCTCGTTACTCGGTGGTCACACCGCACTCCAAGTTAACTTGGTTTAAGAACCAAGTTCGACTCCCTCTCGCCAAAGAGACCACGACGACCTGGGTGTTGCATCAAGCACCGTAATTGTTCTCGTCCGTGACCCCCCCCCCCACGGAATACCGTGTGGACCCCCAGCTGCTCCCCTCGCCAAAACGACCGTGTGATCTCGCCCATCTACATCTGGCCAGACGGCACGCGTCGTGAGTCAATAACATTCCTGAGGCTTTTTAAACTCCACATGAGTCCGTAAGCCTAATTCTTATATTATTGTTGTGTGTAGAGAAATTAACCAATTTTTGAGGGTCAAACTAATTTAATTAATTCTTGTTTAGGATAATATTCAGAGTATTGCTGTAGTTAATGTTTAGATGTTGTGTATTCAATGGTTAAAGTTAAAATATAAGTTTATTTGGGGATTATTGTGTGTTTCTCTTATATCCTTACGTGTTTCGGAACGGCTCTGTTCGTTAAGATATTCAGATATCAATATATTAGCACTCTTAGGACTCTTAGAACAAAAAGGGGGGGGCATTCTACGACATATTATAAAAGTGGTGTCAGGTTTGTAGGTTGTCATTAGAAAGAACCCGACAGTGTCTAATTAAGAAAGAGCCAACACGTAAAGGAATATCAGGAATAAGAGAATAATTGACGATAGGAAAATTGGTAGAGTTAGGGGTGGTAACAATCTAAAGGTAATTGGTAGGCCAAGTGGTAAATTTGTTGTCGGGAGTGGTATTTCAATCAGCATAGTAGTGGGATTAAGGGTAAGTTATGCTGAGTGCTACCTGGTGAGTGGTGGCCTAATTACCTGAGAGTACAGTAAGGAAAATTCGACGGACCAACACAAAATGGATCTGGTCGAAGGATTCAACCTACAAGCCCAAATTCTGGTATTTGAAGGCGAGGTTATGGATGCCTACATCCTTGAAGAATTGAGAATACAAAGAGAAGAAGAAGAAGAAATAATAATAATAGAGTTTGATAGAAAAAGGGAAAATATAGAAATACGGATGAATCGGAAAAGTGAAGAATCCCGAATACAGGGGAAAATAGAAACAGAGGAAAGAAGTATGCTGAGAGGAGGTAAAACAAGCGAAAGAATAATACTGTTGAAAAGAGAAGCAAAAGAATTACGAATAAGGATAGAAAGGGAAGATAAGGAAATAAGACTAAAGATAAAGCTGGAAGATGAAGAAAGAAGAACTCGACGGGAAAACGAAATAGCGAAAGTAGAACAAGAAGCCGATGAACGGAGAATGAAGAGGGAAAAAGATTCAAAAGAGAGGAGAATAAACATTAAAGAAAGAAATAGATGAAAGAAGAATACAGAGGGAAAAAAGAACTTGTTCATGCTGGAAGAGAAGAGAGAGAAGAAAAGGAAAGATTGCTCGCACTCGAAAGAGCACCTATCGAGAATCTGATAGAGGCCGAGGAAGTTGGAGCTCGGCCTGGACCTAAGAAAGGACCATCGATGGAAACCCAGCCCAATGGGGTAACGATGGAAGAAGTAGAAAGTAGGGATGAGGTACCAGCAGGGGTACCTAAGAAAGAACCTACGAGGAGAACCCAGTCAAATGAGGTTATCAGGGAAGAAGTAGAAGGTAGGGTGGAGGTATGAGCAGGTGTACCTGAGGAACTACCTGCGAAGAGAATCGAGCCAAATGAGTTGACAAGGAAGGAGGAAAGAGGTGCTATTGCGATACACCCAGGTAAGACTAATCAAATGGTAGACGCGGATGAGTATTTCCTACCCCTAGTAGTCTCCTCCCCGAACGGAACGTCCACTGAGTTACCGCTAAATCGCCAAGTCGTAGTAAGCGCCACGCCCATTAACGACCTCGCAGGGAAAAGTTTTTTCGATCCCCAAAGATCGAACCCAGACACGATCTTCCCGTGTACCTGGTTAAAGGAGAGCTATGGGACCCACGCTCCCATCAATTATGCCCCACTACAACAGGCCGCTCTACCCATTAGGTTCAGTTTAAAGGTAGTCAAATACCATAAGAAGGGTAATTCGAGTAGGTTGAAATACCGCTACCATTTAGTAACATACTGGGGTAGACTCAATAACCCGAACGGCTGACTCAGGCGCGGTAAAGTATTGGTATTAGAGCACCATTTTAGTATTAGCTACATCAAAGGAGCCGATAAAGTACAGCTGCTCTATAGGCGGAGACAAGATACCATTGAGGGTTATTTCAGTACCTAATGAGCGTGAAACCATGTTTTCATTTGTTGTTCGTGTTAATATTTATCGGTAGGATTTAAGTTCTCAAATACTTAGAAATGTAAGGAAGTAGCTTGTTTTTTTTTTATGTGGGCAATCGACGAATTAAGGTTTTGTTATTTTCATTTAAAATTATATTGCGAGTAGGTCTAGTTCGACACATTGCCTGTGTAAACGCGCGCGAGGGCGCTCATGTGTAAGGAAACTTAATGTAAGAGAGGGCTCAAAGAAATACAACTTTGCTAATCTCGACTAGGCTGAGTAAGTTGTTTTGAGTTCCCGGGAGTCCCCCCCCCCCATTAAGTTCTTCGATGGGAGGTGTGTAGGGGAATCGTCATTCCCCCCCCCCCCCCCTGTTCACTTGTGGTGCAGTCACAAGGCGGTTACCGCAAAGAAATCCGCCCCAGGCATCGGCGGGTCCAGTGCGTAACCGCAGCGTCGCCTAGTTTGGCGCTATGAAAGACCCTAAAGATAAAAATGCAAGATCTCTCCCAGAAGAGTGAGATCCAGTTTCACGTCAAATAAGAAATTGGAGACGTGTTTCTCCCAAGCTCGAAGGCTAACGAGGAGTCGATGTAAGACTCGGTGGAAAAAACCGTTTGGCATAAGAACTCTCCTGGGGCCGTCCTCAAGCCCCTCCACCCTTACCACTCCCCCAGTGGGGTGACAAGGTATAAATAAGGAACACTGAGGAAAATCGTGGTAGTATACGTCAGTCTCTAGGTGACGAAGTCCTCGGATCAAAACCGAGCTACCGAGACTGGAGAGGTAGTTTACTTGGGTCGCCAGACCAAGAAGTACTCTGCAAGAGAGGCAGGGCTACCTACCTTAAGGGGCTAAGGAGAAGCTCGTCCTCGAGTTAGTCCCTGGTTATCAAACCAAACGTTAAGTTAACTTTGTCAAGTTTAACTTACTCTCGCCAGAGAGACTCCTCATATTCTGGTGCACCTTAAACACCAGGGGTATTCTTCGTCCTTGAGGAATTAAGAAAAGAAGAAGGAAAAGGCTTCCCCTCGAGCCCGTTACTCGGTGGCCACATCAAACTCATAAGTTTACTTGGTGAGGAACCAAGTTCAACTTATTCTCGTCAGAGAAATCCCCCTCCGTTATACTCGCCCTTGAAGAAGACTGGAACTAAGAAGAAGCTCATCCTCGAGCTAGTTCCTGGTTACCAAACCGAACTTTAAGTAACTTATTCGCGTCAGAGAAACCCCGTCTCATCGATCCTCGCCCTTGAAGAAGATCCTACCCGAGTTTAGTCCTCGTCCATGAGGAATTAAGTAACGAAGGAGAAAAGCTCCCCCTCGAGCTCGTTACTCGGTGGTCACACCGCACTCCAAGTTAACTTGGTTTAAGAACCAAGTTCGACTCCCTCTCACCAGAGAGACCACGACGACCTGGGTGTTGCATCAAGCACCGTAATTGTTCTCGTCCGTGACCTCCCCCCCCCCCCCGGAATACCGTGTGGACCCCCAGCTGTTACCCTCGCCAAAACGACCGTGTGATCTCGCCCATCTACATCTGGCCAGACGGCACGCGTCGTGAGTCAATAACATTCCTGAGGCTTTTTAAACTCCACATGAGTCCGTAAGCCTAATTCTTATATTATTGTTGTGTGTAGAGAAATTAACCAATTTTTGAGGGTCAAACTAATTTAATTAATTCTTGTTTATGATAATATTCAGAGTATTGCTGTAGTTAATGTTTAGTTGTTGTGTATTCAATGGTTAAAGTTAAAATATAAGTTTATTTGGGGATTATTGTGTGTTTCTCTTATATCCTTACGTGTTTCGGAACGGCTCTGTTCGTTAAGATATTCAGATATCAATATATTAGCACTCTTAGCACTCTTAGAACAAAAAGGGGGGGGGGGGGCATTCTACGACATTGTGCATTCGTTGATTTTGTAAATATATTTATTTTGTTTATCGTCCGTTTTTCTTACAAACCTAGCGCCTAAAGTTTTCTAAATTCACTTCACATCAGTCATTAAGCGTAAAATATTAGCAGACGACTCTTCCATTCTATTCAACAAATTTATGGTTATGGTTTTAGAAAGTGTATGGTTATCAATGTGATTTATCTTCGGTTAATAAATCAGCCTAGATAGCGTTTCGGAAACCATAACCATAAATTTTGTTTGATCTAAGATGTCTGCCGTTAACTTTAGGCCTAATGAAAAACTAAGTAAATTTTGGAATAATGACTTGGCCTTTAAGAAAGACAATTACACAAATATAAATATATTCATAAAAATCAACGAATGTACAGAGATAGTAGGTTAAGTAAATGGTGAATAATATGGTGAAACAATATAAAGTGAATAATAGAGTAAATAATAATATACAGTATAATAGGGTATCTTTGATATAGTAAATAATATTGAGTTGTAAGTAATATAGTGTCGTAATTTAGAGTATTTTAAAGTATCTATAATGGACTGTGAATTGGGACTGCAAGGAGAAGTAAAAATAATCAGGACTTACTCTCGTATTGTCGTTTGCAAAGAATGTGAGAGTGGAATTAACTCAGTATGATTTATTTGGAGGTAAATGAATAATTGTAGAAAGAATGGTTACAGACCTTTAGACGACGAGAGCGGCGAGTCAAATGGGAAAGTTCGCGTGCTTATTTGGTCGAGCTGGGAACGTGTGTTTGTTTGTTTGTGTGTGAAATTTAAGAGATGTAGTTTGGAACAGTATACGTTAATTGAATTGACAAGAAAATAAATGAATTAATTAATTATTAAGTTTAACATAAATGATTTGATTTACAAAAGTTGAAGTAAATTAATTTGGAAGATTAAATTGACAAATTTAGAGTAAAATAAAGTAATAATTAAATTAACAGTTAAAATACAATAATTAAATGATTAAATTGACAAGTTAAAGTAATGCATAATGAATTATTTAAATGACAAAAGAATTGAATTTTATACATAATAAATGATGATATATATATTTATTTAAGTTTCCCAGGAGGTTTTTATTATAGGAATGCCCAGAGGCATTGTTATATTTCAACTAGCTATCTAGGCTGATTTATTAACTGAAATCAATCTCACTAATAACCAAATACCACACAAGTAACCACACTCTTCTTGACTTTGTTTCTCCAACTGTGACTTCAACTCCGCACTTTGTCTGCGAGTGAAATATGTTAGCATTGAGTCTCGTTGAGTATTGCTTTTTTTATGCTTATCTATTATAATTGTATTACGCCAGTCACTAAACCCTTCTCTTATAACAAAATTTCAGAAATTTTGATAAACAAACAAAACAATAAATTGATCCTGTTGATGGCGAATATAGAACCACTTTTCTTGTATTTATCACCATTGGCTTTTGTCCAAATAGAAAGTTTCTGTGAACAAATACTACAGGTTTGCCACTAATAAAATGCCGGTAGGTCTTGTCAAATGGCCCATTGTGGTGTTTACAAAAGATACTGGGTCCACAAGCAATCCAATAGGCAATATCATCAGCAGAGAAATCAAGCCACAACCCTGTATCTTTTGCTAAATTTCCATTCTCAGTAAAAAAAAATATCCTTAGAATGTATTGTAAAGTAACTCGAATCAACATTTACAGTAAAAGTATTCGTATCAAGAGAATTTACAGGCAAAGTGAGATCAGTTGTGAGACATCTGCTGGTTTAGCCTGCTCGTGACACATATTCTGAAGTGATCAAAGCGGTATTTGCAGCATTTGTGTCCACTTCTGATGACGGAGATTGGTTTGGACCTGGAATCTGTATATCATGTTGTGGAACTTGTGTGAAAAATTCGGTCAGCTTTGCAGTCTTGTCGCCAATGGCGGCTTGTAGCTAAAATTAGTGGGGGTGTTGCATCATATTTTTTAGGCATTGTTTTAATATTGTGTAATAATAAATAAACATAAAAAGAAAATTTATAGATAAACTTGATTATATCCTAAACAGAACAAAATCAAACATTTTGTTACTTACTAATAGCCTAAAGTGTTACAGTTCAATCTTGATCCATTCATTTAAAAACGAAATCCATTCTTCTTGTTTTAATTTGCACAAAACGATTAATTATTTTCTCCTTGATCTCCGGAGGACTACTGAGGAATTTTTTATCCAATGAAAGCACTGCAAGTGCATTTAGTCTTTCATAATTCATAGTGCTCCTTGGAAAAGTTTTTATTCTTTTCAGTGTTGAAAAGCAGCGTTTGTCTCTGATGTTGTCAAGTAAATTATCAAGAGGATTTTTATCAGTTTCGTAATTTCACTAAGAACATCATCTAGATTATTTTCCAAGAAAAATTTCAACAGCTCAATTAATTAATAAAAAGAATCGAAAAAATATGAATTAAATTCTACACTCTATCACATTCAAGAATATAAACGCGTTTTTAACCACAACCGACGTGGAGTTGAAAATAAACACTACCTTCCACCAGCACACCAGGGTAGGCACTGCGTGAGCCACAATGCTCTCTCTCCCTAGCGTGAAGCTTCCTAGCTCGGACATGGAAACATGCGCACATCAGCCAAACACAGCGTCGCTCGAACTGTGAAGCGCAAAGTTCTATACAAGGATTTTTGTACTTTTTCACTAACTAGAGGATGGCTACTGACATTAAGCTTAAAGATTATATAATGTACAAGTATAAAGAAACAATTAAAGAAATAAGGATTCTTTATATTCAATGATATCGATAATATCAAGTAGAAATAGGGGGTGCTGCAGTTCCGCAGTGCCTATGCACGACCGCCACTGATTCATAGACTAAACACATCATTTGTCTTATAAAGATTTATTTATAGACATTTTTAGGTCTTAAATAGAGTAAAGTGAACACTTTCGTCCTACTCAACCTTCCTAATAGTCAATCAAACTTTGGATGGACCATAAGGTCTCCTAGGGTACCTTCTTTCCTTGTTGTTCCTTGTTGTTCTTGTACCCAATATTGTGTAATTGTTGGTCGTTTCTAACAATATGAAGCTTCAATAATTTTTCAAAATATAACCCACATAAACAATTATTTTTTTTAGGTAAAAATAGATGTAATATTTCTTACTTTGAGCGAGTCATGTCTTTTAAATGGTTCTAATTACACCTATCTCTGGAAACTCGCAAGATTTTGGAATTAGATAGCAAGACTCTTGCGCTCTAGTTCCAAAATCTTCCCTTGATTCTTATTTGATTGCAGGGGCGTTTCCAAGGCCGGGTGGCAGGGCTTTCCCATGACCAGGGGAAAATTTCACACAGTGTGCCTGGCTTGCATCGCTTTTCGACCCGGCACCTCGTGTCTTGAGTTACGGCAGATACATGGCGCTTGCGCGCGTGCGCTTGACTCGCTGACCATTCGGATCGCGTATCCTGACTCACACACCTGGCCCTTCCGCTCTTTGTCAACTGGCCTGAGCAGGGCATGTGCTCGCTGGCTTCTTTCACTTTCGGAACTAATTCAGCATCCTCTCTCTCTCTCTCCTCGGAACTACACCAACATCATCTCCCCGTCATCTTCTCTCCGAAATACAGCAGTGCAAAGTAAGCGATTTTTTTTTATTATATATTGTTACGGACATGGGGTGATGTGAGCAGCTGGACGTTTCCATGTAATGCATTAGTTCCTTCTCATTCACAGGGCGTGTGCCATGAAGCGAGCTGGCGATATGAAGATCACCTCGTTCTTCAAGACCAAATTGGCCAAGAAGAGTGGCGATTGCGAGCGTGATGTCAATGAGGTGGAGTAACAGCCAAGCACTTCGACATCGAAAGCCTGTAGATCCGTCAGCGAAGCTGAATCTCTCCATGAAGAGCAGAAGAGCAAGGAACTCACTTATCTTTTTTCGCATGGCACACTGACACTCCCCGCAGCTCCAGTGGACGTTGCCAATTTTATTGGGAACAAGGCGACCACAGACTCCGAGAAAGTGGCATTAATCAACCAGACTGCCCTTTTTGTCGTATCACTACCCTTCATTGAAGAAGGTGGTCATAAGAGGCGATTCCAACCAAGCTGGTGTATCACATACCTCTGGCTGAAGTACTCGTTGCTGAACGAGGGTGGATAATGCGTTGCATGTGTGCTGTTCGGCGGAAATAAGGGCGGAGTTGGAGACCATAGGCTGGGCACTTTGTCGTTTAGGCCGATGTGCAGGTACAAAAAAGCCACCGAACTGCTCAGCGGTCACAATAAGGATGAATATGTACACTAAATTTACATATTCACCATTTAGGCCTATAACTTATTCGTATGTATTCAGCACTGATTATTTGTACGATCATACATGTATTACTCGTAAAAATATGTACTATAATAAGCAGCTTTAACAATTTTCCACTCATAAAATCCTGGCATCGCCTCACCCCCCTATTCGCTTTTTCTGGATCCGCCACTGATAGAGAACACATACATTTCTTTCTGTATAGTGTGGCCTACATACCCTGAAATATAAATCAGTACCCTCCCATCTGTGTGTGACAGTTCCTGATCTGTAACAACATCATAAATACCATTATAAATATCTAGAGATGTGACAGAAGGTTCATCATCATCCACAGAGGAAGTATTCATATCCGTTGTATGCAAAACATTTGACTGGGGAGACTTTAAGAAATGCAGGTTTACTATCTTCAACTTGTTCTCTGATTCTAGCACCTGTTCTACTGACACATTATAGTTACCGCCACTCATTTGTCTGTATATTCCAAATCTAGACTCCAGTTTGTCAGTCTGAAAATTTCCTAGCAAAATATACTTAAGCTGATGATATTGCAACAAGTAATCACATAATCTAATTAAAGTGGATGTTGTGTGCTTCAATGCAAAGTGAGTTTCCTTAGACAATTTACCTACTGTCATCTGCCCTTTATTCTCTGAGTTATTCAGTCCTTTCCAGGCATCAAGCCACTCACAAAATTTAGCAAGAAATGACAAATTTGGGTCATGTGATGAAGTTTGAGTTATTGGATTGCTCTGCTCTTGATGGAGAGCTACTCCTTTAAATTGAATTTTCACATTATCAATGTTCCACCAAGAAATTACTTGCAGCAAAAATATGGCTGTACCTGATGAATTTACTTCTTTGAATTTCTTGAGTGCCGTAACTTTCTTCTCATCAAATAACTGAAGGGTATAATGCATATTTTGTCTTTCTAAATTAGATAAATACAAAACTTTCTCTGACAATCCAGGAGCTAGTTTAACATGTGAGGTTCTCTCACGAGAGTGAATCATTTTCAACCGGATAAACTTGCATGTTTTGCAATGTTCGGGTTTTCTGGTGATGGTAAGACAAAGGTTTGGACAGGATCCTTTTGATTGAGTCAGTTGTTTCGGATTCATTTCAGCAAATGAACTGTGTCGAACATAGGAATATACACTCATTGTGATTATGTGGATTGGGGATGAAAGAGGTAAGACTTCCTCCACATAGTTTCTCAAACATGTGCCTATTTACTCTATTATTGTCAGATAGCAGTGTAAGTACTTGAAATCCAATATCATGCAATACTTTGATAACTTTTTCTGTCTGCTGAAGAATTGTATATGTTGTAAGATTACAGACAGGAAATAATGCAACTACATGCTTGTAAGATGAAAGGGGGAAAGTTATCACGAAAACTTAAATTGTGGTAGCTACATCTGTTGAGTTTGTAGAAGCACTATGTAATTGTCCTCCTTTGTATGACATGCGTTTCTGAACGTGAAATTCATACAAGAATACACTGACAAGCTTTTCTTTCCCTTTCAAACATGAAAATATTTCCTTCAAGTAGGGAATGTGATCACTTTGAAGACCATACCCAAACTTGCCATGCTTCAAAGCTAACTCGCGCAAGTAGTCTGGATGAAGAAGATTCATTATTCCACACAAGCGTAGCAACTTGTAACATGAGAGACTAGAATAGTAAACAGTTCCAGCCCATATTAAAAAAAATTAGGGTTGTCCTTCTTCCGTTTTCGAATAACCAAGGCAAGTTGTTAGGCAAAGAACCACAACACTTCACTTGATAAGGACTCATTCTCAGCGGTCACTCTTTTCTCGAGGATTTCATGGAGAACACTGATACAACATTAACTTTATCTAGGTCAGTAACATTTTTATTATCACTGTATGAACTCAAGTGGATTAGCCATCAATCAAATGCTGACCATTTCTTGCACACATTTTCATGTCCTAAGAGCCACCTGAACTTAGTCTCTGCTAATGGTTTGTTTCTGTACCACACTTTAACAGTCAAGTCAGATAGAATTTTATAGGATACTACTATGTTTGTTTTTTTCTTCATCACAGTTAACCTTGAGAAACGCAACATATTCACTCTTTGTTATCACTAACCAGGTATTAGTATCATGTCTCGTAAAATCATCACAAAAGCTTTGAAAAGACTCAATTTTGTCTTCATTCATCCAATTTTCAAAACACCCTTCACTTCTTGTGGCTTCGCGTTCACATCGTTCATCTGTATTGATCCGTTTTGGGGAGGTCCTTTGAGAGATAACTTGGTTGATTTGGAAAAAAAGAGATAGATGTGCATCTTTCGTGAGAGCAGGACGACTCCTTTGAGCAACAATTACAGTCCCATCATCTCGAGTCATTCGATTTTCTTTGATGATGAACTGCTCCGTAAAATGTTTGATAAACACCCCTGAATGAGTTGTGGGGGTAAAGTCTTTCCTGTTGATCGATCTTATCCATTTCTCTATCATAGCATCATCCTTTGGAAATTTGAATAATGAAGCCTCTTTTTTTTGTCGTAGTTTGATCTGCAGCACAAAACGTACCATTTATTCGACATCTGAAAATTAAAATGATATATGAGTTCCACTTCAATTAATTTATTAAAAAAATGAGACTATATAATAGGTAATAATACTTCTGTTGGAGATCATTTACAAATATGCATAATGTAACATTAAATACTTGCTATTTCTCGAATTTTAAGTGTCTTCCAAGTTGTTTTTTAAATTATATGATTCACCTAAATACCTATGCATTTTTTGTCTGGCTATCACTTTCAGTCTTTCATACCATAATACATTTACTCATTACTTAAGATTTACGTATGATAAAGTGAGTTAAACATGTTAACTGGCATAATTTATTTATGTCAAGTTCAGTAGAAATCTTTTGTATAAAACTAAACTGTCAATGTGTAATAAATGTAAAGGTGTCTTACCATTACAGATTTTCAAATATTTTCTAAAACTGGTTAAATTTGAAACCGATCTATTGTAGAGTGATTCACCTCCTTTTTTTCATATTGGGATTTCTCGTATTTTTTTGGAAAGCAGCCTCCCTTAAAGGACATATTTATGATGTATTTAAAGAATGAAGAGAATATTAACAGCAGCATTTAATTACTTTGATATTAATGTCATATCCAGAAGATATATTAAGGCCTTTTATGATGTTTATATCATATATAGTAGTTTGTGTGAGATAAATGGAAAAACGGACAGCATGGTTCGGGTAGAAATAACTTAAATTAACATTAAAATCCACCATTATGTAGCACTGTTTATGTTTAGCTCCATTGCCGGACAAAAATGATTAAAATTGGAATTAAGCAACCGATAAATAACTCCAATGATGCATTTGAATGGTTGGTTAGTTTCAAAAAAGAATGAAATATAATTTCTTAATATATATAGCTTGGATACGGTTGTTGAGATAAATAGCTACATCAATTGCTTGAGTAGACCTATTGTTAGAATAAGGAGTGTAATTATCTAAGTTATACAGTGAACATATCTGTGTCAGAGTTGATAATGAACATTCATTTATTTATTATTTATTTATTTGGGTTTTTTTTCGGGACTGAACGCGTTAGGCTTTTAGATAGGAGGCACTAACTATGTCTTTTTAGCCAAGTTATTATCAGTGGTGCGCAGTCCGTCAGTCCGTAACTGACGGACTCCCGTTTCGCTGGGGGACTGACGACTGACGGAAACTCTGAAACACTGACGGAATAAGCGCCGACGGAAGCGATTTTCGGCCGTCACCCGAACTGTCACTAACCCGAAAAGCAAAGACGACCTTCGGTAAATAATGTTTTGCGGCACACGTTAGCGCGTTTTCGCATTTTGTTGCATCTAAAGTGGAGTTGAATTTGTTCATGTATGCTGTAAAACTTTGTTGAATTTTGTTCATGTGTAGCTGGTTTGTTTTTGTATACCCTATTTTTATCTAATTCTGTTTGCACTGGCTTAAACAATATATTTTGCCTGGGGCGCCAAAATGGCTAGGGCCGGCTCTGTATATATATAAATAAATTGTGCTCCTTTTTATCGAAATCTGCTACTTTTGCTGAAAAAATCTGGCAATTTTGCTGCGTCATATCAGTAGCCTGCTGGCTTTCGTAATGAAAGGTTGTCTGTCGCGAGCTTTCCGCTTCTACGGTGCAGTTATAACTTGTTTCAAAAGTTTCAACTTGTTACAAAAGAAATTTAGTATTCTAACCCGCGTTTGATCAAGTGAAGTAACATTGTCTAAATTGTTTTTCACCGCATTTCTTGACTTTGCAGAGACAGGAGCAAGAGTGTGTGTACTGATATTGATAGACCTGATAGTATTCTAAGTACCGTGAGCGTCAGAGCCAGCACACCTGTGAGTGCCAGAGACAGTGAAATGGACCAGTGCCAGCACAGTGACGCTAGCATGTCGCTTGGTGCCGAGTCTCTGCGTGACGCCCAGCCCCTGGAAGATCCTGAGGAGGTGGAGGAGACAGGTAACGCTGGGGACCAGGACAATGCCTATGCCATCAGGGAACTCAAAGGCTACCTCCAGAACTGCGAAATGTAAGAAAATCTCATTTTTAATATTTAATTTGAGATGGTAGTGTTCACCATCAAACCGTGAGTTAAAACTTAAAAGTTTATAATTTATTTTAATTTAAACAGTTAAACTTTCCAACTTAGGTACAGAATAAATATAAAGTATAAAATAAGTTATACAATTAATTCTGAAAAGAATAATAATTTAATAAACATTATTTTTACAATTTATTTTTTGTTCAAATAGGTTCACCCTGGAAAGAAGCCCGAGCTCACAGCTGCGCTGGCTGGAAACTACAAGCGTGGCCGGACCATGGAGCGTCCCTACAAGAAGCGCCAGCTCTCCATGGAGGAATCTTTTAGGGACAAGTTCAGCCAGGACAATGCCAGGCAGATGTTCACAAGGTGAGGAAAAATAAAATAGAAAAATACTGGTCAATTATCTTTTAGTTCTGTTTAAGTTTCAAATTTGTTTAATTATTTTAAGTATTTAAAATTGTCGATTTTATTTATTCATAATGCCGTTAATTTAATTAATCATTTATGTTTATTAGCAAATGTATGAAATTATTTTTGAATTTTCATTTACAGGTGGTTTGTGGAGACACTTTCCCCCCTCAGCTTTTGTGAACACCCTTACACCAGGGAGCTGTTTGCCTACTTCAGCCCTGAGTTCCAGCTCATGTCCAGGAGGACCCTGGGGACGGACCTGGACGAGCTCATGGACAAGGCCAAGCTGGAGGTCAACAATCTGCTGTTCAAGCAGAAGTGAGTGGCAACCACTGCTGACAGCTGGACGGCGCACAGCCGGTAAAACTATAAATTACTAAAACTATTTATATTACATATATTATTATACTTTACATAGTTAAAATATGATGATAAAAATAAAATATTAAATATACACATATCTATTAAATTATTAATATATTCAATTTTTTCCATAGTGCCTTCCTGGGCATGACTGTGCACTGGATAGACCGGTCCAGCCTGAAGAGGAAGAAGGCAACCCTGGCATGCAGGGAGTTGAAGGTAAAATGAAAAGACCATGTTTGAATTTAAAAATTAATATTTAACTATATATTGTTATATTGATTTGAATGATTTCCCTTAGGCCCTGGTGTAAAATTTAAAAAGCCTAATAGGTACTGAATAAATCTTTAGAACAAAAGCAACAAATATTTTTCTCAGGTCAGCCAGACACATCAGCTCCTGGAGAAAGTCATCCATGACGTCCACCAGGGGTTTGGCATTGTCAAGAAGGTGGTAGCTAGCATCACAGACAACGGCGCAAACTACATCGCGGCCTTCAACGCCTTTGGAGAACCGGAGGAGAAGGAGGAAGTGGTGCTGGGACAGCCTGGCGATGTCCAGGGACACCTAGACGGCGAGGACACTGACGCCGAGCCCTAGATCACTCTGCCACCTCACCGCCGCTGTTGTTAAGAAATAGCGGATTTTGAAGATTTAAACTTTAAAGTGTGGCGCTACTTTATAAAGAAATGATCAAATGAAAATGACAAATGTTATCAATAAAGTTGATAACCAAGAAATATTAAAACTTCATGTTTCAATGTTTCTTTTGTTTCAGCGCGCATGCCCTAAACCTCATGGCGACCACTGACATCAGGGAGGTCATGGGCTGGAGCAAGGGAAACACTCCCTGGTGCAAGGCAACCGCCAAGGCCCAGCACCTCTGGAAGCTCCAGAACCGAACCCCCCAATGCCGCCAATCAGATCAAGGAGGCCGTCAAGAGGAAGCTGACAATTCCTGTTGTAGTTAGGTGTTTTAAAAATTATTAAATTAAAATTAAAAATTGTACCTAATCGCCGAAGCTACTATCTTAATAATTTACTAACGCTTTTTTTATAACGTCCGACCTATGAATTACATTAATTCTTTATATTTGAAAAAAAATGTGTTTATTTCTGTAGGTGGAACTCCTACTTCAACAGTGTGAATGTGCTGTTGGAGGTGATGTCTCTGCTTGAGCAGGTGGAGGCCATCAACAACATCATAATTCACCAGCCCGGGGCAAGTCAGGAGCGGCAATTCTGGATCAGGACATCGAGGTATGAAAAAAATAATATTCATTTAATTCATGAACTATTAGCGATCGGCAAAAGAGGTAAAACTAGTAAGTTTTCTTATTTATAATTCATGTGATATTTATGGGTCCCCTGGGTCCCCTGGGGCCCATATAGGTTTCGGCCAAATAAGCCAATTTTGGCCGCGGTCGAGGCGGCCGCGTATCTAGTCTCCTTTTGAACTTTTCAGGTCCTGATAGAGTACAGGGATGTCACGAAGCCTGTGATCTCTCCCCAGGTTTGCGAAAGGCGAGCACAGTAGCGATTCGCCAGGAATTGCTCACCCAGGTGTCGAAGCATGGTGTACGGGACATCGTCCGGGCCATGGGCGGTTTCCGCGCACGAAGCAAGAGCGGAGCGCAACTCACTCACAGTAAACCTGTCGTTGAAGGGTTCTCCGCCTCTGGAGGTAAAGTCCAGCTGGCGGCTTTCCGCGACATCACGACGTGCATTGAATGTTTGCGGAGCAGTATCCCGGCTAAAGAATGCAGAGAAAGCAGTCGCGAAGGATTCCGCC
The DNA here is from genome assembly GCA_963969495.1 of Ceratothoa steindachneri. NCBI lineage: Eukaryota > Metazoa > Arthropoda > Malacostraca > Isopoda > Cymothoidae > Ceratothoa > Ceratothoa steindachneri. The sequence continues at coordinate 17,057,557 of OZ018327.1, forward strand.
ACGGATGCGGGGTCTGAGATTGCGGTCCCATTCTCCTGGAGAACGGGAGGGGGGTCCTGCGAGAACTTGCCCCGAATCCTTTTGACTCGCTTCCACAACTCTGCTAAAGGGGTCTTCGCATTAAATGAAGACACGTACACCAGCCAAGAAGAGCGGTGGGCGTGCTTCGAAATATACCGGAACCTAGCCCTAGCCCGACGAACTTCACCGACAGTGAAATAGTTCGGGCGGTGCTTATAGCTCATATAGGCATAACGCTTCTGTTTGAGGGCCGCCCTGCATGGGAGTGGTCGGCGTGCAAAACGACCAGACGTTCTGGGAATAGTAGTCAGGCCCGCGGCGATGAGGTTGCCGGAGAAGAACTCAACGGCCTCATCTAACGACATAAACTCCTCGACTGAGATAGAGAATTCAGTCATTTCCTGAAATGCAGGCCACCACGCCCGCGCCAAGCACCACCGAGGTGGGCTCTCAGGCGGCAGTTGCCCTGAAAATGATATTTGAATGGGAAAGTAATCACTACCATGGAGGTCATCGACCACCCCCCAATCAAAATCAGGCTGTGCATCCGAAGAGCACAAAGATAGGTCAAGGCAAGAAAATGAAGCAGTTCTAGGGCAGTGATGCGTAAACTCATCCACATTTAGGACACCCATCTCAAGCTCTTCGATCAGAGCGAAAAGGACTTGTCCCCTGGGATTTATTGAATAATCTCCCCAGAGAGGATGCCTGCCGTTCGGATCTCCAAGCAAGAGAAAGGGCGTCGGCAACCGTGCCACGACGCGGCGGAAGTCCCCCGCGTCGAAGTCAGCTGACGGTGGAATGTACCCAGAAATGATAGGCGGGCGTTGTGGCACCGGAGGCGGGGGGCCTTCTTTTCGAGGAAGCACCGTCTCCGAGCCACTCAGCTCACCACTAGGCGTGGGCGAAGGAACCGAAGCTCCTTTATTGCTGTCCTCCTTTCGGGAGACAGCTTTAGGAACCCCGGAAGATGGCCTGGCGAACAACTTCAGGGGTGTTGCCTCCTGTGAGTCTAACGACTCGGTGGAGGCGCGTGGCCGTTTCACCTTACGGGAAACGGTCACGCTGGGGAAAGATGGGGGAGCTCTGATTTTAGCAGGGGCTGGGTGTGAACCCTTTTTGCTGCCAGCTTTATCAAGGGAGCACTAAGGTTGAGTAGAACCCTCAGAAGGGCTCCCAATGGGCGCGGAAACAACCGTGCTCGTTGGCCTGGATGGGCCAGGAGCAGAGGATGCCTTTCTAACTATTGATGCATAAGACGTCCCAGGCAGAGCCGGGCGCGCCAGGACCAAGTCCTTAGCCTCACGGAATGAGAGTTAATCCTGGGCCTGAACGGCCAGGATTTCTTTCTCAAAGAGATATGCACCACATTGCTTCGAAGAAGCGGGGTGCGGCTCTCCGCAATTGACACACTTGACCACACACGATTTAGATTTATCGTGTGCGGCCTTGGAGCAATCTACACAGACTTCGCGTGACCCCGACTTTGCACACGTCTACAAGAACGATTCGCATGGCCGAAGCGGTGACAGTGATAGCACCGCCGCGGCAGTGGCACGAATGCCTTCACGCGGTAGTGGTACCAACCGGCATGCACCGACTCAGGGAGCTTGTTACAGTCGAACATGATGAAGAGTGTAAGGGTGGGTCTCGAGGCCCCTCCCTGTTTTCTCATCACACGTTCGACCTTGACCGCCTCATGGTCGGCCAGCTCTAAGGTGATGTCCTCTATGGAGTAGTCAACGAGTTCCCTCGCATAAACTACCCCTTTCACAAAGTTCATGGTAGAGTGCGGCGTCACACTCACCGAGATGCCATCAAGTGTCCGAAGAGCACTTATCTTGGCCTCCTCGGCGGGATTTGCCGCATTCGCCAGAAGGCTCCCGTCCGAGAAACGGGTCACCTTCGGCTCTCTACCAATTACACTAGCTAATGCTCTCCCTGATGGATCATGTTGCCCTTCGCCAACGTGATGCCATCAGTGGAGCGAATAACTAGGAAGCGTTTAAAGCCAGCGGGCTCGAAAACGCCAGGTAGCCTCTGAATGAGGGGCCCCGATGTTATCGAGGATCCGCCCTGCGCTCTTTTCGTCTTAGTCATAGTCGGGGGGGGGCAGAGGGGCCGGATGTGCCGATCTTGGCTTGGTCGCCTTTAAAAGTGGCAGCAGACCCATCCGTCGCCGCAGCCCCCGCGGATGGAGAGGAACCCCGAGTCTTCTTAGTCTTTTTTCTGTTCTTCTTCTTTTTAGGAGAGGAGGGCGGGGAATGAATCCGCTTCTCCCCTTCCCCGGCAGAAGCTCCTAGGCCAGATGGGTGGCCTCAGCCAGGTCCTTCTCCGAGATGGAGAAGGTCCTGGTAGTCGCAGGGGCACCGGTTGGACGAGATCCCTCCCCTCCTTCTACCTCCTCGGAGACCCCAGCCGTATGAGGAGGACCTTGCATAGGGGCAGATTCGGGTTCGGTGCTTGGCGCCGATCCCGGATTTCTCCCCATGGAGTTCCCTACCATATGAGGCTGGGTTGCCTCAAGGACCATTTCTATGACAGGAGGCCATCCTCTCCCAGGACATCGCAGGGCTCGTTGGCAGCGTCACCAGTCATGTGTGGGGAGGCCCAGGCCTTGACCCCGGCAAGGTTTAGTATTCTGGCCAGCAGGTCTTTTGAGGGAAGCGACTTAAGGGGCCTGTCTTCCCTCTCCCCCCTAAGGGGGTTTGCCCTACCGAGCCGTTTCACTGGAGGGCAGTCGATTATGAGCTGCCTGCTGGTTTTCTTGGCAGTCCCCTTGAAAGAAAAGAGGGGACTGCCGCTGGAAAAAAAGGGAGGTGCCCGAAAGCACCTCCAGAGAAGGGGGTGAGGGGGAGTCCCCTACACCCGTGGGCAAAGGAGAGGAGTAAGCCTCCTCTCCGGTTAGAGAAATATGGAGGGTCCCCTGCGCAAGCACAGGTGGAGCTGCCCGAGGGTGGCTCCGTTGATGTGCAAGGGGAATTGGGGAGAGATTCGTTTTTTTTAAATGTTCATCTCTGGGCATGGTGACCCTATTTGTTTCACGAGGAAGCAATAGCTCATCATCCCTCACAGTTGCCCGCTCTGCAAAGGGTTCGTACGGGCCTGGCAGAGCCAGGTGCCGCCATTTAAGACCACCCTCCCGCCTGGTGACCTGGCAGCCCTTCAACATGGCGGCTCCACCTTGGGCACGGCGTAAAATTGATGTTGTATGAAGAGAAAAGGAAAAGGGATGTGAGGAAGGTATGAGTGGGGATGAAGCAGGTTGTTAAAAAAACACCATCCCGATCCGGAGCTGAGGGATTAACGGACGTTTGCCCCTCCCCCCTCAGCCCCGATCTGGGACGGTTGGCTGAAAAGAAGGTCAGCATCTACCCTGTGAAATTAGAGGCTGACCAGAGAAAGTTACGGTAGAGGTTGTATGAAAAGCGAGGAAACCGGGGGGGGAAACACCAGTGTTTTGAAGGAAGGAGAAGAGGCTAAGCTGGGGTCGGACGTGAAGAGCCACCACGACATGGTTTTCAAGTAAGGGTTCATGTTTATACTCAAAACTTTAAACATAACTATTGTCTATTCCTCACAATTTGTTCTGGTTTTTTTAAACCATTCTATTAATTTTCCTTTTTCAAATTTCACTAAACAGCTAATTCTGATTACAGGGATCTGTTTGGTGCCGACCAGGAGGTGATCAGCCAGGATGTAGACCAGGTGCTGAGGGCCAGCACCCAGGACTTGAAGCCCCAGCGGGAAACCCTCCCGTGGGCCTTCTTCCTCAAGGAGCACAGGGAGACGTGGGTAGACTAGTTCATCAAGTACAACACCTCCCCATCCTCCTTAGCTCCTCTGCCGTGGAGAGGATGTTCTCCACAGCCAGCGACATTCTCAGGCCGAAGAGGGCCGCCCTGGCCAGCGCCAACTTCCAGAAGCTGGTGTTCTTCAAGGGGAACATGTCCCTATCGGGGTACCCCAGCTAAAATGGGCAGTTTGGGGAGGAGAAGCAGGAGGAAGAGCAGTAATAGTATAAGAATTTATATTTTTTGTGTTTAAAGTGGTTCAAACTGTTTCTAAATGAATAAAATTGTGTGCTGTTACCCTTGCAAACAGATTTTACTGACGGTCCTAAAATAGCGGTGACGAACTGTAATTTAGCGATGACGGAAGCGCGGTTAAAATAACGATGACATAATGATGGACTGACGGACTGATGACTGACAGATTGGGCCGGCCTGAAATAATGACGGACTGATGAGGATGGACTGGTGGGCCGGCCGCTGGTGAATGACGAATGACAGACCGGCGAAATTTACTGACGCGCCCACCATCGGTTATTATGTATTCGTTCGCAACTTCGAAATTCTAATTTCACGCATGTTTTACTTTTGTTGTCGATCATTTTGTCGCTTGAAAATAAAACAACCATTGTAGTTTTCTTCTTTTGCTGAGTAACTGACTATTGACAATTTATATTCCCCTAATTTATGCAAGAGGCATGGACTTCTCATAGGAATTCGCGCAGGAAGGACAAACAAGGAGATTTCAGACTTCCTTGTTGAGGCAGAAGGCGTGTTTATCGAGTGAAATTGACAGAGCGTGTCATGAAGACAAACCAACCCAAGTTTGGCGAATATATCTAAAAAAAATATAGATACTGTATCATTTTTCCCCAGATAATAATTTTGCGAATGAACACCGTTGTTGTTATTATTATGCAATTAATTAGTGTTTTATTTAGCCTAGATAGCAACAAGAATTAATCACATAATAATTTTTGAGATGAAAATTAAACAATGAATTTTGGCCTAATGACAGAGGATCGACTGTTAACGCGTTTGCGAACTAGGAAGAATGGAAGAATGAACGATAGCGAAAATAAAATGTATTTAAGAATTAACAGATGAATACAGGATGGATTGAATATAACTTTAGAAAAATTGGTATACACGAGTGATGGTTTAATGGATATTGATAGGACATTGAATAGGAAGCTAAATATGATGTTAAATAAAATAAGATCACAATACGATATTGAATTGGATGTAAACAGTAGTTTTAATAATAGTGTATCACAATGATATATAAATTAGGATGTACGATAATAGTATGTTGGCGAATCACGATGGTAATAGTAAATTAAGGTCTGAAATGAATTAAAAATATATATTAATAACGTACTCACGCTTGAGATAAATTTATTCACCAGATTGGGGAACTCTTTTGCACAAACCTTGCAAGTCTAGAGAAGCGAGCACAATGAGGCAGAGTTAAGACGTTTGTGCTTTATTTTAAACAATGCGGTTCTCGGGGAAATTCTAATGAAAATTCTAATTTGTTTTATAAATATGTACGAGGGGCGGTCAATAAGTTTTGCGAATCGGTAGGGCAAAACAGAGGAAGGGGGATGGCTGTTTGTGGGGGTGTTAGGACAAGTTATGACAAGTCAGGACCTGCAGCTGCACGCTCCTACCTCGTCTATTTAAGAAGCAGTAGCTGATCGCAGATCGTCAGTCACAAATTTGTCAACAATGGAGAAGGTTGAGCACCGCGCAGTGATCAAATTTTTGACCAAGAAAGGCAAGAATGCAAGAGAGATCCATGAACGCATGGTTGCAGTGTACACCGACACCGCCCCTTCCTATGCAACCATTGCTCGCTGGAATAGGGAGTTCCGCCATGGTCGTGAGTCCCTTGAAGATAACCTCGATCCAGGACGCCCGTCAGACGTGACCAACGACGACAATGTGGCCCGTGTGGAGAGGATGATCCTCGAAAATCTACGGGTAAAGGTCGAAGAAATCGAGCGAGAACTTGGAATATCACATGGAAGTGTTATCAACATCATCCACGAAATTTTGGCCATGCCCAAGGTCTCTGCCCGTTGGGTCCCTAGAAACCTCACGCCCCATGATCGACTTAAACGTCGTCAAAGTCCACAAAGCCAGAGTTGCACAAGCTGCCCTGCGCGAGTGCGGATTCAAGGAGCTCAACCATCCCCCATACAGTCCAGATCTGGCCCCTAGCGACTACTTTTTATTCCGCCAGCTCAAGGCTGCACTGCGTGGACGCCGGTTTGGGGACGATGAAGATGTACAGCTCGCCGTCCAGGAGTGGATTGAACAGGAGTCGGGAGATTTCTGGTTGTCGGGAATTCGAAGCCTCAGGGACAAGTGGCGCAAGTGCATTGAAGTCAAGGGTAGTTATATTGAAAAATAAAAAACACTTTTCCTCATATCTTGTTTCGTTATATCCGAATTGCAAAACTTATTGACCGCCCCTCGTATATAATGGATTTACAGATACCGATACCAGTTACATTGAACTACTCGGAATAACATGAATTATTTAAATTACTTTTAGAGTAGTGCAGATTTACATGATTACAATTTATTTTAATTATTTTGAGTAACACAGAATCATTGTATACCCGTACATTATTCTGTTTATTTTTGGAGTACTGCAGATTAATAAGAATCAGGCAGTGCTACACCGTTCGCACCCTGTATATATGCAATGTGTAGTGTAACATACTATGTTCCCAATAGCGTTTTGAAGTGTAAATAAGAGAGAGAGAGAGAGAGAGAGAGAGAGAGAGAGAGAGAGAGAGAGAGAGAGAGAGAGAGAGAGAGAATGTAATTCAAGGTGCTCCATAAGTTAATCTACAAGTTGCTATTATCCACACCTTGCTTTGGTCAATGAATCAGTGCAGTGATGGCTTGGTCGCGTCTCTGTCTGGCAAGCACTACCTAGTGCTTCTCGGATATCTCAGCTTTGCCTCCATTACCTGTAAATTGCATAAATATTATTACACATGTAATAACCTATAGTCTTTGCTAGCAGGTACTTCTACAGGCTTCACAACAGAAAAATGTTAGACTACAAAATTGTTAAGGTGTGTTCCTTGATTTCTTTGCTTGGAATTTGAAGATAATGGTGTTATAACTCGAAATAGCCCTATAGAGAGGGAGGGGGGAACATGTATGTGTCTAGTGTTTTTCGCTTGCTGCATAGAACCTGTGTAGGCAGCGGAGAATGTGTGAACAATCAGTAATGTAATTAAAACATAATATTATAGTGATAAACATTATAACTGATCAAAAGTTACGTGAATAAATTACTAGGGAGTGTATTTAAGGGATATTCTCGAGAACACAAAGACGCACCTCCGTAGGCAGCGGATAATGAGAGAACAAAGGCCGCCTCCAACCGTATCCTGTGTGTGTATGTACTATGTAGGATAATTTCTCTCCATATTACATTGATAATAATAAAAATAAATAAATAAAAATACTGGCATTACAACTAAAGCTTCACCCGCTATCTATTTAATAAATACAAATATTTATTTGAATCTTACCTTCATTAGAAGCATTATTAAGCTTGCTATGAAAGTTACATGGCCACAGGTTTGAATTCAAAACCACCGTTACCAAAATCTCGAGAGTAGGCTATCACACTAAAGTGACCGTCACTTTTCTGCAATTTACACCAACTTCCTTTAATCTCTACGACACCACCGGACACATACCATTGTACGAACAATGAAATTCCCTATGCAGTGTCTCCACTGAAAATTTTGAGCTACATTAATTTGAAAAGTAGGCTTGTAATCCCAACTTTTCAACATTTTGCTCGTCCTTCGCCTTCTCTGAGGCGTTTTACTGGTATTAGAAACACACAATATAATAGCTTTGATACTGCAACTAAGGCTTCACCCGCTATATATTTAATAAATACAAATATTTATTTGAATCTTACCTTCATTAGAAGCATTATTAAGCTTGCACAGGTGTGAAATGGCACGCACTGGTTCACTAAACGACGGCTCGCTTTGAACTACGTCTGCAGTTTGCGCCGGCTCTACCGCCTTCTCTAATGACGTCATCACAACCGTCTCAGCTATAGATCCAGGCTTGTACATTTCAAAGGCTACGCCTTAGCCCATACCTAGTTTGATCTCTTCAACTGACCGTTCACCTACCCACGGGGCAACATGCCTGCACACAATGGCCTTCCTTGCCGCTAGGGCTGGGAAAGGTTTGGCCTCTAGACCGATGCCGCCTAGTTCTGTTCTACCGGCTGTTGGGGTCAGTTTCACCAGATCCGCCTATGTGGGGCAGATCGCGGTGTAACCTCTGGTGATCTCGATTAGTCTTTTGAGTCCGATCTCCAGTTTCCCGTAGATCGTCTCAAAGACCTTCATTTTGTCAGGTTTCTCATTTTTGATGAGTCTCAGTGAGACCGAAAAGTCCAGAGACTCACCCGCTCCGTTCCTGGCGGGGACGTCCTTTCATTGGTAAGGGTGCGCACTCCGATTACGCAGAGTAGCTCTCTCCTTCCCCACAGGCGAGATAGAAACAGGAGGAATCTCCAATCAGTCTATCTCAACGTGTTTGATCCCTGTTAGGGTCGTCAGAAACAGGCGACGGTATCTCCAATTAGAGCGATGAACCTTTGATCAGGTCTGAGGCGTAGGGCTGGCTGAGTTTCTCCCAAGCAGGGTAGAAACAGGAGAGATCTCCAATCATTTTAACTGAGCCTGGTAACGGTCTAGCTAAGAACGGCAGAAACAGGAGGTATGTATCTCCAATCAGTCCACCGCTCTGTATATGGGGTTGGTGCCCGAAGCAGCCCCAAAGCCTTCCCGGTCTCCTTCAGCAGCTAACGGAAAAGAGTAGAGTTGGAATTTCTGTGAGGGTTAAATCGGCAACGCCTTGGGGGAGGGGGTGTAGAGGTCCAGGGGTATGCGTGGGGGAGGGGTGTCCTGGGGAGCCTTGGACACGCAGAAGAGGCGGGTCTTTTCAGGGGTTTTCATTTTCCCCGTGAGGGGTAGGGGGTTGGGGGGATAGGCAAGACCCCGACGTTGTGGCTATACTATCTTATATTCTAGAGCACTTTTTAACGCTAACGTTCGAGAAGTCCCTCACGGTTTCGGAAGCCTCTTGCGCTTGGCTTTGCTTCCTTCACCGGGTTGATGCTCCTCTTGAAGACGGATAATTGAATCATGAAATGAATTGATTTGATTTGATATGATGAGCTAGGTGGCGAAATATGTGGTTGGTTTTTGAGTTTTAATTGTTCTGGTTGCGAAGGCATCGCCTTCGTTTTACTTCCATATTATTCATCTTCTTTTGTTGCCCATTTTGCCTCCAGGGTTCCCACTGTTGGCATTTTTGAACAGCAAAGCCGGTCTGAATCTTCCTTTTATATATATATATATATATATATATATATATATATATATATATATATATATATATATATATATATATATATATATATTTATTTATTTTATTTATTTCTCCGTCGTAGCTTTTTAGCCTTTCAAGTTTATTTTTTGCTAACTTTATTTAGGCTAATTTTATTTTTGTGGGCAATTTGCTTCTTTTGTTTTTATTTTCGTCTATTTTTATTTTATTTTTATTTCTCTTTCTTTTTGTGGGTATTTCGCTTTTTTTGTTTATTTTTATTTTATTCTTAAATTAGTTTTATACTTTTTATTTCATTTTCTTTTGATGGGCTCTTCGCCTCTATTGTTTATTTGTTATTTTATTTTAAATTAGTTTTATTTTTATTTATTTTTCTATTTATGGGCTATTCGCCTCCTTTGTTAATTTTACTTTGATTTATATATTTGGTTTATTTCTCGTTTCTTTACACCTTTTATGGGCATTTCTCCTCTTTTTATTGTTTTCCTTTTATTTATTTATTTTATGTGGTCTTATTCAGTATATCTCTTTTTTGTTTGCTTTCGTTTTTTGTTTTTAGTCTATATTGGTTGTTCTGTTTTGGTTTTCTCCGGTATTATATTCGTATTTCTCGATCTTGGTTATTTAAAAATCGGGTTTATTGCCTCTCCCGAACAGTTTCTTCCGCTTGGGAATAATGATGACCTTGTAACTTTATATCACTTCTTCTGCTGGATTGCACTGTTGACCTTGTCGAGTGTGGGGATAATTGTATGCTGTATATTTTCCCAAGTCTTTCTTCCTAGCCTTTTAATTTCCGTATTAATTGGCTTAAGCCCTATTCTTGCGCGCAAAGCTTTTTGCCCAATACGGTCGTTTCTTCCAGCGCCAGCTAGTGTCAAGGTGGCTCTATTTTGTACTCACGGAATCGTCCTGAGAGAGGTACAACTTGCTATCTGCGTTATCACTGCTGGAGCGTTAAGGTTTCGGAACCTCAATAGTTTCCGAAGTTGTCTTTTGGCTAGGGAGACTCTGGTGTTAATGTAGGTTTTGTACCTAGACTTGGTGAATCGTAAACCCAGGACATTATCCTCTTCTGAGTACGGGTATAGGTCGTCATTAACGATAAAGTTCTCTATTTTCCGACGGTTCATAGGGATTATTTTGAATTTTTGGAGGTTGGTTTTAATTTTCCACATCCTTTCATATCTGTTAATGTTGTTTATTTCGGCAGCTGTATCCCTTGCTTGAACTCCAGCCTTCCTATAGGTACTAGGGACGATTTGTGTGATGTCATCTGCAAATTGCAGATATATCGTGTTGTCCCGCACCAGAGCAGGGAGGTCTATTGTGTACACGAGGTACAACAACGGACTCAGAAGGCTGCTTTGTGGAACTCCCGCCTCGAGTTCGAATTTGTGTTCTGAAAACTCTCGATGGAGATTTGGGCTTTTCTCTCCATGATATAGCCATAGAGGACCCTTTCCAGGCGTGGGTTCAGTTGAAGGTTCAGGATCTTGAATTGAGACTCTTCAGCCATACCTTATCGAAGGACTTCTGTACATCGCGCAACACCACGTCTACGTATTTCCCTTCGGATTGCAGTGAGCTATTTTCTCCGTTAGGAGGGCGAAGGCAGTTTCCGTTCCTCGCCCCTTTCGGAACCCGTGCTGCTGGGGGGGGGGGGGGTGCTCCAAGTTCGGATAGTTGGTCTTGAAGCTGATTTGCTAGGAGTTTGTCATAGACTTTACCCACGAACTCGAGAAGAGAGATTGACCTGTAATTTACCAGTTGATCTGGGGTCTTACCAGCCTTGGGTATAAAGATGATTTTGGCCACCTTTAAACCGTCGGGGAAGTAGCCAGTGTTCATGGAAGCGTTAAAGATGTTGATGATTCCCTGAATGATCTGATGTGGGGCATTTACCAGATTGCTTTTGATGATGCCCGTCCAGCCTGGTGCCTTTTGTTTGAAGGCTTTCACAGTGGCCATGATGTTCTTAGTTGTTATTGGACGACCAAGTTCAATCATCTCTCTTCCCATGTCCGCGTGGTGGTGTGGATGCGTGTGGTGTATTATCTTATTCAGATCGTCAATCAGACAGCCCTCGAATTCCTGGTCGTACTCTTCGTTGTCTTCTTCGGTGATAGGGAAGGCTTTTTCCCAGTATGCTCTGAATCTTACCCCCAGAACCGCCGGAACCTCTATATTGTTTCCATCCTCTTTGATCCAAGCCTTTTCCTTTTTTGCAAACCTTTCAGTTTCCTGATTTGGTGCCAAAATGTGACCAGGCTCAGCTCACTGTATACTCTGGCTATAAGGCTGCCCCAGATTCCAGCCTGTTGGATATTTATTGCTTCCTTTAGTTCGGAGCTTAGTCGGTGTAGTAGGGCGCTTCTTTCTACGCTTGGACCTTCTTGTCTGATCACCTCGTACACTTCTCTATGCACATGTGCGATCCTCTTCATTTTATTTGTCCATCTGGGCTGAGGTAGTGTTTTGCACCCTGTTTTGGGAACGCACTCGCAGTCAGCTTCGATGATAGAAGTCGTTGCTCTTTCTAGTTCTTCGTCGATCTCCTCCAATCTAGCCTCGCTCAGGTCGACCGGGGCGTATTGTCGGATAAGAGTCTTGTAACTGTCCCAGTCGGTGGCGGCGTAGTTCTTACGTGGTGTGACTGTCAGCTGGATCAGCGCGAGTGAAATTGTGGTTAAGATCGCAATGTGGTCGCTGGGAATTGTTAGTCCCTGCTCGCTATGGGAGTTGAAGTGGAAGCCTCCGCTTTTCCCCATAATGTCAGGTTTGGTGGCTGATCTGCTAGTAATGTAGGTCGGGAAATCTGGCCCTATCCTCTGGATGTTTTTCATGTCCATTATCATTTCCAAGTTTCGGCCTCTTTCGTTGGTTCTGCCATAGTCCACCATTCGGCATCTGGCATTGAGGTCGTCCCCTAAGAATGCCATTCTCCGGTGTCCGAAAAGTGTACAGAACTTTGTGACAGGTAGATAGCCTCGATGAGGGAGTTAATAGGCTGCAGCTAAACGGAGATTGCCCACCAATGTGCAAGGTTGTATCGCCACAAAGGATTCGTCCAATTCTGAGAGACGCTAGAACGTGAGGTTTCCTCTAAAGCTATTGCAGCACCATCGAACCTTTCATGTGAGTGATTCTTCATGAGCACTCTGCATCCTGGTATTTTGAGTTGACCCCTTGAGGTGTCAATACCGTGCTTTGTTATCAGAATTATGTAGGGGTCAAGTACACGGAATATGTTTCAATATGCCGTTGCTTTCCTCTTACATCCATTAACGTTGCGTGTCAGAATCCTCAATCTATTTTTCACGTTCCCCATGCTCGTCTTTTTCTACTGGTGTTTCTGGGTGACGTTTCTTTTTCTTCGGTTCCTCTTCTTTTTAAATTCTGTGTTAGAGACCTGCTCATACGTGTTCTCGTACAGAGTAACATTATAGCGTTGCAGGTCCTCCTCAAGCACTTCAGCCTTGATCGATGCGTCGTACTCTTATTCGTATATTTTATTATTTACCCCGTTTAGAACTCTTGTTTCGTCCATATGGTGAGATTAATCCTATCCGCGTGAGCAGTTTTTTGGTTTTCTTCCCTTTATTGCTTTTCTTGTTTTGTGGGGCTTCTGAGTCAGAAGAGTCTGAGGAGTCAGTGGATTCCGTTCATGCCGGTTCCACCGTTTCGCTTCTCTTCGTGAATTCTTTATTTGGTTGAGCCTGTGTGGGTTTTGCCGCAGCAGCTTTAGGTTCCTGGGCTTTGTTATCTATTTCTTCCTTGTTGATGCCCATCACATTTGCACTATTAAAAACCATTTGCGGATGAAGGACGTCTCCTAATGGAGGGTCGTCAGGGAACCACATTCGGCTCATTCCGTTTTTGGTCAGCATTTGGTTGAGTTCTTTTGCGAAGCAACCAAGTTGGGTTAGATTCTTGACGTGAGCATAGAGGATGCACGTTAGGATTTTTGTAGACTCTTCGTTCTCTATCTTCAAATATGTTTTCTTCGTTTCGGTTTCGTTGTACGCTGCTTTAGCTACATGCACGTAAGTAGTGTTTGATCTGCGTACCTCTTCCTGTTTCTTTTCGTTTTTGGTTTTGTTTATTATTTCCTTTTTGACCGGGCATGACATAGCCATTGATCTGTGGCCTTGCCCGCAGTTGGTGCATATTTCGTAGTTGTTACGGCAGTCTTTCCAATGGTGTCCCTTCTCGGTACACTTGGAGCACGTTTCCTCAGGCTCTTTACAGTCTTTGGTGGCGTGCTACATCATTTTGTAGCAGCGGAAGCAAAACTGGACTGGAAAGAATTCTTCTTGCTCTATGTGGTTTTCACTCACCTTGGCGTTGAACAAAAGCAAGCCTTGTTCTTTTATCTTTTAGGCCATCAAGGTTTCCGCGAAGATAACCTTAAATACATAGGTGTAGTCGCTGTTGTCCCGCCTGTTTTTAAATTTGGTGACATCTGCGACTTTAGCATGTTTTGTATAAGCTCGATTTCTTCTTTAATTTCTTCTCTATTATGTTGTCCAATCCAAAGATCGAGTATCCTACAAACAACACTGCGATGATTTTTGTATTTGTGGAGGGATAGGAGGCTGTAGTCCATTGATTCTTAGGGTTTCCAGAGCTTCTTCTTTCGTAATGGCCCCTACGTCCTTTTCTCGTTCACAGATTGCAATAGCTTCTCTCTGTTAAGCTTGTTCTGCCCGTTGATTCCCCGCAGGGGAATTCTTGTGGTATTCTCTTGGGCTATTTGTCACGCAGTGAGGCCCCACTTTGCTTTCTGATTTTTGCTTCTTCTATTTTTTTTTGCAGGTGGTTAGACGATGGTTGAATATCTTGAGTCTTCTTTTTTTATGGCTGTGACTTATCGTTAAATGGGTTAGGTTAGTGACTAACCCCCTCCTCGTAGCAGCGCAGCGTTAGTGAACATGGATTGCGGGATGATGAGATGATGATGATCATGGGTGAATACGGCTGGGGGAAGGGAGGTCACGAGGTGTGATTGTATGGCGGTCTTTTCGTTGGTTTACGCGGAATCAACCATCACTAACCGGCGGTGCTGCCGCCCCTCGAGGGTTTGGGTATCAGTGCTGCAGCCGGCATACATAGAGACGGTTGTTGCTTTCCTCTATGGTCCTGGCTGGGCTCCAAGGAAGGAAAAGTGGGTCAGACCCCCACTCCCCACATAAGTTGCAGTCCTGCCCCTTGTCCGAGTGGCTCAGACGCAGAGTTCCACAGTTGGCTACTCCTCAAACTTGCTTTCCTTGGCGCCCCTAATCATGTCTATCACAGAGAACGACATAATTGGGTTGAGACTAAAATGAATGACAATCCAATTCACGCCCGCTTAGCTGCCCCTCAATGGGGGCAGTACGAGGTTTATGCAGATATGTGTCGCCTATTCATAGTTCCAAATTGATTTTTCTCTTTTTTTAATTCCCCGTAGAGAAATGTAAAAAAAATTCTACAATTTTGAAGTCGCTTTCCTTTTCTTCTATCTCCTCTATCGGGTATCAACTTTCTTATGAGTTAGCGTTGTTTCTTCAATGAAGTCTAACAGTCATGAAATGAAAACGGTTTTTAGGGGGAATTTATTCCTCCGAGCTTGAACGTAATGTCAAGGGAAACGGGCCAATCAGATGAGTGGAATTTTTAAAACAATGTTAATGCTCGATTCCAACTTGTAGCCTGAATGTTCAGGGTTGGCCTTTTTTAGTTGATTAAGGAGTTGTAATTAGATTTCCTTGGTAATTTTTTTCCATACCGAATAGAAGCATCAACCCAGCAAAGGAGCCATAGTCAAGTGTAAGAGAATCCAAAACCGTGATATAACATTTCCAACGCTGACGTTTAACATGCCCCTAAACTATACGATTGTATAGCGAAACGTCAGACCTTACCCGAGTAGACTCCCAAATTTCTGAACCCCACAAGGTGTACCTGGAGCCCCGAAACCCCTTACCTCTTCTACGACTTCACGGCTTCCCAAGAGATCCAGTAAAGCAACCACAGTTTCACCAGCTAGACCTCCAACGAATTTCGTTCAGTTCAACTGGAGTCCCCCCTCCTCCCCTGGATCCCTACCAAACCCCTCCCCCTCAACGGTGCCGATTCAACCTTCAACGAAAATCCAGCTCTACTCTTTTCCATGACCTGCTGAACTGAGACCGGGAAGACTTGGGGACTGCTTCTTCCACCAACCCCTGCTACCGAGAGGCAGAGTGATTGGAGATACCTCCTGTTTCTGCCGATCGTGGCTGGAGTGTTTCCAGGTTCAGGTGGACTGATTGGAGATACCTCCTGTTTCTGTCTCGCCTGTGGCGAAGGAAAGTGATATTTGACGGAATCGGAGTGGGGCACCCCCCCCCCCACACACACACCACCACCAATGAAAGGATGTCCCAGCAATGAACGGAGCGGGAGAGTCTCTGGACTTTCGGGTCCCACTGCGGCTAGTCGGGAATGAGAAACCGGACAAAGCGAAGGTCTTTGAGACTATCTTCGGGAAACTGGGGATCGGCCTCAAAAGATTAATCGAGGTCACCGCGATTTGCCACACACAGACGGACCTGGTGAAGCTGACCTCAACAACGGCATAAAAAAACTAGGCGCCATATGACTAGATTCCAAATCTTCCCCAGCCCTAGCGGCAAGGAAGGCTATCATATGCAGACGAGTTGACCAATGGGCAGGCGAACGATCAGCCGAAGACATTAAACAATAAATAGAGAGAAATTAAGAATGGGCAGAGTTTACTGAAGTGATTAAATTTCGAAACCTCACGCACGTGTTTAAAATCGTGTTCAGAGAAATGGAGATGGCGGCCAAGGCGAAGGAAGCAGGACTGAAGCTATTCTCCATGATAATATCCCCAGAACAGATTAAAAGGGAGAGTTCTTCGACCTGCTAACTTGCTTATTCTGCTACAAGGTCGAATAACACCCTACTAGTGCCTGCCCAGAAAAGGAGAATGCGAAGATCAGCTCTGAGTGCGCACAAACCGGCCACGACCGGATGCCATGTGTCAACGACACGAAGATGTGCTTTAACTGCGCTGGTCCCCACCGGACCTTGAGCATGTAGTACCTAGTCAGGAAGGGACACTTAAGAAAGCAGAGAGAAGTGGCTGACAGGCCAAACATCTCTTCACAACAGCCGTCAAGATCCCATCACAAACTAAGACAGCGCCAGCACCCCTCCCAATAGTCTTGCAGCTCACCGATGTGATCTCTCCTAAAATGCTAGCATGCATTCTCCACGCGAATGTGATGAACTTAGCCTGCCCGTGTTCATTCAATACCGAGATGAACAAAATGCTGGCTGCAAATGGCCTGGAATCTATTACGTTCCCGGACAACCCACAGTCAGAACCAAAGAAGAACCTAGAAAACAAGAGGAGGAAGCAAAACGACTACCACAGCAGGAAGACCACGAGCACGACGGTATGGAAATCAAACTCACTATCGCCCTCAACAAAAACACCACTCAACAAAGAGAGATATCCATCGAGTAGGTGGCCTCAGGAGTCATAAGAGGCCACATTACGTGGTGCTATGACTCACCTGAAGACGAAGAGTCGGTCAAGACAGCCTTGCTGAAATCCAAAGTAAGGCTTTACGACGACAACTTCAAGCTTTACGAGCCATCTTTCTTCAAAAAACTACGATCGGGCAAATCAAAAACCAAAAGCCCTCAAGCAACTCAGACACACAAGATGGCAACTATAAATAGGCTAGCTATTCTAACACATAACGTTCATGGGTGGCAGATGAATAAACACCAGCTATAGAACGTCTACCGAGAACTGGATCCGGACATTCTTCTGTTGTCAGAAACTGGAATCAGGGACTATGACAAGCAGAAGATCTTCGGATACAACGTTCTCCAAAAGAACGTCACAGGAGAGACGTTCGATGGAACTATAGTAGCGGTCAAGAAGATCTGCAGTACAGACCAGGACGAATCGCTTCTATCGATCATACTGAGGTGCTCTCTGGGTGACATCGAATTCGGCGCGGGTTACCAACCTTCCCGCCGTTCATACTTGTCCTCCCACGACATGTACACCCTTTTCAAAAAAAGAGCACCTAGTATTGTACGCCGGGGACCTGAACGCCAGGGACAGAGCAGCGGCTTATGCAAGGACAAACGCAAGAGGCAGGAACCTTGACCTCTTGCTAGGAAGGGATATCGATGAGGGCATCGGGCCAGACTTCCCTACATTCTTGTATCCAGGGTCTGCCACCAAGTCTGATGTAATCCTCACGAATCCCGGCTTCCCCTCCCAACAGCTCGTCAATCCAGGACCGCTGACACCTAGCGATCACATCCCCATGTTGATCACCATAGCAGCTGCTCCTATCCCAGTCCCTGTTGTTCCAAAGAAAGACTTCTCGAAGGCCGACTGGGAAGCATACAGGAGGGCGTTCCCATTGGACCTCCCTAACCTGGACGGTGCAGCCGAGGTAGACCTCGACGATGAGCTTACTGATATTAATGCCTGCATTTCAAATGCAGACGCGATCGCTATCCCCACAACCTCTCACAAAATCACACTGACAACAACTCTTACACAAGAGAGAGTGGTGCTCCAACAGTATTCACTGATGTCTACAACCGCATCCTCGACATGGGCTACACCAGGCCCATGGATTTCCAACTCGTTCAACACCTCAGGGAACAGCTAGACACCACGCTGGCGCACGAACTGAGGGAGAGGTTGAACCATCTAATTGAAAATTTAGACACTGACAAGAATCCGAAATCATTTTTGGCAACAGTCAACAGACAAAATGGGAACTCCCGTTCCCATGGCCCAACCACAATTTCGCACGAAGATACCACGACGACCACTCCCAGAGAGAAGGAGAGGCTGTTCCATGGAGTCTGGAAAAACTTTTTCAAAATCTCCGATGAAGAGGATGAAAACTTTGACCTCTGCTTCAAGGATCAGGTTCTCGAGTACATGGAGATGAGGGAGGGCAGGTTCGACCCTAATGGAACCTCGTACCTCTACCATCTCCATGGCAACTCTCAAGAAGGGAACCCTATCACCAGTGCGGAATTGTGGGAGGCAATCGCATCATTTAAGCCTAAAGCCCCAGGCCTCAACCAAATCACCATCAGGCACCTGAAGGAGGCACCCGAAAGATTGTGGACTAGGCTGTTGAACCTACTCAATTCGTCCACAGCAATGGGATATTTCCCAGATGGCCTGAAAACCTCGAAAATGATTTATCTTCCCAAAGCCGGGGAAACCAGCAAACCAGGTCATGAATTTCACACATATTTCATTGCTGGAGACCATTGAGAAGGTTTTTGAGAAAATTCTCAACAGCAGACTATCAAAACACCTGTCAGAGCACTCTCTGTTGAACGAGGAACAGCACGGATTCAGAAGACACCGAGGGACGGAAACAGACACAGCCCAAATGCTTCAACACGCAGCGGCAGAGTTTGGATCGATGGCCTGAAGTACAAAATCTCGCGACTGAGACCCCCCCCCCACCACACACACTCCGAAAAGATCCTCTGTAGCTGTCATCGAAGGGATGTACTGTTTAGCTAAAACCCTAAATGCATTAATAAAACCGTACATCCCTTCGAAATATAGCATAAAATCCACAGAGGAATTCATTGACATACTCCACGCTACAAGACCATCAGGAATAATATAATCTCTTGACGTAAAAGCCTGTTCACGAATGCGCCTATCGCTCAGATCATCGACATCATTATAAAAAAAAACGTGTACCACCATCCTACGATGTCTCCTCCAAATCTTGACCAAAACATCTTAAGGAGCATGTTACGTTCATGCACATCAGAGGCGCCGTTCAGGACACCGGACGGTAATCTATGCACGCAGGTGGATGGAGTGGCTATGGGGTCACCCTTAGGGCCGACCTTCAACAACTATTACATGGGTCAACTCGAGGAGAGTTTATTAGAAACCATGGAAAATAGGCCACACACATATTGCCGATATGTAGATGACATCTACATCAACGTCCAAAACGAAGAACATCTCGTTAACATCAAGCAACATTTTGAGGAAACTCCGTGCTAAAATTTACTTATGAATTGAACATGGGCAATAAACTCCATTTCTTGGATGTTGAGATTCATAACATCAATGGCAACTACATCACTAAAGTACATAGGAAAAGTACAGACATGGGAAGATGCTTCAATGCAGAGAGTGAATGCCCTGAAAGGTACAAAATAAGCGTAATCGGCTCATACATCGGCCGAGCTTATAAATGCTGCTCTAGATGGGAACTTTTTCACAAAGAGATTGCAAAAGTAAAGCAAATACTCGTGAATAATGGTTTCTCAAACAGCATGATTGATAAACAACTCCAATAATTTTTAAATAACCATTAAAAACATGCCGATAAAACTGAAAGTAATCATGGAGAAGTCAATAACATCAAAGTATATTACAGAAACCAAATGTCCACGACCTATAAAATAGATGAAAAAAACATCAAAGATATTATTAACCGTATAGCAATGCCCTCTGGGCATTCCAATAATAAAATCCTCCTGGGAAACTTAAATATATATATCATCATTTATCATGTATAAAATTCAAATCATTCATTTCTTTTTAATTAACTTTTATCAATTAAATCATTCATGCAAATTATGTACAACTTAATAATTAATTAATTCATTTATTTTAATTAACTTTTTGTCACTACAATCATTCAATTAATTAATCCATAACTTTTTGCAATTCATTTAATTTATGTAAACTTTAATAATTCAAATATCCTGTGACGAAAAACTGAATTCATTTAATGTACTACTGGTTCAAACAATATCTCTTAAAATTTAACGCACACACAAACAAACAAACGCTTTCAGCTCAACCAAATTGAACACGAGTATTCCCCATTCATCTCTCGCCATTCTCAGCATAAAGGTCGGTAATCATTTCTTCTACATTTAGTCTTTTAACTCCAAACAAATCATACTTAGTTTAATTCATCATCCTCTCACAATTATTCTCTGCAAACTGCCATACGAGAGTAGGTCCTAATTCTGGTTACTTCTCGTATTGCAGACCCCAATTCAGTCCATCAGTCATTTTTATTTCACTTTTATTTCACTCTTACTTCATTTCACTTTGAATCTTAATTTACATCTTGTTACTTTAAATCATATTTTACCAAATCTTACATTGTATTCTTAATCCACTTTATCCCATTGTGCATTCGTTAATTCTGTGAATATATTTATATTTGTTTAATTGTTTTTCTTAAAAACCTAGTTCAGAAGTTCAAAATTTAGTTCACTTTAGTCGTAGGCCTAAACATTAGCAGACGACGATTCCATCTAAACTCAAAATTTATGGTAATGGTTTTCTAATAGCTATTTAGACTGATTTATTAACCAAAAATAAATCCCATTAATAACCAAATACTATAACCGTAACATCAAGGTTAAAAATCAAACCGATAAAATCCAACTCATCATTTATTATAAAACAACAAAAGCCAGGAATCTTCTGATGAAAAATAACATTTGCCCTAACTCCTTGAATCTCAAGTCAACCAACATAGTTAACGAGTTCACCTGCCCCAATAAAGACTGTAAGCTTTATAATAACTCTAAATATATTGGCATGACAACTACCACACCTTCGAGACGGTTAACTATTCATCTACAAAGCGGAGGGCCAAAAAAACATATGGGGAATGTACATAATATTAACCTAACGAGAGATATGCTCGTTGACAACACCATTATTAAAAGAAAAGAGGTTAATAAAGCGAGGCTCAACATCTTAGAAGCCATATTAATAAATGAAGATAAACCGGCCATCAACAGTCAAGCGACAAGCTGGAATCATACATTAAAACTTTTCTTAAAATTCCACGCACAAGAGTGGCTTATTTTCTCTAACGTTACGTTTAACCAAGGCGAATAAATACGCCTTAAAAATCGTTTTCTTTCACTTTACTTTCTGCCAGATCCTCACTCCACTAAGTACATCGGAAAAGGAGGCAAGAAATTCTATAACGCTCCAAAGATGATCGAATAAGATCGAAAGCTTAGCAATTTAGTTTGGTTTTTACTAAACACATTCATTTAAAAAAGAGATTAATACTGGACAAGTAATCCACCATCTACACGATGGAACAAAAAAGATAGTTAGAAGAAAAGAAAGTTGCCAAAGAAAATTAATTAAGGCAAAATACACAATGGTCTTCAACAAAATTTGCATATATATATATATATATATATATATATATATATATATATATATGTGTGTGTGTGTGTGTGTTTAAAGACCCAAGGAAATGGAAATTGGTAACACAACCTGGAAAAAGGCTAAGGAGAATATTGCATGAACCAATAAAAGCTTAAGAAGGAAAATGGGCGATGTAGAGAATGAAAAGATAGGGCAAACTATTTTATCCGTTATAGGAAAATAAATAAAGAAGTTGGATTTGAACCTACACTTCGTTATTCAAAAGGCTTCTTGAATTAATCTTTTGAGGTTTGATGATGGTTGCTCTGGCGATGAGCGCCTGATGACACAAGCTCAAATACAACTTCTTTATTTATTTTCATATAACGGTTAAAATAGTTTGCCCTATCTTTCCGATCTCTACATCTTCCATTTTCCTTCTTAAGCTTTTATTGGTTCATGTAATATTCTCTTTATCCTTTTTCCAGGTTGTGTTACCAATTTACCTTCTCATTGGGCCTTTAAATACATCTATATATCACGTGTCATGCAATTTTCAATTATTGCAAACAAAAAAACCCCGTGCACTCTTCTACCAGAAAAACACTGGTCTTGTCTCCCACTGGATAAAAACCTACACTTCCTTATTCAAAAGGCTTCTTGAATAAACCTTTTTGGGAGTTGTGTATGGTAGCTCTGGCGATGAGCGCTTGATGACACAGGTTCAAATTCAACTTCTTTATTTATTTTCATATAACGGTTAAAATAGTTTGCCCTATTTTTCCTTTTTCTACACATTCCATTTTCCTCTTTAAGCTTTCATTGGTTCATGTAATATTCTCCTTAGCCTTTTTCCGGGTTGTGTTACCAATTTCCATTTCCTTGGGCCTTTAAAAAATACACCTATATATTACATGTCATCTGATTTTCAATTATATATATATATATATATATATATATATATATATATATATATATATATATATATATATATATATATATATATATATATATATATATATATATATATATAGTTGAAATGTATGCAACCTAAATAGTTCAGTATGGTGTTCAATAACAACAAGTTTCACACTTTATGGTGACAAAATTCTTTCGCTATTTTGTCTAGTCTTTACAAAGGAACGGTATATATTAAAGGTTGGACGAGCGGCCCGGCCGGAAAAAAATATTTTGTGTAAATATTATCGTTCACCCGTGTCGGAATATTCATGCGCGTTTGAGTCCTTTCGGAATTATAGCTGGGGCAATTTTTTTTAGAAAAAAAATGCCCGAAAGTAATCAAACGGAAACGCTGTTTATGCAGGCCATTTTTTTTTTACAAAATTGCCCGAAAAAACAAACGAAACACGCTGTTTGAGTCCTATTCGAAATATAGCTTGCAAGATAGGCGTCGAACTGTTCGTTTTTTCTTGCGTATGTAGGGATTGAACTACGGAAAAATAGTATGTCCCGCCGTTCGAGTCACTAATCTACATATTTACCACATCTAATGCCCGGCCACAAATCTCGCAATCGCTTTTAATTTTAACTAAATTATGAATGTCCAAAAAGGTTACAAATTTTTCTCTATCAGAAACTAGAGTTAATAATTCGGAAATAAACAACGGACACAGTTCACCAACCGATACGATTTTGAAACTACGTATAAAACGTCTCTATGATTCGCAAACGGCTAAAAAAAAAAAAGTAGTTTCTTAAAACGAGCTAGCTAATAGATTTAAACGTATGAAAGAAGGTAATAAAAATAGCAAAATGGGGAAAAAAAATATTAACAAATAAAATAACTCCGAATGAGGATAATAAAAAGCTATTAAGTGGAAAAAAAATTGAAAGCAAGCATTTCTGACGTCATACCCCACCCCAACCCCTATTATAATTCGCAAAACGATTAAAGGCGCTGACATGATGTAGTTAAAGCATTCACCTCTGTAAACGTTAGCACAATAGTCTATAAACAATTAGGATTATATACTGGGGGGCTGTGCCCCCAGACCCCCCCAATTTAATGAAACTCAGGATATTCATAGTGTGGCCCCCCATGTGTTACCCCCACACGAGCCGTCCCCTTAAATCTACTCCCAAAACGTGAAACATTTTGGAACACGGACGAAAATAGTACGTCTTATCGGCCGGGCCGCTCGTCTACATATTTACCATTTTTTTTTACAAAATTGCCTGAAAAAAACAAACGAAACACGCTCTTTCCGTACTTAATTGCAGTGGTTATACTTCTGATTGGGTAGCTTAGAGGCTAAATGCATGGATTTAGAGAACACTTATAGTAGAGACCAACAACAAGGCAAAGGCACTACTGCTACTACAAGTGTTGACAGTCTTACTGACATAACCTCGGAAATGAATAACATGAGAGAGAGAGTTATGAGTGACTTAAGGGAGGATGAGCAGAGAAAGCTCAATATTATTGTTTATAGAGCTAAGGAAAGTGTCTCAACCAACTTGAGATAATTTAGAGGCCATGATAAAGCTTTTATTCAAGAATTATGTCAGGGTCCACTGGAAATGGATGATTTCAGTGCAGACAATATCACTAGATGTTTCTGACTTGGCAAAAGGGAGGAGGCAAGAGTACGACCTCTGCTTGTCTCACTGGATTCAGTCTTAACCAAAAATAAGGTCCTCAATAATGTAACAGGGCTAAAACATGCAGAAGAGAAATTTATGAGAGTGAGCATTGATGTTGATTACATTCTTGACCAGAGGGCCCGGATAAAACGGCTGAAGGATCAAGCCAATGAAATGGAACAGAATGACCATTCGGGAAATTTCCAATACAGAGTAAGAGGCCCCCCAGGACAAAAGAAAATAGTAAAAATCAAAATAAATATGTAGCATCTAGTGGATTAACCCCTATTGTAAAAATTCATGTAAATAGAACAGTTAGAATTAAAAAGTTGATGCACAAACTCAATGTATTATACACCAATGCAGATTCATTACCTAATAAAATGCATGAGTTGAAGATTAAAATTCAGTTCCACAAGCCAAAAGTAATAGCAGTGACGGAAGTTAAACCTAAAAATCCTGGGAGAACAATGTTAAAATCTGAACTAGAAATTGATGGTTATTATTTATTTACAAACTTGGAAAATGGAAGGGGTGTTGCTTTGTATATCGATAATGTTATTGATGCAAGTGATATGGAAATTAACATTGATTTTGAAGAGAGTACATGGTGCAGCTTAAAACTTACAGGTAATGATTGTCTGCTACTGGGATGTATTTATAGAAGTCCGAATAGCAGTGAGGAAAATAATTCAGCCTTATGTACAGTATTAAGACAAGTGGCAGAGTCAAGGGAATATACCCACATTATGAGAGTAGGTAACTTCAATTACCCTGAAATAGATTGGATAAATTGGCACTCATCAGAACATCCCAATCATAGAGCAAACAGATTTATTTTGGCAATGCACGACTCATTCTTATTCCAGCATGTCACTGAGTTTACAAGGTATAGAATACATGAGCAACCAAGTCTATTGGATTTAATAATTACAAACAAAGAAGGTATGCCTGGTGTGATTGTGGATGAAAGCAGGATGGGTGGTAGTGTGACTGAGAGCAGGAGGGAGGGTAATGTTAGGCCAAGACAAAATAGGAAAATACTGAGGTGCTAGTGATGGGTGACTCTCAGATTAGGTATTTAGATAGGAAGTTGAGTGATAGCAAGTGGAAGGGAA
Source organism: Ceratothoa steindachneri (assembly GCA_963969495.1). Taxonomy (NCBI): domain Eukaryota; kingdom Metazoa; phylum Arthropoda; class Malacostraca; order Isopoda; family Cymothoidae; genus Ceratothoa; species Ceratothoa steindachneri. The sequence goes on from OZ018327.1 coordinate 17,082,711, forward strand.
TGAGAGTTTGTCTGCCGGGTGCTGGTGTAAGTGATGTTTGTGAGAGGTATGATAGGCTGGTTTCTGGGTGTAAGAGGGATGCAGTTGTGATTACCCATGTGGGAGTGAATGATGTAAAGAAGGTGGGTACATGTGAGTTTTGTGAGCAGTATAAAAGGTTAGTTGAAAGGATGAGTAAAAGCAGGGTAAAAGGTGTTGTTTCTGGTGTGCTTCCAAGATTGGATGTGGGGGTAGAATGGTTGTCGCGTGCAATTGGTTTGAATGAATTTGTGAAAGGACTGTGTGAGGAGTTAGGATTGGTGTTTGTAGATGTCTGGGGAGGGTTTTACGGGAATAGGAGGTTGTATGCGATGGATGGGCTCCATCTTAGTCGGGCAGGTGTTGAGGTTCTATGGGGGGAGCTGGATAGTGTGATTAGGTCCTTATGGGTGGGAAACTAGAAGCTGTTAGAGGTAAGGGAATAACAGGAATAGAGGGCAGGTGTAGGAAATGGAAGGGATGCAGAGATAGAGGAATAGCTAAGGGAGAGGGCATACTGATGCGTTATAGGGGGACTAATGCACAAGTGAATGAGCAGATAACTAGGAATAGAAAAGCACGCTGCAATGAAGATGGGAATAATAAAAAAACCTTAAAAATATACTACACAAATGGTTGGAGTATAAGGAATAAGATAGATCTCTTAAGAGCGTTAGCGAGTGAAGAGAATTTTGATATAATTGCGATAACAGAGTCATGGCTTGATTTGGCAGGAAATCACTTTAAACCTGAGGTTGAGATTGAGGGCTTTAGCATGTTCCATACAGATAGGAATAGGAAGAGAGGAGGAGGGGTTATTATTTATATTAAAGATAATCTCCAGTGTTGTGTAAACAGTACAATTAAATTAGATGATAACACAGAGTCATTATGGCTAAATGTAAAGGAACATAACATAACATAATTTAACGGATGACAAAAGCCACAAGGGCCTATCAAAGGTCATCCGTATCCATCAAATCCCACCCATATAATGCATCCATAGGATTTTGTCAGATCATGCAGCTACAATATACAATTTAACAATCCATAGGAATGTCCAACCATGCATCTACAATATATAATTTAAAGCCTCCATAGGAGTCTGTCAAAAACAAAATCAAAATCCCCCCAAATATACAATAAAAAGAAACTGCATCCACAGGAATGAGTCAAGAAACATATCCACATACTAAAAAGTAAGAAATTAACCCTCCATCCCCATATAATCATCCAATCTGCGCTTGAAAACATTCAAGTTTGGGCTGTCTACAGTCTCAGGTGGCAAACTATTCCAATAATCCACCACTCTGTTAGTGAAAAAATATTTTCTAACATCCAGTCTGCACCTCTGTTTTTTAATCTTTAAGTGGTGGCCTCTAGTTCTATTACTACCTTCTAACTCAAATAACTTGCTGAAATCTAATTTATCCATCCCAGAAAAGATTTTAAAAAGCTCAATCATATCTCCCCTCACACACCTTCTTTCAAATGAAAACATATTTAATACCCTCAGTCTATCTTCATATTCAAGGTGCTTCAGGGATGGTATTATTTTTGTTGCCCTCCTTTGTACTGACTCTAATAAGTTTATATCATGTCTAAAATGTGGTGACCATGCCTGTATACAGTACTCTAAATGTGGCCTGACATAAGAGTTGTATAGTTTAAGGATGACCTCCTTACTCTTGTAGCTAACATTTCTTTTAATGTAACCTAGCACCCTATTTGCTCTATTTTTTGCCTCAATACACTGCTTTGAAAATTTCAGTGACCTATCTACTACCACTCCTAAGTCTTTCTCATCTTCAACTGAATTAAGCCAATATCCATCCATCTCATAGCTAAATTCCCTATTATCTCTCCCCATGTTAATAACTTTGCATTTATTAAGGTTAAAAGTCATCTGCCACTTCTGAGCCCAAGCTAACAGCTTATCTAAGTCACTCTGCACTTTAAAGCTACCCTCAACCTCTTTGACTACAGCTGCCAATTTAGTGTCATCAGCAAAAATTGACACTTTGCTATTTACACCTTGCCCAAGATCATTTACATAGATTATAAATAATAAAGGGCCTAAAACTGATCCCTGAGGTACGCCACTAATAACATTCCTCCACTCTGACCTCACTCCATTCAGTACAACTCTCTGTTTCCTATTTTTCAGCCATTCAGTTATCCAATTTAAAACGTTCCCACATATCCCATGCAGCTTTAATTTATGAACTAGTCTTCTATGTGGAACCTTATCAAAAGCTTTGCTGAAATCTAAGTAGATCACATCAACTTTCTCACCCCTATCTAATTCTTTAGTTACATAATCCATAAAATCCAGTAAATTAGTTAAACACGATCTATCTTTTCTAAAACCATGCTGAGCATCATTAAGATCATAAGATCATAAGATGATTTAAAGTGAGATCACAGAGGCCTCCAGGGCCCTTCCAAGTGATGTCACTGCGAACAATAGTACTTAGATCAATTTACATCTGATTTTTTATGCATGTCATATTAAATATGCGAGCAAGTCAGGAATATCAGAAGTATAGCCAAAGAATTGGCACTTCCTTGTTATATGAATAATTATTATCAATACAAATAGTATATATCGTCAAAATAAGTACTAACTATACATAAATTATACAAATTCATATATATACCCACACATATATAAGTGGTCCTTATTATACAAGGCCTTTACTGTCCATATATTTATCCAGCTTCAATTTAAAGGACTTCAAGGTTGCTGAATCTACAATTGTTTCTGGCAACTCGTTCCAAAGATTTACAATACGATTCCTGAACGAGTGTTTACCAATGTCGCTATTACAGTGGATTTTCTTTAATTTGAAGTAGTGGCCTCGAGTTCTATTGTCATTATCAAAATTGAAAAAGTTGGATAATCTTACTTTATCCATACCTGTTATCATTTTGTAAACCTCTATTAAATCACCTCTTACGATCCGCCTTCTCACTGAGAACATTCCCAGTTTCTGCAGTCTTACAAAGTAAGGGAGTTTATGCAAACTAGGTATCAATTTGGTTGCTCTACGCTGTACACCCTCCAACATATCAAGGTCACGCTCATAGTGCGGTGACCATGCCTGAATGCAATATTCTATATGTGGACGAACATATGAGGTATACAATTTTTTAATGACCTCCTTGCTTTTATAAGCAACATTTCTCTTAATTAGCCCCAACATTCGATTTGCCTTGTTCTTTGATTCTATGCAATTTGTTTTGCATTTTAGGTCATTTGTTATAATTACTCCCAAGTCCTTTTCTTCCTTTACTTTTTGCAACCAATGACCTTCAATTTCATAGGAGAAGTTTCTATTATTTTTACCAATATGTAGTGATTTACATTTATTATGGTTTAGCTTCATCTGCCATTTGTGGGCCCATGCAACAATTCTGTTTAAGCTTCTCTGGAGTGTTATGTTTCCATCCACATTACCTACTGGAAAGTATAGTTTAACATCATCAGCAAACATTTGAGTTTTGCAGCCAAACCCAGTATCTATATCGTTAATATATAGGATGAAAAGCAGGGGTCCCATCACAGATCCCTGGGGAACACCGCTCTCAACCAGTTTCCATGTAGACTTAGTCCCATTTAATACAACTCTTTGTTTTCTTTTTGTTAACCAAAGTTTGATCCACTTCAAGACCCTTCCAGAGATGCCATAAGATTCCAACTTATGACAAAGTTTCCCATGAGGGACCCTGTCAAAGGCTTTACTAAAATCTATATATAATACATCTATGTCTTTGTTACCTTTGTCAGACTGCTCAGTAACAAAGTTCATAAATTCTAGAAGGTTGGTAAGGCATGACTTCCCATTTTGAAAACCATGCTGTGAATCACTAATATATTTGTTCACCTCCAAGAATTTTTTAATCTGGGTACTAATTAATCTTTCTAGTATCTTACCAGGTAATGATGTAAGGCTTATGGGTCTATAGTTTTCTACTTTCTTCTTGCAACCCTGCTTATGAATAGGTACAACATTGGCCTCTTTCCAGTCTTCGGGAATCTCAGAATATTTGAGTGAGCGATCAAATATGATTTTGAGTGCAGTTGCAAGACTTTCCACACCTTCTTTTAAAACTCTAGCAAAGATACCATCTGGTCCAGGAGATTTATTAGGCAACATTTTGTTAATAACAGCTTTTATATCGCTCTTTGAAAGTTTCACATTCTCAAGAACTGGCCCACTTTCAAATTTCATATCGGGGTCCCAATCCATTTCACTTTCCTGAGTGAAAACTGAGGTAAAGTAGGAATTTAGTGCATCAGCAATATCTTTATCTCCTTGATAGCACTCTCCATTATATTCTAATGGTCCAATTGTGGAACCCTGCTTAGAATTTATTTTATAATAACTGAAGAACTTTTTGACATTGCCCTTACTACTATTTGCAAGGTTAATTTCTGACAATCTTTTACATTTCCTAATTTCTTTCTTTAACTCCTTTGTGGAGCATTTCAAGTTTTCCTTATTTAATTCAGTTTTATTTTGCTTATACTTTTTAGCAGACTTTTTCTTTGTCTTCATTTTGGACTTTACACTGTCTTTAAACCATGGAGGTTTTTTACAAGCATTTTTTCTTCTACTCTTTAGGGGTATGCAGCATTTTTGAGCTGAATCTAGGATACATTTGAATCTATCCCACATTTCAAGAGCACTGAGACCATGAAATTCATCCTCCCATAAGACATTACCCAGCATACCTCTAAACCTATCAAAGTTAGCTTTGGAAAAGTCTGGGATCAATGATAAGTTGTCTCTGCTTGAGACTATATTCGTATTGAGATCAAACATTATTATGCTATGATCGCTTTCTCCTAGCGGTTCAGCAACTTTGAGGTTATTAATCGTTTCCTTACGACTACTGAGGATAAGGTCTAGGATTGCACTTCCCCTGGTAGGTTCAATCACCAGTTGAGATAGAAAGTTAGTTTCAAAACAATCAACAAATTGATTATCAACTTTTGTTCGGCCATACATTTTTGCCCAATCGACTGTTGGTAAGTTAAAATCTCCCATTACTAGGACATTATTATTTCCAGAACATAGAGTAGTGATCTCTTGTATAATCTCTTTATCAGATTCTGAATTGGAATCAGGGGGTCTGTAGAATACACCAACTCTTAACTTTTCATGGGGTTTAATGCTGATATCAATCCAAAGAGATTCCACTAAAGCATACTCTTCTTTGATAGCATTAACCTCAGATGATATCAAGCTACTTTTAACATATATTGAAATACCTCCCCCTAGTCTTTCCTTTCTGTGATAAAAATAAAGATTATAGCCATTTATAATATATTCAGCTTCATCATCCTTATAGATTTTCTCATTAAACCAGGTCTCAGTGATACAGATTATATCTAGATTTACTGAATATATATAGGCTAAAAGTTCATCCTTTTTATTTCTGAGACTCCTTGCATTGGTATAAAAACATTTAAGGCCAGTACCCTTCACATGAATATTTGGCTGTTTTAAAATAGGGTTCCTAATGGCCTGGCATTCATTATAATTTAGTCAACTTTTTGCAACGGAACTAACAGCCTTGTTTAATATTTTACTCAGAATTTCTATACCTCTTTGATTTAGATGTATACCATCTTTGTTGCAAAATGCGCGTTTTGCATAGAAACTATTCCATAGATCTATGAATGTCACCCCAACATCCTTACAGATTTGCTTTAGTTCCTTATTTATGCCACACGCAATTGAATACCATTTTTTGGTCTCCCATAATCTTGGGATAATGCCTGTGATATATGGAGGCTTTCCACTTCTTTTTAACATCGCTACTATTTCTTTATAATTTTTAATAATAGTCTCTGGAGGCTTATGCCCAATATCATTTCCTCCGACATGTACTATATTGGCCTCCCTATGACCATTCAGTACACTACTAGGCTCTTTAAGAATATTTAGTACTCGCTGGGTATCTGCACCCGGGTAGCAGTGAGAGATACTGCCACAGTTTAGTTTAGGTCCTAATCCTCTGACTTGTGAATCACCAATAATGGAAATTGACTGGTTGGAATTGGATCCATTACATTTTCGGATGCCTGAAGGGGTTTCTCTTGTTCCATTGTACCTTGGGACTATTGTAATTAAGTTACTGGTATCTATCCTTCTACTACCATTTTTTCTTTTTCTTTTAGTGTTATTATTAAGATAGGCTGCTGGTATAGGCTTGACAGACTGGTGTGGGGATTTATTTTGCTGCTGCGACTCGGCAATAAGTTGTTCATATGGCTCTAGAAACCTTTCAAAATCATCCAATAGGCTGAACCCATTCTCAACAAGTACTGGTGGAGGATTTTTCACAAGTTTAAGTTTTGAACCTTTACTTTTTACAATTTTCCATTCATTAGGCTTGTCACTCATACAAGGCTGAGTTTCATTTTTATATATAGTCAAATTTTCATTTGTTTTTTTAACTTGAGATAAACCAGAAGTAGTGTGTATTGTGGTTTTAGTAAGAAGCCTATTCTGTACTTCTTTATTACATTGTGAGCATATCCAATAGATATTATTTCCCTTTGACTTCAAGGTAGTCAGACAACTAATTTCAGTTTTAGTGAAGTTTAGGCAATCTGCATGGTACCAGTCATGGCATGAATCACAAGCAATATATTCAGTCACCTTGATTACTTCTTTTTTGCAGATTTTGCAATCAGAGTCAAAACTCATTGTTAACTTTTTTTTTTTTATATATATATATATATATATGTATGTAGATACAATATTAAAGGTAATTTGAACCGAATAAAATTTGTTTTAATCGTTTTTCGTTTGTTTGATTTGTTTTGCCGCGAGTCGGGAAGAGTTAGGTCACCGACAGCCTCTCGTTCTCTATTCGAATAGATATATATAATATAAGGGCACAGTTTACCAATAATTAATTGTTGTTTTTTGGGTGGGGTTTTTTTTTTTTTTTTTTTTTTTTTTTTTTTTTTTAACCGAGTAAAATTGGTTTTAAACGTTTTCTCGGTTGTTTTGCTTGGCCTAATATGGCCGCGAGTTGGAAAGAGTTAGGTCACCGACTGTTGATCTTAAGTATTAATCGATCTTTTTGATTTAATTATTATTATTTAGTATTAATGCACTCGCTATTTGTAATACTTTGATCTTCTCTCTATACAAACAAGAGAAAATATATATAAATATAGTAAAGTATCAAGAATTTCGCAAATAAATCTGACGAAAGCAAGAGCACCGAAATAAACCTGCTACTCTCTAGATGATCAGAAATTCCCTTCTTAACCATCTTCTCAAGAATTTTACAGACTATAGAAGTTAAGCTTACTGGTCTAAAGTTATTTGGGTCCTCTTTGCTTCCCTTTTTAAAAATTGGCACTACATTTGCCAATTTCCAATCATTTGGTATTTCTCCAGACTCTAGTGATCTAATAAATATCTTCTCGAGAGCTACTGCAATACTTTCTACACCTTCTTTGAGTATCCTAGAATGAATGTTGTCAGGGCCAGATGCCTTACTAGTATTTAACTGAATTATAAGCCCTTTAATTTCTTCTCTGTCTATATTAATAGAATTTATCACTACTTCCCTTGACCTAGAATTATCATCAATTAATCTAACTGGTTTCTCTTCTGTGAATACTGAAGCAAAATGATCATTAAGGACCTCTACTATTTCCTCATCAGATTCTTTCAAAACCCCTTCATATTTAATAGGCCCTATTTTATCACTGTTAGATTGATTATTGATTCTATAATAGCTAAAGAATTTTTTAGGATCTTTATTATTATTTTTAGCTAAATTAATTTCTGCTGTCCTTTTGGTCTTCTTAATAATCTTATTTAGTTCATTTCTGGTTGACCTATAATGGTTTAAATTATCTAAACTACTCTCACTTTGTAATCTCTGGTATGCCCTTTTTTTCTCTGAAACTTTATTAGCTATTTCTTGGTTCCACCATAATGGTTTCCTACATTTCTTCCTAATAGACTTCATCGGAATACACTGTTCCTGAACCATGTTTAATATAGTCTTAAAAATATCCCACATCTCATAAGTATTCTTTCCATGGAATTCTATATCCCACCTAATCTGATTTAGCATGCTGCGTAATTTATCGTAATCTCCCCTATAAAAATTTGGAATTTTCGTGGAGTTTGTCGTTGTTCTACCCTTAACTATTTGCAAATTAAACCGAACCATCTGATGATCACTGTTTCCCAATGATTCCCCTACACTCAATCATTGAACTAAGTGATCATCATTTGAAAGAATTAGATCTAATATATTGGCACCCCTTGTTGGCTTATTAACAAATTGGATCAAAAAGTTATCCTCAAAACACTCCATAAACTTACAACTTGCTCTATCTCTTCCTATCATATTTTCCCAGTCTACAGAAGTTAAATTAAAGTCACCAAGAATAACTGTATCTTCTTTGCATCCTTTACTTATTTCCCTAATCATTAACTCATCGATACAATCAGTCTGTCCTGGTGGTCTATAAAAAGCTCCCAAGTGTATTTTCCTATTTTTACCAACCTTAATATCTATCCATAATGATTCACCTTCTCCTTGCTTTATAGAGTTATTTAGATTTGAAGAAATGCTATTTCTGATATAAATAATCAACCCACCACCAGTCCTATCTCTCCTTTGACTAATGTACATAGTATAACCCTCTAGTTCAAATTCACTGACATTATTATTAAATATATTTTCATTAACCCATGATTCAACTATACATATTATATCTATATCTTCATGAATGATATAACTAAATAATTCATCCTTCTTATTTCTAAGACTACGAGCATTTGTGTAAAGACAACTCAGCCCACCTATCCCTGAAGCACCTGAGGGCCTATCTCCTCTGCATCTCCTTTCTCTCTTTCCCCGACCCTGTACTCTTGTATTTCCCTGACCACTATCACTACTCAAGTAGTTTAACCCTAAAGCACTTCCATTAGCCTGCCTACCTTCTACAAATCTGTGTTTGCTTCCTTTCCCTGCCTCACTTTGAGCCATTAAATTTCCCTGACCACTATCAAAACCTAGTTTCCCGCCTCTAAAGACCTAATAACACTATCTAATTCCCGCCACAAAACCTCAACCCCATCATAACATAACATAACATAACATAATTTAACGGATGACAAAAGCCACAAGGGCCTATCAAAGGTCATCCGTATCCATCAAATCCCACCCATATAATGCATCCATAGGATTTTGTCAGATCATGCAGCTACAATATACAATTTAACAATCCATAGGAATGTCCAACCATGCATCTACAATATATAATTTAAAGCCTCCATAGGAGTCTGTCAAAAACAAAATCAAAATCCCCCCAAATATACAATAAAAAGAAACTGCATCCACAGGAATGAGTCAAGAAACATATCCACATACTAAAAAGTAAGAAATTAACCCTCCATCCCCATATAATCATCCAATCTGCGCTTGAAAACATTCAAGTTTGGGCTGTCTACAGTCTCAGGTGGCAAACTATTCTAATAATCCACCACTCTGTTAGTGAAAAAATATTTTCTAACATCCAGTCTGCACCTCTGTTTTTTAATCTTTAAGTGGTGGCCTCTAGTTCTATTACTACCTTCTAACTCAAATAACTTGCTGAAATCTAATTTATCCATCCCAGAAAAGATTTTAAAAAGCTCAATCATATCTCCCCTCACACACCTTCTTTCAAATGAAAACATATTTAATACCCTCAGTCTATCTTCATATTCAAGGTGCTTCAGGGATGGTATTATTTTTGTTGCCCTCCTTTGTACTGACTCTAATAAGTTTATATCATGTCTAAAATGTGGTGACCATGCCTGTATACAGTACTCTAAATGTGGCCTGACATAAGAGTTGTATAGTTTAAGGATGACCTCCTTACTCTTGTAGCTAACATTTCTTTTAATGTAACCTAGCACCCTATTTGCTCTATTTTTTGCCTCAATACACTGCTTTGAAAATTTCAGTGACCTATCTACTACCACTCCTAAGTCTTTCTCATCTTCAACTGAATTAAGCCAATATCCATCCATCTCATAGCTAAATTCCCTATTATCTCTCCCCATGTTAATAACTTTGCATTTATTAAGGTTAAAAGTCATCTGCCACTTCTGAGCCCAAGCTAACAGCTTATCTAAGTCACCCTGCACTTTAAAGCTACCCTCAACCTCTTTGACTACAGCTGCCAATTTAGTGTCATCAGCAAAAATTGACACTTTGCTATTTACACCTTGCCCAAGATCATTTACATAGATTATAAATAATAAAGGGCCTAAAACTGATCCCTGAGGTACGCCACTAATAACATTCCTCCACTCTGACCTCACTCCATTCAGTACAACTCTCTGTTTCCTATTTTTCAGCCATTCAGTTATCCAATTTAAAACGTTCCCACATATCCCATGCAGCTTTAATTTATGAACTAGTCTTCTATGTGGAACCTTATCAAAAGCTTTGCTGAAATCTAAGTAGATCACATCAACTTTCTCACCCCTATCTAATTCTTTAGTTACATAATCCATAAAATCCAGTAAATTAGTTAAACACGATCTATCTTTTCTAAAACCATGCTGAGCATCATTAATTAACCTGCTACTCTCTAGATGATCAGAAATTCCCTTCTTAACCATCTTCTCAAGAATTTTACAGACTATAGAAGTTAAGCTTACTGGTCTAAAGTTATTTGGGTCCTCTTTGCTTCCCTTTTTAAAAATTGGCACTACATTTGCCAATTTCCAATCATTTGGTATTTCTCCAGACTCTAGTGATCTAATAAATATCTTCTCGAGAGCTACTGCAATACTTTCTACACCTTCTTTGAGTATCCTAGAATGAATGTTGTCAGGGCCAGATGCCTTACTAGTATTTAACTGAATTATAAGCCCTTTAATTTCTTCTTTGTCTATATTAATAGAATTTATCACTACTTCCCTTGACCTAGAATTATCATCAATTAATCTAACTGGTTTCTCTTCTGTGAATACTGAAGCAAAATGATCATTAAGGACCTCTACTATTTCCTCATCAGATTCTTTCAAAACCCCTTCATATTTAATAGGCCCTATTTTATCACTGTTAGATTGATTATTGATTCTATAATAGCTAAAGAATTTTTTAGGATCTTTATTATTATTTTTAGCTAAATTAATTTCTGCTGTCCTTTTGGTCTTCTTAATAATCTTATTTAGTTCATTTCTGGTTGACCTATAATGGTTTAAATTATCTAAACTACTCTCACTTTGTAATCTCTGGTATGCCCTTTTTTTCTCTGAAACTTTATTAGCTATTTCTTGGTTCCACCATAATGGTTTCCTACATTTCTTCCTAATAGACTTCATCGGAATACACTGTTCCTGAACCATGTTTAATATAGTCTTAAAAATATCCCACATCTCATAAGTATTCTTTCCATGGAATTCTATATCCCACCTAATCTGATTTAGCATGCTGCGTAATTTATTGTAATCTCCCCTATAAAAATTTGGAATTTTCGTGGAGTTTGTCGTTGTTCTACCCTTAACTATTTGCAAATTAAACCGAACCATCTGATGATCACTGTTTCCCAATGATTCCCCTACACTCAATCCTTGAACTAAGTGATCATCATTTGAAAGAATTAGATCTAATATATTGGCACCCCTTGTTGGCTTATTAACAAATTGGATCAAAAAGTTATCCTCAAAACACTCCATAAACTTACAACTTGCTCTATCTCTTCCTATCATATTTTCCCAGTCTACAGAAGTTAAATTAAAGTCACCAAGAATAACTGTATCTTCTTTGCATCCTTTACTTATTTCCCTAATCATTAACTCATCGATACAATCAGTCTGTCCTGGTGGTCTATAAAAAGCTCCCAAGTGTATTTTCCTATTTTTACCAACCTTAATATCTATCCATAATGATTCACCTTCTCCTTGCTTTATAGAGTTATTTAGATTTGAAGAAATGCTATTTCTGATATAAATAATCAACCCACCACCAGTCCTATCTCTCCTTTGACTAATGTACATAGTATAACCCTCTAGTTCAAATTCACTGACATTATCATTAAATATATTTTCATTAACCCATGATTCAACTATACATATTATATCTATATCTTCATGAATGATATAACTAAATAATTCATCCTTCTTATTTCTAAGACTACGAGCATTTGTGTAAAGACAACTCAGCCCACCTATCCCTGAAGCACCTGAGGGCCTATCTCCTCTGCATCTCCTTTCTCTCTTTCCCCGACCCTGTACTCTTGTATTTCCCTGACCACTATCACTACTCAAGTAGTTTAACCCTAAAGCACTTCCATTAGCCTGCCTACCTTCTACAAATCTGTGTTTGCTTCCTTTCCCTGCCTCACTTTGAGCCATTAAATTTCCCTGACCACTATCAAAACCTAGTTTCCCGCCTCTAAAGACCTAATAACACTATCTAATTCCCGCCACAAAACCTCAACCCCATCTCGGCTCAGATGGAGTCCATCCATCGCATACAAACCCTTATTCCCATAAAACCCACTCCAAACATCTACAAATACCAATCCTGACTCCTCGCACAAACCTTTCACATATTCATTCAACCCCATTGCACGAGACAACCATTCCATCCCCACATCCATTCTGGGAAGCACACCTGAAACAACGCCTTTTACTCTACTTTCACACATCCTTTCAATCAGCCTTTTATACCGCTGTCGTAACTCACAAGTACCCACCTTCTTTACATCGTTTACTCCGACATGTGTAATCACAACTGCTTCCCTCTCACACCCAGACACCAACCTATCATACCTCTCACACACATCATTTACACCAGCACCCGGCAGACAAACTCTCACTCCCTTCCATTTACTTTCATTCAACTTCCTATCTAAATACCTAATCTGAGAGTCACCCATCACAATCACCTCAGTCATTCTCCTATTCTCTCTAGGCCTAGTATTACCCTCCCTCCTGCTCTCACTCACTCGACCTCCTATTCTACTTTCAGGCACGGCCACACCAGACAAATCTCTTTCAAATTCTTCCTCTCTCAGGGCATCAAATCTGTTAGTTAGCCTAACAGGTTCCATGTCCCTCTCATTCACACACCTAACCTGTCCTAACTTATCTATTCTGTTCACTTTCACCCACCACTCATCATCACTTACTTCACTTACTGCTTTCTCTCCAGTCCCTGTTCTAGGCCTAACTTCCTCCCTCCTGGTCCCAATCTGACTCTTCAAACGTACACTTGCATCTCTTCTCACTTCAGACACTAAATCGTTCAGTCTCAAGCATTCCGCACGTAATCGACTCACCTCCTCAGTCAAAGCACATACACGGCACTCAGACACATTCACTCTCCTCTCTACACCACAGACATCGCACACTACATACACACTACTTTCAAAAGGCATACTCTCTACATCCAAACAGTCAGCCATACTTAAACAAGAACAATAATAGAAACAAAAACTTACAAACAACAAGAATTTGACCCCAATTTGTGTGCGCAAGTTTAAAAACTGCTAATCAAGATGGCCCCGAAGTAAACAAAAGTCACTTTCTCACCAAAACAAAATAACCACAATTTATACAAAATAACCACAATTTAACTTTGTTATATTAACCAAATATATGATCTTATAACTTAATATTTATGTTTATGTCACACACCAAAGTATATCAAATAATCAAAATATTCTGAGAGCTCTACGAAAAACGTGCTACCTGTTCGAAGTCTACCACTAGAAGGTAAAAACAAGATTATCATAGGATTATTATACAGACCACCAAATCTTAGTAAGGAAGCTTCAAATCTTCTGTGGCAGGAGATTGAACGGGTATGTAGAAGTAAGCATGTGTGTATAATGGGCGATTTTAATTACAGAAATATAGACTGGGAAGCTCTTGTGGGTGATCAGGAGGCTGAGGAATTTTTTAATGTTGTCCAAGATAATTTTCTGAGGCAGATTATTAACGAACCCACTAGAGGTAATAATATACTGGATTTAGTTCTCACAAATAGGGAAGAAGTTATTAAGGATACTGAGATTGGAGGAAATTTGGGTAATAGTGACCATTGTGAAATTAGATTCAAGATGAAATGGAATGGTATTGATAGTAACATGAACAATGTTAAAATTCCTGACTTTAGAAGAGCAAATTATAATGGGCTAAGGACTTACCTGGAGGCAGTTGTACAGAAACCAGGCAATGAAATCAATTCAGGAATAGATTCAATGATATCAGTTAGTGGAGACAATAATCACCAGGAGGAAGAGATTACAATTGAAGAGGAGTATGAAAGAATAATTGAGCAATTAATTACAGGTCAGATGATTAACATTCCTTATAAGGAGATTAGGACTAAAAATAATGACCCAAAATGGATGACAGATAAAATTAAGCATTATATTGGCATTAAAAAGGGCATTTATAGGAAAATAAAAAATGGAGAGGATCACTTAAGGCAGAGATATAATGAACTAGCAAGAGATGTTAAAAAGTTAGTTAGAGTAGCAAGGAGAAATTATGAAATTAAAGTGGCAAATAGGGCAAAGGAAGATCCTAAAAGTTTTTATCAATTATACAAAACTAAGGTTAGAGATAAAATAGGCCCACTTATAGATTCCAATGGAGAATTAGTGAGTGATAGGGACTCAATGGCTGGAATGCTAAATGACTTTTTTCTCTCAGTATTTACACAGGAGGATACTCTAAATATACCCGAGGTGTCAATGATCTTTCGGGGTAATGATGAAGAGAAATTAAAGGATATCTTGATCACAAAGGAGATAGTGACAAAGGAAATTGATAAAATCAAAAGTAGTAAAGCACCCGGTCCTGATGAGGTCTTTCCTAGAATTTTGAAAGAATGTAAGGATGTGTTAAGTGAGCCCCTAGCATGCATGTTTAGAAAATCATTGGAGAGTGGCATTGTGCCAGTGGCATGGAAGAAAGCCAATGTGATACCTATATTTAAGAAAGGGGATAAAACAAATATGTCTAATTACAGACCAGTAAGTTTGACATCAGTGGTAGGGAAAATGATGGAATCTATTATAGCAAGGAATATTAGGGATCACTTGGATAAGCATAAGTTGATAAAAGAATCACAGCATGGCTTTAGTAAGGGTAAATCCTGCCTGACTAATTTGCTGTCTTTTTATAGTAAGGTGTATGAAGCAGCAGATAAGGATGAAAACTATGATATTTTATACTTGGACTTTAGTAAGGCTTTTGATCGAGTGCCACACTTACGGCTTCTGAGCAAAGTTAAAGCACACGGGATCGATGGCAGTATATTTAGGTGGATTCAGTCATGGCTTGGTGACAGACAGCAAAGAGTTAGTATAGATGGAGTTAAATCTGAGTGGGGGTGTGTTAGCAGTGGAGTTCCGCAAGGATCTGTTTTGGGTCCCTTGCTATTCTTAATTTATATTAATGATCTTGACATAGGTATAAGTAGTGACCTGAGTAAATTTGCTGATGATACTAAGCTAGGTAGGGCCATTAGGGCTGATTCTGATGCTGTTGTAATGCAGGAGGAATTGACCATTCTGTCCAATTGGGCTGAGAAATGGCAAATGAAGTTTAACATAGACAAATGTAGTGTACTTAGTATAGGTAGAAATAATCCACTGAATAGTTATAAATTAAATGGGAGAAATTTAGGGAGGACCGATTGTGAGAGGGACTTGGGTATTTTGGTAAGTTCAGACCTTCGTCCTAGAAAGCAATGCCAAAATGCTAAGAATAAAGCTAATAGGATATTGGGATTCATTAGGAGAAGTGTAAGCAATAAGAGTGCTGAAGTCATTCTAAAACTGTATCTGGCGCTAGTTAGGCCTCATCTAGACTATGCAGTACAATTTTGGTCACCATATTATAGGAAGGATATTGATTTGCTTGAGTCTGTGCAGAGAAGGATGACAAAGATGATTGGTGGGCTAAGGAACTTACCTTATGGTGAAAGGCTCAGAAAACTAAATCTACATACATTGGAAAGGAGAAGAGTCAGAGGGGAATTGATTGAAGTCTTCAAATGGGTAAAAGGATATAATAAAAGGGATCTGGGTAAGGTTCTTATACTTAGTGAACATGACAGGACACGTAGCAATGGGTTTAAGCTTGATAAGTATAGGTTTAGGAAGGAGATTGGGAGGAATTGGTTTACAAATCGTGTGGTAGATGAATGGAATAGGCTCACTAGACATGTGATAGAAGCCTCCTCTCTGGGTAGTTTTAAGAATAGATTAGATAAATATATGAATGAAGCTGCTAGATGGGACTGACTTTTTTTATGTACATATGTATATATTTTTCTGCGGAGTGGGGAGATTATTTTGCGGTTGCATGAATGGACATAATCCTCTGGATGCATTTTATGTATATTGTAGATTAGATCTGACGAACTCCTGTAAAGGGTGACAATGTTGATGACTTTTCTCTGGTAAGAAATCTTTTGTGTGTTGACTGGAACAGGAGCTGCCAAGTGTAGGCCATGAATGGTCTTTTGCAGTCTCCTTCTTTTCTTATGTTCTTATGTAACATAGATTATGATTCACCATTGGGTATGAGTGATCATGTGTGTTTAATATATGATATGAATCTTTATACTAATATGCAGAAAAGTGAAATGAAAAGATACAACTATTTTAAAGGTAACTACAAACAAATGGCATGGAAGCTTGGGGAAATAGACTCGACAAATTGTATGATGAGGCATGGAGCTTTTTCAGCAAACACTTGAGGGAGCAGATGGATGAGAACATTCCTGTAGTGAAGGCCAAGAAACATGGTAGATCTTACATAAATCACAGAGTGGAGAAAATAAGAAAACGTAAGTTTACTAAATGGAAGCGTTTTAGACTCCCACATGACAGTGAAGATGAAAGGTTATATAAGGCTGAAGTGAATGCACTCAGAAACTTAACAAGAAATTTAAGAAAAGACTTGAAAAGAAACTGGCTAGCGAGATTAAGCATAATCCCAAAGCATTTTGGAAATGAGCTAATAGTAAACTCTGGACAAGATCTAGGATTGGTGACCTGGATTGTTGCAATGGTAACACAGCAAGAAATGATATTGATAAAGTGGCAACATTAAATGACTTCTTTGGTAGTGTTTTCACTGAGGAGGATCAAAGAAATATACCACAGTTAGAAAACAAATATGTTGGCAGTAACCCATTAGCTCATGTGGTAATTAGTGGAGAAAAAGTGAGAAAGAAACTAATAAAACTGAGAAAAAACAAATCAGCTGGACCAGATGGTTTTCACCCAAAAATGCTTAGTGAAATAGCACCTAGTATTAGCCTACCATTAAATATTATTTACAATAAATCTCAAGAAACTGGTGAAATTCCACAAGGCTGGAAAGATGCCAATATCACCCCAATCTATAAAAAAGGAAGTCAACAGCAGCCTGGAAATTATAGGCCAATAAGTCTAACAGCAGTTGTGTGTAAGATTATGGAGACGATATTGTCAAACACATGATTGATAATGGTCTTTTTGCTGATCAGCAACATGGTTTTGTCCCGGATACATCATGTACAACTCAGCTACTCTTATGTTTGGAGGGATGGTCACTGTTTGTGGAGCATAGAAAGAGCTTTGATGTTCTGTATTTAGACTTCCAGAAGGCTTTTGACTCAGTGCCTCATAAAAGACTTTTAAGTAAACTGAAAGCTTATGGGATAGAAGGAAAAACTTATTGGATAGAAAGCTTCTTGACAGGCTGAAGACAACGGGTAGTCATGAATGAAGACAGATCTGACTGGACAGCAGTGAAAAGCGGTATACCACAGGGAAGTGTTCTGGGACCAATTTTGTTTGTGTTGTTTATCAATGATCTACCTGATGCTGTATAAAGTACAGTTAAATTATTTGCTGACAACACAAAGATTTACAAGGAAGTAAACACATCACAAGATCATCGGTTTCTTGCAGGGAGATTTAAGGAAGCTAGGTGAATGGTCTAATCTGTGGCAGTTGAGGTTTAATGCAAAAAAATGTAAAGTGATGCATTTTGGTTTCCACAATCAAGACTATATATATACCATGAATGGTGAAATACTGGATCAAGTTAAAGAAGAGAAAGATCTAGGGGTAATCATTGACTCTGGATTGAAATTCCATGCACAAGTGTCCGCTGCAGTTAAAAGGGCAAACCAGATGTTGGCAATTGTGAAAAGCACATTTGTAACATTTACGAGAGATACCTTGCCACTGTTAATAAATGCATTAGTTCATCCCCATCTGGAATATGGCAACATCATTTGGTACCCACGATTCATCGCCGATGATATGAAGGTGGAATCCGTACAAAGAAGAGCTATGCAGTACAATTTTGGTCACCATATTATAGGAAGGATATTGATTTGCTTGAGTCTGTGCAGAGAAGGATGACAAAGATGATTGGTGGGCTAAGGAACTTACCTTATGGTGAAAGGCTCAGAAAACTAAATCTACATACATTGGAAAGGAGAAGAGTCAGAGGGAAATTGATTGAAGTCTTCAAATGGGTAAAAGGATATAATAAAGGGGATCTGGGTAAGGTTCTTATACTTAGTGAACATGACAGGACACGTAGCAATGGGTTTAAGCTTGATAAGTATAGGTTTAGGAAGGAGATTGGGAGGAATTGGTTTACAAATCGTGTGGTAGATGAATGGAATAGGCTCACTAGACATGTGATAGAAGCCTCCTCTCTGGGTAATTTTAAGAATAGATTAGATAAATATATGGATGAAGCTGCTAGATGGGACTAACTTTTTTTTATGTACATATGTATATATTTTTCTAAGGAGTGGGGAGATTATATTTTGTGGTTGCATGAATGGACATAGTCCTCTGGATGCATTTTATGTATATTATAGATTAGATCTGACAAACTCCTGTAAAGGGTGACAAGGTTGATGACTTTTCTCTGGTAAGAAATCTTTTGTGTGTTGACTGGAACAGGAGCTGCCAAGTGCAGGCCATGAATGGTCTTTTGCAGTCTCCTTATTTTCTTATGTTCTTATGTAAAATTGGTTCCGGAATTGAGTGATCAAGAATATAGCGAAAGACTGCATCAGCTTGGACTCTTTTCTATGAAATATAGATGCCATAGAGGTGATATGATTCAAGTTTACAAGCTTCTAAATGGATTGGAGAGAATTGACCCTAGCCTTTTCTTCATACCTCAGGAATATTCAGCAATGCGAGGTCATTCCAATAAACTATTTAAATGCCATTGCCAGAAGATGGTGAGGAAAAATGTATTTGGCCAGAGGATTGTCAATGACTGGAATTCTCTGCCAGATCAAGTGATCAATGCCACAAGTCTCCAGTCCTTTAAGAACAAGTTGGATAAACACTGGGAAGCCAACTGGTATAGCTATATGTAGCCAGCATCATAGAAATTTTCATAACAATGATCGGGCGACTACAGGATTACCTCATGAGCCCGTACCATGATGATGATGATGATGAAATAGCGAAGAGGAAAACCTATTTATTTTGTGCGTCTGTGTCCTATTCGAAATCTAGCTGACTTGAATCACGTTTTATTTTAGAGTATCTAAATTCAAACTGAAGGGTCACATCTAATGCCCAGCCACAAATGTCGCATTCGCTTTTAATTTTAACTAAATTATGAACATGCAAAAAGGTGAACAATTTATCTTTATCAGAAACTAGAGTTAATAATTCTGAAATGGAGGACGAACAAAACTCACAATTCGATACCATTTTCACACTGCTTAAAAGACTTCTGTATGAGTCATTTGCACATTGCGTCTGTTTGACACACCACATTGCTAAAAAAAAGTATTTTCTTTAAAATATCCAGCTAAATAGATTTAAATGTATATAAGAAGGTAATAAAAATAGTAAAATGGGGGAAAAATATATTGACAAATAAAAATGACTCCGAATGAGGATAATAAAAAGCTATTAAGTGGAAAAAAATTGAAATCAAGCATTTCTAACGTCATACCCTATCCCCCACCCCTATTATAATTCACAAAACGATTAAAGGTGCCGACATGATGTAGTTAAAGCATTCACCCCTGTAAACGTCAGAACATTATTCTATAAACAATTAGGATTCTATATAGGGGGGCTGTGCCCCCCAGACCCCCCCAATTTAATGAAACTCAGGATATTCATAGTGTGGTCCCCCCCTTGTGTTTACCCCCACACGAGCCGTCCCCTTAAATCTACTCCCAAAACGTGAAACATTTTGGAACACGGACGAAAATAGTACGTCTTATCGGCCGGGCCGCTCGTCTACATATTTACCAAAACCAGTGACCTATCTACTACTACCCCTAAGTCCTTCTCATACTCAACTGAATTCAGCCAATGGCCCATCCATTTCATAGCTAAATTCCCTATTATCCCTTCCCATGTTAAGAACTTTGCATTTTTTAAGGTTAAAAGTCATTTGCCACTTCTGAGCCCAAGCTAATAACTTATCTAAGTCATTTTGCACTGTAAAGCTACCCACTACTTCTTTGACTACAGCTGCCAATTTAGTGTCATCAGCAAAAATTGACACTTTGCTATTTACATAACATAACATAATTTCACAGATGACAAAAGCCACAAGGGCCTATCAAAGGTCATCTGCATCTGTCAAAACCCACCCACATAGGACTATATCAGATCATGTAACTACTTTATAAACAATCCATAGGATTGCGTCAGATCACGTGCCCACAATATACAATTTAAACCAGTCACACAAGCGGATCAAAAACAAAAAGCACCGTCGCCAAAGGAAGACAAAATCAAAGTCCCCCACAATATAATATAACAGATGACAAAAGCCACAAGGGCCCATCATAGGTCTACCGAGTCAAATGGCCTCTTTTTTTAAGGCACCCAAACTCCCAGGAAAACTACATCCAGAGGATTGTGTCCACAAACAAGGGTATCACCAATCAAGGCTTGTCAAGAACTAAATCATGCAGCTATAGATATATACAAACAATATTAATATATACAAAACTTAGGAACCATCACAACCTTCCCTCCCCATAAACTCATCCAACCTACTCTTAAATACATTTAAATTTGGACTACCTACTACCCTCGGCAGCAATTTGTTCCAGAAGTCTACCACTCTATTGGTGAAAAAATATTTTCTTAAATCCAACCTACACCCTTGCTTTTTAATTTTCAAGTGGTGACCTCTAGTCCAATTTCCATCATCTAACTCAAAAAACTTGCTAACATCCAATTTATCTATCTCAGAAAATTTTTTAAAGAGCTCAATCATATTCCCTCTCACACACCTCCTTTTGAACGAGAACATAATTAATACCCTCAGTCTATCTATATATTCAAGGTGCCTCAGGGACGGAATAAACTTTGTTGCCCTCCGTTGCACTGACTCGAGAAGGTTAATATCGTGTCTAAAATGTGGGGACCATTCCTGTATACAGTACTCTAGATGTGGCCTAACATAAGAGTTATAGAGTTTAAGAATAACCTCCTTACTTTTGTAACTGACATTTCTCTTAATGAAACCCAGCACTCTATTTGCCCTATTTCTTGCTTCAATACACTGCTTAGAAAACCTTAATGACCTATCTATTACTACTCCTAGATCTTTCTCATCCTCTACTGAGCTCAGCCAATGCCCATTCATTTCATAGTTAAATTCCCTATTATCTTTTCCCATGTTAATAACTTTGCACTTATCAAGGTTGAAATTCATTTGCCACTTATGTGCCCAGGATAACAATTTATTTAAATCTCCCTGCACTTTAAAATTATCATCAATATCTTTAACTACAGCTGCTAATTTGGTATCATCCGCAAAAATTGATACTTTATTAACTGCCTCCCCAAGATCGTTTATATAGATGACAAATAATAATGGACTGAGAACTGATCCCTGAGGAACCCCAATGATAACATCCCTCCACTCTGACTTTACACCATTTAGCACTACCCTTTGCTTCCTGTCTTTCAGCCACTCAGCTATCCAATTTGAAACACCCCCACATATCCCAATCATTTTTAATTTATGAACTAGTCTCCTATATGGTACCTATGTAGTACTGTAGCGGGCCGAAAATAGATCTCTAATCCCAATCGATAATCGATCCAACCCGCTTCCTACACTGTCCGGATGTGAGAAATCGAGGGAGAATAAAACGGATTGTATATACAGTCCCTTTACTTACAAAAAAAATACAATGATAGTTACAGTTTATATTTACAACAATTTTATATTTACTAGGGAAGTGTGCACACTTCAAAATGAGGCTAAATTCCCCAATCAAAATATGATACCAAACGAGAATCTTATAACCGGCGGATACAACAATTTACTTATATTCTACACAAAACAAAAAAACACAACCATAACCAAACGAAAAGGGGGCACGCGCTATCACTTGCTGGAGGTGGGTGGTAGTTGGCTAACTTAGAAGGAGGCAGGATTGTCAACGAAGGCGGGTATGGCGGTTCAGGTGGTTGGCGAGGCACGAAAGCCCTCCTCTCAGGGCTGGGTGGAGCACTCGTCTATAGAACCCCTCTTGCTACCAGTCCACACTTCCACTCTCTGTAGAAGAGATATATCCTCCTTTTATGACCCATTTATTTATACATGGATGGCGAAACACATAAGTGGGCATTACTCGAAAATACATCGACTAGCTTACCTCTTTCCAGAATATGACGCTTTGATAAAAGTTTATTTTAAGCAAAGTACAATATTATTATAGTGATATCTCAAAATTAGCTACTATCTTTCCAGAATAACGCTTTGTTAAAATAATTTTAGCAAAGAAACTATCTCTCTTTCCAGAATAACGCCTGGAAAGAAAGAAAAACATGGTAATCATTTTATACATGAAATAAACAAAAATAAAACAAACCCATTCCCATTTACACACATTCTTACAGAGGGAGGGAGAGGGTACTGAGAAAAGGGGTGGGAGAATGGCCCTTTTACACACACTCACATTCGCCCCACCACAGTACCTTATCAAATGATTTACTAAAATCCAAGTAAATTATATCTACATTCTCTCCCTTATCTACTTGATTTGTTACAAACTCCAGAAAGTCTAGTAAATTAGTCAAACATGATCTACCTGATCTAAACCCATGCTGAGCATCGCTGATTAACCCCTCCCTCTCTAGATGTTGGCAAATCCCTTTTTTAACTATTTTCTCAAGAATTTTACAGACTACAGGAGTTAGGCTAACCGGTCTAAAGTTATTTGGATCATCTTTACTACCCTTCTTGAAAATAGGGACTACATTCGCTCTCTTCCAATCATCGGGTATTTCTCCATATTCCAGTGACCTAGTATACAACTTCTCCAGAGCTATTGAGATACTTTCTACCCCTTCTTTAAGTATCCTAGAATGAATATTATCAGGGCCGGAGGCCTTGGTAGTATCTAACTCACCTATTAGTCCTTTTATTGTCCTCCAATCCACACTAATATTAGTAAACACCTCTTTCCCTGACCCATGAGTACTATACATAAGACTATTTAGTTTCTCCTTTGTAAATACTAATGCAAAATGACCATTTAGTACCTCAACTATTTCCTCATCAGTTTCTCTCACAACCCCTTCATATTTGATAGGCCCTATTTTAACTCTGCCAGACTTATTATTAATTTTATAGTAACTAAAGAACTTTCTAGGATCTTTGTTGCTATCCTGAGCTAATTTAATTTCTGACACCCTTTTATTCTTCTTTATAATCTTATTTAACTCATTCCTAGCCATTCTATAATCACTTAAATTTTGAATATTATTTTGTACCTGTAATTTTTTGTATGCCCTTTTCTTCTCTGAAATTTTTCTAGCTATCTCCTGATTCCACCATAATGGTTTCCTACTTTTGTTCCTAATGGCCTTCATTGGGATACATTGCTCTTGGACTACATTTATTATATGCTTGAAAGTATCCCACATCCCATAAGCATTTTTACCTCTGAATTCTACATCCCAGTCTACCAAACTTAGCAAGCTTGGAAGTTTTACATAATCTCCCTTATGAAAATTTGGAACTTTTACAGCATTCTCAGTTATTTTACCCTTCTCAATTAAATACTTCAATAAAGCAGGATGGAGTTGAGTCACTTTGGATAGATATTAGGTTCAGTAAAAATAGAATGGTGCATTTGAGAGCTTTTTACAGGCCACCTGGGCAGACTGATGATATGGATGAACTAATGATAAGGGAAATAAGTAAGGGATGTGAAACAGATGCAGTTATTATTGGGGACTTCAACTTAAACTCTGTGGACTGGGAAAATATGATAGGTAGGGATAGAACAAGTGGCAGGTTCATAGAATGCTTTGAGGATAATTTTTTGAATCAATTTGTTAATAAGCCAATGAGGGGGGACAATATATTAGATTTAGTCCTTTCTAACAGTGATCATTTAGTTCAAGAATTGACTGTTGGGGAAGCATTGGGAAATAGTGACCATCAGATAGTTCGTTTTAACTTGGGAATTGAGAAGGGTAAAATAACTGAGAATGCTGAAAAAGTTCCAAATTTTCATAAGGGAGATTATGTAAAACTTCGAAGCTTGCTAAATTGACACTTTATTATTAACTGCCTCCCCAAGATCGTTTATATAGATGACAAATAATAATGGACCGAGAACTGATCCCTGAGGAACCCCACTGATAACATCCCTCCACTCTGACTTTACACCATTTAGCACTACCCTTTGCTTCCTGTCTTTCAGCCACTCAGCTATCCAATTTGAAACACCCCTACATATCCCAATCATTTTTAATTTATGAACTAGTCTCCTGTGTGGTACCTTATCAAATGCTTTACTAAAATCCAAGTAAATTACATCTACATTCTCTCCCTTATCTACTTGATTTGTTACGAACTCCAGAAATTCTAGTAAATTAGTCAAACATGATCTACCTGATCTAAACCCATGCTGAGCATCGCTGATTAACCCCTCCCTCTCTAGATGTTGGCAAATCCCTTTTTTAACTATTTTCTCAAGAATTTTACAGACTACAGGAGTTAGGCTAACCGGTCTAAAGTTATTTGGATCCTCTTTACTACCCTTCTTGAAAATGGGGACTACATTCGCTCTCTTCCAATCATCGGGTATTTCTCCATATTCCAATGACCTAGTATATAACCTGTCCAGAGCTATTGAGATACTTTCTACCCCTTCTTTAAGTATCCTAGAATGAATATTATCAGGGCCGGAGGCGTTGGTAGTATCTAAATCACCTATTAGTCCTTTTATCATCCTCCGATCCACACTAATGTTAGTAAACACCTCTTTTCCTGACCCATGAGTACTATACATAGGACTATTTAGTTTCTCCTTTGTAAATACTGATGCAAAATGACCATTTAGTACCTCAACTATTTCCTTATCAGTTTCTCTCACAACCCCTTCATATTTGATAGGTCCTATTTTAACTCTGCCAGACTTGTTATTAATTTTATAGTAACTAAAGAACTTTCTAGGATCTTTGTTGCTATCCTGAGCTAATTTAATTTCTGACACCCTTTTGTTCTTCTTTATAATCTTATTTAACTCATTCCTAGCCATTCTATAATCACTTAAATTTTGAATATTATTTTGTACCTGTAATTTTTTATATGCCCTTTTCTTCTCTGAAATTTTTCAAGCTATCTCATGATTCCACCATAATGGTTTCCTACTTTTGTTCCTAATGGCCTTCATTGGGATACATTGTTCTTGGACTACATTTATTATATGCTTGAAAGTATCCCACATCCCATAAGCATTTTTACCTCTGAATTCTATATCCCAGTCAACCAAATTTAGCAAGCTTCGAAGTTTTACATAATCTCCCTTATGAAAATTTGGAACTTTTTCAGCATTCTCAGTTATTTTACCCTTCTCAATTCCCAAGTTAAAACGAACTATCTGATGGTCACTATTTCCCAATGCTTCCCCAACAGTCAATTCTTGAACTAAATGATCACTGTTAGAAAGTACTAAATCTAATATATTGTCCCCCCTCATTGGCTTATTAACAAATTGATTCAAAAAATTATCCTCAAAGCATTCTATGAACCTGCCACTTGTTCTATCCCTACCTATCATATTTTCCCAGTCCACAGAGTTTAAGTTGAAGTCCCCAATAATAACTGCATCTGTTTCACATCCCTTACTTATTTCCCTTATCATTAGTTCATCCATATCATCAGTCTGCCCAGGTGGCCTGTAAAAAGCTCTCAAATGCACCATTCTATTTTTACTGAACCTAATATCTATCCAAAGTGACTCAACTCCATCCTGCTTTATTGAAGTATTTAATTGAGAAGGGTAAAATAACTGAGAATGCTGTAAAAGTTCCAAATTTTCATAAGGGAGATTATGTAAAACTTCGAAGCTTGCTAAGTTTGGTAGACTGGGATGTAGAATTCAGAGGTAAAAATGCTTATGGGATGTGGGATACTTTCAAGCATATAATAAATGTAGTCCAAGAGCAATGTATCCCAATGAAGGCCATTAGGAACAAAAGTAGGAAACCATTATGGTGGAATCAGGAGATAGCTAGAAAAATTTCAGAGAAGAAAAGGGCATACAAAAAATTACAGGTACAAAATAATATTCAAAATTTAAGTGATTATAGAATGGCTAGGAATGAGTTAAATAAGATTATAAAGAAGAACAAAAGGTTGTCAGAAATTAAATTAGCTCAGGATAGCAACAAAGATCCTAGAAAGTTCTTTAGTTACTATAAAATTAATAATAAGTCTGGCAGAGTTAAAATAGGGCCTATCAAATATGAAGGGGTTGTGAGAGAAACTGATGAGGAAATAATTGAGGTACTAAATGGTCATTTTGCATCAGTATTTACAAAGGAGAAACTAAATAGTCTTATGTATAGTACTCATGGGTCAGGGAAAGAGGTGTTTACTAATATTAGTGTGGATTGGAGGACAATAAAAGGACTAATAGGTGAGTTAGATACTACCAAGGCCTCCGGCCCTGATAATATTCATTCTAGGATACTTAAAGAAGGGGTAGAAAGTATCTCAATAGCTCTGGAGAAGTTGTATACTAGGTCACTGGAATATGGAGAAATACCCGATGATTGGAAGAGAGCAAATGTAGTCCCTATTTTCAAGAAGGGTAGTAAAGAGGATCCAAATAACTTTAGACCAGTTAGCCTAACTCCTGTAGTCTGTAAAATTCTTGAGAAAATAGTTAAAAAAGGGATTTGCCAACATCTAGAGAGGGAGGGGTTAATCAGCGATGCTCAGCATGGGTTTAGATCAGGTAGATCATGTTTGACTAATTTACTAGACTTTCTGGAGTTTGTAACAAATCAAGTAGATAAGGGAGAGAATGTAGATATAATTTACTTGGATTTTAGTAAATCATTTGATAAGGTACCATATAGGAGACTAGTTCATAAATTAAAAATGATTGGGATATGTGGGGGTGTTTCAAATTGGATAGCTGAGTGGCTGAAAGACAAGAAGCAAAGGGTAGTGCTAAATGGTGTAAAGTCAGAGTGGAGGGATGTTATCATTGGGGTTCCTCAGGGATCAGTTCTCAGTCCATTATTATTTGTCATCTATATAAACGATCTTGGGGAGGCAGTTAATAAAGTATCAATTTTTGCGGATGATACCAAATTAGCAGCTGTAGTTAAAGATATTGATGATAATTTTAAAGTGCAGGGAGATTTAAATAAATTGTTATCCTGGGCACATAAGTGGCAAATGAATTTCAACCTTGATAAGTGCAAAGTTATTAACATGGGAAAAGATAATAGGGAATTTAACTATGAAATGAATGGGCATTGGCTGAGCTCAGTAGAGGATGAGAAAGATCTAGGAGTAGTAATAGATAGGTCATTAAGGTTTTCTAAGCAGTGTATTGAAGCAAGAAATAGGGCAAATAGAGTGCTGGGTTTCATTAAGAGAAATGTCAGTTACAAAAGTAAGGAGGTTATTCTTAAACTCTATAACTCGTATGTTAGGCCACATCTAGAGTACTGTATACAGGAATGGTCCCCATATTTTAGACACGATATTAACCTTCTTGAGTCAGTGCAACGGAGGGCAACAAAGTTTATTCCTTCCCTGAGGCACCTTGAATATATAGATAGACTGAGGGTATTAAATATGTTCTCGTTCAAAAGGAGGTGTGTGAGAGGGGATATGATTGAGCTCTTTAAAAAATTTTCTGAGATAGATAAATTGGATGTTAGCAAGTTTTTTGAGTTAGATGATGGAAATCGGACTAGAGGTCACCACTTGAAAATTAAAAAGCAAGGGTGTAGGTTGGATTTAAGAAAATATTTTTTCACCAATAGAGTGGTAGACTTCTGGAACAAATTGCCGCAGAGGGTAGTAGGTAGTCCAAATCTAAATGTATTTAAGAGTAGGTTGGATGAGTTTATGGGGAGGGAAGGTTGTGATGGTTCCTAAGTTTTGTATATATTAATATTGTTTGTATATATCTATAGCTGCATGATTTAGTTCTTGACAAGCCTTGATTGGTGATACCCTTGTTTCTGGATGCAATCCTCTGGATGTAGTTTTCCTGGCAGTTTGGGTGCCTTAAAAAAGAGGCCGTTTGACTCGGATGACCATGATGAGCCCTTGTGGCTTTTGTCATCTGTTATATTATATTGTGGGGGACTTTGATTTTGTCTTCCCCTGGTGATGGTGCTTTTTGTGGGTGGGTTTTGACGGAGGCAGATGACCTTTGATAGGCCCTTGTGGCTTTTGTCATCCGTGTAATTATGTTATGTTATGTTAATTACTAAGTTAAAATGAACTATCTGATGGTCACTATTTCCCAATGCTTCCCCAACAGTCAATTCTTGAACTAAATGATCAGTGTTAGAATTGAACTAAATGATCAGTGTTAGAAAGTACTAAATCTAATATATTGTCCCCCCTCGTTGTCTCATTAACAAATTGATTAAAAAAATTATCCTCAAAGTATTCTATGAACCTGCCACTTGTTTTATCCCTACCTATCATATTTTCCCAGTCCACAGAGTTTAAGTTGAAGTCCCCAATAATAACTGCATCTGTTTCACATCCCTTACTTATTTCCCTTATCATTAGTTCATCTATATCATCAGTCTGCCCAGGTCGTCTAAAAACCTCCCAAATGCACCATTCTATTTTTACTGAACCTAATATCTATCCAAAGTGACTCAACTCCATCATGCTTTATTGAAGTATTTAAACTTGAAACAATGTTGTTTTTTATATAGATAATTATTCCTCCACCAATCCTACCTCTCCTTTGACTAATGTACATATTATAACCCTGTAAATCAAATTCACTTATTATGTCACTAAATTCTATTTCATTAACCCATGATTCAGTAACACATAATATATCTATATCCTCATCGCTAATATAACTAAATAGCTCATCCTTCTTGTTTCTAAGACTACGAGCATTTGTATAGAAACAATTTAACCCCCTTATCCCTGAAGCCCCTCTTCCAACCTGAATGACCTCACCTCTATTGCCTTGGAACCTATTTCTGTTATCTGCCAAGTCCATTCTACTTTCAGTACTATAATTTGCTCTCATAATTCCCTGACCACTATTAGTATCTAGTTTCCCACCCACAAAGACCTAATAACACGATCATACTTCTCCCACAACACATCTACCCCCCTCCTACTCAAATGCAGTCCATCCATCGCATGCATTTCTTTCATTCCAACAAACCTATCCCACACATCCACAAATATGACACCTTCTATCTCACATATCCTCCTCATATAATCATTCAGCCCAATCGCATGAGACATCCATTCTACCCCAACATCCATTCTTGGAAGCACACCTGTCACAACACCTTTCATTCTACTTTCTTTCACCTTTTCAATCAACCTCTTGTACCTCTCACGTAACTCACATGCACCCACTTTCTTCACATCATTCGCTCCTACATGTGTAATCACAACCGCATCCCTTGCACAGCCAGACACCAACTTCTCATACCTATCTGACAGATCTCTCACTCCAGCACCCGGCAAACACACCCTCAAACCATTCAATCTACTTGCATTCAACTTCCTATCTAAATATCTAACTCGCGAATCACCCATCACAAGCACTTCATTCAGACTCCTATTCTCATTCAAACTACCAGTCACTCTACCTCCACCCCCACCCCCATCAGTCATATCACTTCCAGTTACTTCCTCTCTTAGGGCACTGAATCTATTAGTCAAGCTAATAGGTTCTGTGTCCCTCTGACTCACACACCTATTCTCCCCCTGGCTAACCACCTCAACAGAGGCAACCCTATTCTCACAAAGAACAGGAGAAGCCTCCCTAGCTACACGTTTCCTAACCACTCTCCACTGTCCCCCATCCTCACTAGGCCTATTTCTAACTAATCTAAGGGGGCTAACTTCACTATCCCTAGAACTATCATATCCTACCTCCTCCACCAGCCCTCTACCTTCACCTGAAACATCTAACTGGACTACCTCACCACCTAACCTATTCCCAGCCCTAGGCCTAACACTAAGTTCCTTCCTGAGCTCAGAGACTAACCCCTACAACCTACATATCCTGTCTAAATCCTGCATTCTCAGCCCCTCTAAATCTATAATGCATTCACGCAGCCCACATACAACATATGTATACCCCTCACCAACTACACCACAACCAATGCTTACATTCCGACACTCATGCTCACTTTCATCCCCGAACTCCATCACTAATTCAAACAAAGAAAGAACTTAATAGTAATAAGAAAAAAAAAAGCAACTTAGCTTTCGCTGATTCTTTGGTGAACAAGACTGTAGAAAAATCTGAAAAATAAATCAACAGACCAAAACGAGATTTAAGGCACAACAGAAGTCCAAATCAGTCACTAATTAAACCGTCAACCTAGAAACGAGGTTTCAAAACACCCAATCATTGTTGTGAAAATTTCTATGATGCTGGCTACATGTAGCTACACCAGTTGGCCTCCCAGTATTTATCCAACTTGTTCTTAAAGGACAGGAGACTTGTGGCGTTGATCACTTGATCTGGCAGAGAATTCCAGTCATTGACAATCCTCTGGCCAAATACATTTTTCCTCACCATCTTCTGGCTATGGCATTTAAATAGTTTATTGGAATGACCTCACATTGCTGAATATTCCTGAGGTATTAATAATAGGCCAGGGTTGATTCTCTCCAATCCATTTAGAAGCTTGTAAACTTGAATCATATCACCTCTACAGCATTTATATTTCATGGAAAAGAGTCCAAGCTGGTGCAGTCTTTCGATATTCTTTATCACTCAATTCCGTAACTAATTTTGTAGCTCTTCTTTGTACGGATTCCACCTTCATATCATCAGCGACGAATCATGGGTGCCAAATGATGTTGCCATATTCCAGATGGGGACGAACTAATGTATTTATTAACAGTGACAAGGTATCTGATAAATGTTACAAATGTGCTTTTCACAATTCCCAACATCTGGTCGGGCCCTTTTAACTACAGCAGACACTTGTGCATGGAATTTCAATTCAGAGTCAATGATTACCCCTAGATCTTTCTCTTCTTTAACTTGATCCGAGTATTTCACCATCCATGGTATATACATAGTCTTGATTGTGGAATCCAAAATGCATCACTTTACATTTTTTTGCATTAAACCTCAACTGCCACAGAGTAGACTATTCACCTAGCTTCCTTAAATCTCTCTGCAAGTCCCGATAATCTTGTGATGTGTTTACTTCCTTGTAAATCTTTGTGTCATTGACAAATATTTTAACTGTACTTTATACAGCATCAGGTAGATCAGTGATTTAAACAACACAAACAAAATTGGTCCCAGAACACTTCCCTGTGGTATACCGCTTTTCACGGCCATCCAGTCAGACCATTATCAATCATGTGTTTGAAATATCGTCTCTTACTATTGTCTCAATAATCTTACACACAACTGCTGTTAGAATTATTGGCCTATAATTCCCATGCTGCTGTCGACTTCCTTTTTTATGGATTGGGGTGATATTGGCATCTTTCCAGCCTTGTGAAATTTCACCAGTTTTTTGAGATTTATTGTAAATAATATTTAATGGTAGGCTAATACTAGGTGCTATTTCACTAAGCATTTTTGGGTGAAAACCATCTGGTCCAGCTGATTTGTTTTTTCTCAGTTTTATTAGTTTCTTTCTCACTTTTTCTCCACTAATTACCACATGAGCTAATGGGTTACTGCCAACATATTTGTTTTCTAACTGTGGTATATTTCTTTGATCCTCCTCAGTGAAAACACTACCAAAGAAGTCATTTAATGTTGCCACTTTATCAATATCATTTCTTGCTGTGTTACCATTGCAACAATCCAGGTCACCAATCCTAGATCTTGTCCAGAGTTTACTATTAGCACATTTCCAAAATGCTTTGGGATTATGCTTAATCTCGCTAGCCAGTTTCTTTTCAAGTCTTTTCTTAAATTTCTTGTTAAGTTTCTGAGTGCATTCACTTCAGCCTTATATAACCTTTCATCTTCACTGTCATGTGGGAGTCTAAAACGCTTCCATTTAGTAAACTTACGTTTTCTTATTTTCTCCACTCTGTGATTTATGTAAGATCTACCATGTTTCTTGGCCTTCACTACAGGAATGTTCTCATCCATCTGCTTCCTCCAGTGATTGCTGAAAAAGCTCTATGCCTCATGCACATCCATGTTCATCATACAAATTGTCGAGTCTATTTTCCCAAGCTTCCATGCCATTTGTTTGTAGTTACCTTTAAAATAGTTGTATCTTTTCATTTCACTTTTCTGCATATTAGTATAAAGATTCATATCATATATTAAACACACATGATCACTCATACCCAATGGTAAATCATAATCTATGTTAGTGACCATACCTTCTTCGTAATTATTAAATCCAATAGACTTGGTTGCTCATGTATTCTATACCTTGTAAACTCAGTGACATGCTGGAATAAGAATGAGTCGTGCATTGCCAAAATAAATCTGTTTGCTCTATGATTGGGATGTTCTGATGAGTGCCAATTTATCCAATCTATTTCAGGGTAATTGAAATTACCTACTCTCATAATGTGGGTATATACCAATGATATAAGTTAAACTTACCAGCCTAAAGTTATTTGGGTCCTCTTTACTTCCCATTTTAAAAATTGGCACTACATTCACCAATTTCCAATCATTAGGTATTTCTCCAAACTCTAGTGATCTAGTATATAACTTTTCAAGAGCTACTGCCATACTATCTACACCTTCTTTGAGTAACCTAGAATGAATGTTGTCTGGGCCAGATGAATTACTAGTATTTAATTCGAATATAAGCCCTTTAATTATTTCCCTGTTCACATTAACAGTATTATACACTACTTCCCTTGACCTAGAATTATCATCAATTAATCTATCTTGATTCTCTTGTGTAAATACTGAAGAAAAATGATCATTAAGAACCTCTACTATTTCCTCATCAGATTCTTTCAAAACCCCTTCATATCTAATAGGCCCTATTTTATCACTGTTAGATTTGTTATTAATTTTATAATAGCTAAAGAATTTTCTTGGATCTTTATTATTATTTTGAGCTAAATTAATTTCTGCCATCCTTTTGCTCTTCTTAATCTTATTTAGCTCATTTCTGGTCGACCTATAATGATTTAAATTCTCAAAAGTACTTTCTCTCGGTAATCTCTGGTATGCCCTTTTCTTCTCAGAAATTTTCCTAGCTATATCGTGATTCCACCACAACGGCTTCCTACATTTCTTCCTAATAGCCTTCATTGGAATACACTGCTCCTGGACTATGTTTAATATAGTCTTAAAAGTGTCCCACATCTCATAAGTCTTTCCACTGAATTCTATATTCCCTCCCCCCCCCTAATTTGGTTTAGCAAGTATGTAATTTATCGTAATCTCCCCTATAAAAATTTGGAGTTTTTGTGGAGTTTGTTGATGTTCTACCTTTCATTATTCCCAAGTTAAAATGAATCTTAGATGATCACTATTTCCCAATGCTTTCCCGACAGTCAATTCCTGAACCAAGTGATCATCATTCAAAAGAACCAGATCTAAGATATTGGCACCCCTTGTTGGCTTATTAACAAATTGAGTCAAAAGATGATCATCAAAGCATTCTATAAACTTAAAACTTGCTCTATCCCTTCCTATCATATTTTCCCAGTCCACGGAATTTAAATTAAAGTCACCAAGAATAACTGTATCTACTTCACATCCTTTCCTTATTTCTCTGATCATTAGCTCCTCAATACAGTCAGTCTGTCCGAGGGGTCTGTAAAAGGCTCCCAAGTGTATTATCCTAGTTTTATTGACCCTAATATCTATCCACAGTGACTCAACTTCTTCTTGCTTTATAGAATTATTTAGATTGGAAGAAATGCTATTTCTGATATAAATAATCAACCCACCACCCATCCTATCTCTCCTTTGACTAATGTACATATCATAACCCTGTAGTTCAAATTCACTCACATTGTCATTAAATTTATTTTCATTAACCCATGATTCTATTACACATATTATATCTATATCTTCATCTGGCCTGCTGCTGCAATATGGATGTAGCAATTACAGGGCAAATATTGATGATATCTTAAAAGCTAAACGCCAGGTTCATAAATCTCATTGACCTCTTCTGCTGCTTAGTTTGTGAGGCTCAGATATGTGCGCACTGGTTGTTATAATACCATCTTATTGCTAATGATGCCTTCTTTGGTAGCTTTTTGGTAAATAAATATGTTTGTTGTCTTTATTTTTTATGTATTTTGTGTATTGGTTAATAAATATGTTGGTTGTCTTTATTTTTTGTGTATTCAATATATTGTATTAAACAAAATGGTTATGCGGCCCACGCTCATCATCCTCTCAGTTATCTGGCCCACTGGGAAAAAAGTTTGGCACCCCTGCTCTAGATGGTCAGAAATCCCCTTCTTAACTATCTTCTCAAGGATTTTACAAATGATAGAAGTTAAACTTACCGGCCTAAAATTATTTGGTTCCTCTTTACTTCTCTTTTTAAAAATTGGCACTACATTCGCTAATTTCCAATCATTAGGTATTTCTCCAAACTCTAGTGATCTAGTATATAACTTTTCAAGAGCTACTGCATACTATCTACACCTTTGAGTAACCTAGAATGAATGTTGTCTGGGCCAGATGACTTATAGTATTTAACTCCAATATAAGGCCTTTAATTATTTCCCTGTTCACATTAACGGTATTCAACACTACTTCCCTTGACCTAGAATTATCATCAATTAATCTATCTTGATTCTCTTGTGTAAATACTGAAGAAAAATGATCATTAAGAACCTCTACTATTTCCTCATCAGATTCTTTCAAAACCCCTAAAGAATTTTCTTGGATCTTAATTATTATTTTGAGCTAAATTAATTTCTGCTGCCCTTTTGCTCTTTTTAATAATCTTATTTAGCTCAAAAGTGCTAATGCGCAGAATGGAACCTCGATTACATCGGGGCTCCTCATTCAGAGACTACATGGCATTTTTGAACCTGCTGGTTTCAAATGCTTCATGGTTATTTGCTCTACTGATGACAGCATGTTGAGTAAGGGCAACATGATCCATCAGAGGTGAGCTTTAGCTAGTGTGATTGGTAGAGAGCCGAAGGTGACCCGTTTCTTGTATGGGAGCCTTTTGGCGAATCCATCAGGTCACTCCAAGGCGGCCATGATTAGTGCCCTTAGACACTTGATAGCATGCCTGTGAGTGTGATGCCTGACTCTACCATGAACTTTGTGAAAAGAGTAGTTTATGCGAGGGAACTCGTGGACTACTCCATAGAGGACATGGTAAACATGAAGATTGGTGCTGCAAATGATGGAACGTAAAATATTTCCTCCCAGTCAAGGGGACTGCTCTTTCGGGTTTATCACTGTGGGGTAACCCCCCCTATGATGATCGTGAGTTTCAATCAATTGGGGGGGGGGTCTGGGTATATAATCATAATTGTTTCTAGAATAATGTTCTAACATTTTTATTTAACCAAATGTGCATGAATATGCATGCGCAGGTGAACGAAACATAGCTGAAAAAAAAAAAACACTTTTTCGGGTTTGCCGCCGATCTTCATGTTTACTGAGGACATCACCTTAGAGCTGGCCGACCATGGGTCAAGGTCGAGCATCTGATGCAAAAACAGGGAGGGGCCTCGAGACCCACCCCTACACTCTTCATCACATTTGACTGTGACAAGCTCCCTGAGTCGGTTCGTGCCGGTTAGTATTGCTACTGTATGAAGGAATTCAGTCCACTGCGACCACTTCAGCTATATTAATCGCTCCTATCGACATGCAAAGTCGGTGTTACCCGAAATCTGTGTAAATTGCTCCAAGGCTGTAGATGAGTCCAAATCATGTGTGGCCAAGTGTGTCAATTGTAGAAAGCCAGACCCACTTCTTCAAAGCATTGTGGTGTGTATCTCCTTGAGAAGGAAATCTTGGCCATTCAGGCTCAAGATCGCCTCTCATTTTGCGAGGCTAAGGACTTGGTCCTGGCATGCACGGCACTACCCGGGTGCTCCCCTGGTAAAGCTGGCGGCACAAAGGGGCCACACCCAACCTCGGCTAGAACCAGGGCTTCTCCCCCCTTCCCCCAGTGTGAACATTTCCCTAAGGCGAAACAGCCATGCGCATCCACCCAGTCCGGGGTTCATAAAGCTGCCCCCTGAAAGGAGAACAGGAACAAAGAAGCTTCACCAACGGCGATGCCCAGCAATGGTCTTGGTAGCTCGGAGACTGTGGATCCTCAAAAAGAGCACCCGCCCACCTAAGGTTTCGAGGTGGAGGGTCTTCTCTTTGAATGGAATTGCCATGGACTCCGGGCCAACTGGGAGGAGCTGCGTGGCTCGTCTCCTACTCCCATTAGCTATCTTTTTGCAGGAGACCATGCTGTGCGCATTCCCCCTGACCACCCTCCCGGGGTATAAGAGTTTTGCAACCCCACCACCATGGGATGGAGGCCGGGCGGGAGGATGTTCAATTTACACCCGGCATGATATCTTGGCTTTAGATAGCTCCTTTCAGGTAGTATCTGTGCAACTGCACTTTTGATCTAGGAGGTATTATATAGTTATTTCTGCGTACATTCCACTGTCACCCG
Organism: Ceratothoa steindachneri; assembly: GCA_963969495.1. NCBI lineage: Eukaryota > Metazoa > Arthropoda > Malacostraca > Isopoda > Cymothoidae > Ceratothoa > Ceratothoa steindachneri. The sequence goes on from OZ018327.1 coordinate 17,119,858, forward strand.
ACTTCGGCACAGGGGACTTCTGCTGCGTCATGGCACGGTTTCCGAGGTCCTTTCTCTTGTCTTTGAGATCTAAATGGTAGACCCCCTTTCTGGGGAGACTACTTTATTAATCCCTGGGGTCAAGTCCTTGCTGACCTGATCAACGAGCTTGAGGTGGATGAGTTTACGCATCATTGGCCGAGAACCGCCTCATTTTCCTGCCTCGATTTATCTTTGTGCTCTCCGGATACACAGCCCGATTTTGATTGGGGGGTTGGTCAATGACCACTCAAATATCATTTTCTGGGCCGCTGCTGCCCGACAGTTTGCTCCAGTGGTGCTTGCCACAGGCGCAGTAGGCTGTTGAGTTTTTCTCTAGCAACCTCATCACTGCGGGCCTAATTACTATTCCTAGAAGGTCTGTCCATTTTGCACACCAACCACTCCCGTGTTGGTCAGCTGAGTGTGAGATGGCCCTCAAGCAGAAGCGTTATGCCTACATGCGCTATAAGCACCGCCCGAATGATTTCACTGTCTGTGAGTTTCGTTGGGCTAGGGCTAGGTTCCGGTATATTTCGAAGCACGCCTGCCGCTCTTCTTGGTGGGCATATGTGTGGAAGCCAATCAAAAGGACCGATTTCTTCACATTCTCTAGCCGGGATGCTGCTCTGCCAGCATTCAATGCACGTTGTGATGTTGCGGAAGGCTGCCGGCTGGACTTTACCTCCTGAGGTGGAGAACCATTCAATGACAGGTTTACTCTGAGTGAGTTGCGTTCCGCTCTTTGCTTCATGCATGAACACTGCCCATGGTCTGGATGATGTCCTGTACACTATGTTTCAACACCCGGGTGAGCAAGGCATGGCTTTTCTGTTAGATTGGTACTGTGTTCACCTTTCGCAAACCGGGGAGAGATCACTCTACTCCGGCTGGTTTCCGTGCAATCTCTAACCTCTTGCATGTGCAAGTTGATGGGGAAATTTATAAATGTTAGATTAGCCTTTTTTCTGGACAGCGGAGGCCATCTCTCTTCTGCACAGTGCAGCTTCTGCAAGTTCTACTCCATGTCTGATGGTCTGCTCCAACTGGAAAATGCCATCTCAGAGGGCTTCCTTCATAGACAGCACTACGCCACGGTGTTTTTCAATCTGGAGAAGGCCTATGATACTGCATGGAGACTCTCCACACAATGGGGGTGAGGGGATGCCTCCCAATCTTTATATCTGAATTTTTGTGAGATTGTTGATTCCACATACAGGTGGGGGGAGCTCTCTTCAGCCCAATGGAACAGGAAGAGGGTGTCCTGCAGGGAAGTGTCCTCAGTGTCACACTCTTTGCCATGAACATCAACGGCATCACCTCGGTGATGCCAGAAGATGTTCTCACTTTGCTCTAAGTGGACGCCCTTTCAATCTCTTTTGGTGCGGCCCAGATGCCAACTCTGGGCCACACAAGTTTCAGTTTTCCTTGGCCAAGACTAAGGTGGTGCACTTCTGCCACCCTCCATGGCTCCACCCTGACCCAGACTTGTTTCTTAATGGGGTATGCCTGGAAGGGGTTGATTTGCACCGTTTCCTTGGTCTTATATTTGACCGACGCCTCACCTGGGAGGCTCGTATTCGCAGCCTTAGGGTCTCTTGTACCCGTGCCATGGACATTCTCCGTTCCGTGACATTCAGCGCTTGGGGCGCTGATAGGGCTACTGCCTTACTTTTTTATCGATCCCCTGTTCGGCCGAAGCTCGACTACGGATGCAAGTTTTATGCATCCGCAGCTGAGCGTGTATTGCGGAAAGTGGACTTGATCCACCGCACCAACCTTTGCCTGGGGACCGGTGCTTTCCGCACTTCCCCCATTGAGAGTTTACTAGTCGTTGCTGGGGAGATGCCACTCACTCTATGCTGTGCACAGTGCACCCGCAGCTGATTTTGCCAGTGCCTATGCCGCTGAGAGATGCCAGTCATACCCTAAGCCCTTTAGGGCTAGGAAACTCCTTTGAGAGCTAGGTATAGCTCTTGGGCCGGTGGTACCCCTGGTTCTTTTCTGTTGTCTCCAAATTGGACACACTTGCAGGGCGCACTACCATTTGATGAGCGCTTGCCTGTGCCCTACTGTGAAGACTATATTGTCCCTCAGATTGTTCAGCACGTTCTTGTTGAATGTCCCAGTCTGGGTGATCTTCAGGCATGTTACCTGTCCCAGTACTAGCGGGGTCGCTACTGCTTATCCCTTGTACTTGGGACAGATTCGTGCACATTGGTTTTTGTAGGTTGCATGTTCCTGCGCCGAGGGGAGGCGCAGGAGCCTGCTTCCTTCTTGTCCTCTTGCTTTCTCTCATTATTTTTTAACGTTGTTATTTGTTAGTTACATATTATTTGTTCTGTTATTTGTTTTCTAATATAGTCTAATAGTAGGCTGTGTGGTGTACGGTGACTTATGCTCAAGTAGGCAGTCACCAGATGGGCTACCACAATGAAAAATGTGGTTTCGCTTACTGCAGTATTTTTACAGCACAAATTAACCACAGTAACCAGGGTATTGCTGCATAAAATTGTAATTTCAGATGTTTGAGAAAATAAAGTGAAGGAAATTGGTTACTTTTTAAGTGTCCTTCCAATATCCCAGGTATCTCCATGAGTTACAAAGAGGACAATGGCAGTGGCTGGTTGCCGGGACTCTCTTTTCCAATTATAATTTACCCTTCCAGCCCCAATGTCAGTAGGAGAATCATCTGCAGCTATATTATTACATCTTCCACACATTTTTCTTCCTTTAGCTTCACCACCTTCCTTCAAGAATCTCTCCTTAACAACTTTCTGCGTGATATGTTTTCATTGGATTTTGTGCTTTTTTATTTGAGAGTGAAAAAATGGCCACAACTTGTAGTATTCTTCAGAGAAATATCTCTTTTCTCCATTTGGATTGCATAAATAACTTCATCTCTGCCACCATTCTTCATGTCCCCAAGTCTTCCACTACATCTTTTTGGGGGAAAAACTTGTTCTTTCCTCTTTCATACATCTGTGAAATATCTGCTTAAAAAAATCAAACCTGGGCTTCCCTCTAAGATAAGATCCTGGTGAGGTTTGTCTTTTGTTATCTTTGTATGTCCCTGTATCAGGATGAGCAGAGTCACTACTGTTTGTCCTTTGTACTCGCGGCAGGTTTATATACACAGTTTTATTTGACTCTGTTGTAGGTTACATGTTCCTGGCCGGGGGGGAAGCGGGTCTCCTCTCAATGCTGGAGCGTATTCTTTCTTGCTTTTTGGGGTTTTGTTTTTTTTTGCTCGTTTCTTTGTTTATGGGCTCCTTAAAAAAAAAAAACATATATTTGCAGCTCCATGGCATCAATTGTCTGATTTAAAACAACCTCACCTTCATTGCATAATATTAATAAAACAATAATTGACTTCATGCTGTCATTCCATGTTTCATTTTATTGTTTGTTGCATTCAGGGTCTCTCCCCTTATCTAGAAATATTCTCTATGAATACACGAGACTACTGTATCTAAATTTGAAACATTTTATTCAAGTGACTATACAGGACAGTGAACATTAAAATTTTTTTATATTTTGCTAGTTTAAAGCATATGCTTAAATTAATGCTTCTTTCCAATATTTCATTAAAAATATTTTATGTATAAGAAGGATTAATTCTTTTTACAATTCAGTATCAGGAAACGCATCTTTTCTATTCTCTTGGGCTAACTGGACCTCTCCTTCAATCAATGGATTATGATGATGATTTTTTCCTTGAAGAAGATAAACTGTAAGTCTCTCAGAATTATCGAAAAATAAGTTTATATAGGAATAGTCTAGAAAAACTAGTTATTCTTTGGGCTGAATTTATAGCTCACCGAATTAATATTGGTAGTAAATTTACTCAGTAACAAAAGGTTACAGATGAGATAAAGCTATTACTTTATTTTGAAATTACATTCAGGTGCTAATATCAACTCCTTTTCTGTATGCAAACTGTAATGAAGATAGAAAATGTCAGGTGGAGTGAAATGGTTAAAAAAGTTTTACTCATTTTTATGATGCTATTAAACTTCTGCACCAATCATTACTTGCCTGCCTGATGCGCACGCCATTACCGCACTCCTTAGTTCACCATGGAACTCCTTCATTCAAGGAGGTCCTTATGTGCTCATAAATGAGCCCTTCATAAAGCAGGCTCCTGTGGGCAGGACACGACCTCCCTCTCACTTTCCTATTGCCTTGATACTTCAACTTATTCTTCCAAATTAAAATCAGTGTGTGAGGCTCATTCACGCAAACTTTTGTCTGAGAGAAAGAATGACCCTCAGACTCTTTCGCCTCCTTTCTTGTCTTTCTTCATCTAGCCCCATTTTCCCCACCTCTCCCCCATTAACCCCTCTACTCTTTCTAATTTTTTCTCTAATAATGTTATTAACCTTCATGCCGTACGACCTCATTCGTCTGAACAAGCCCATGCTGTTCTCCCTGACCATACTCCATTACTGCTTAACATCCTCACTCGGGCATCCTCTTAGGAAGTTACTGCCCTAATCTCTCACTCTAATAAATCTGGATCCCCTAATGACCTCTTTCCACCCAAACTCCTCCACCAAATTCTCCCTGCTGTCTTCCAACTGATTCTTCATCTCATTAACACTTCACCTGCCACAAGGGTGGTTCCCTTTTCCTTCAAACATGCCTCAATTTGTCCTATTCTTAAAAAAACACACCTTAACCCATCTGAACCATCTAGCTATCACCCTATCTCACAGCTTCCATTCCTCTATAAGGTCCTCAAGAGAGTGGTTTTCTCTCACCTTAATGACCATATTTCTAACTGCAATATCAATGAAATGTACCATTCGGTTTTCAAAGCGAAGCACTCTGCTGAAACCGCTTTTCTTAATGTTTGATGGTTTATGTAGAGCAGCCGATAGGGGTTGTACGTCCATTCTAGTCCTCCTAGACCTCTCCTCTGCTTTCGACACCATCGATCACACTGTCCTCCTTGATCGTCTTCACACATGGGCAGCTGCAATGGAGACTACAAAGCCATGGCCAGCAGAAAAGAACACAGCAAGTGTTCTGACTCTTTCTGCATCCTATTATTCATCCAACAACTGCAAGACAAGGTGATGGAAGACCTGAGCAAGGTAATCCTGGCTTTAGTAAGAGAGATGAGTGTTAGAGTCACCAGCATGAGGCTGCCCTTGAATGAGGACCTTCACTACCATTTGTGCAAAAGTTGCAAGGGACAAATTCTGACAGCCTAGGTCAAGGACAACCGTTTGATGAAGGCAAAGAAGCTCCTCAATAGGCTGAAGCAGAGGACGATCTGGTTCTTCTTAGATAAAAAGAACTGCCAGGACCAGTTACACAACACCCAGAGCAACAAGTGGCTTGCGTACAATCTATGCTATCATGAAGACCAAGTTCCCCCCAACTGTGATAGTCTTTTGGTGTATCTCCAGTCAGGTTGATGTCTTGTTGCCCCACATTTTTGACCAAGGTCTTCGGCACAATTCTGATGGCTATGTGAAGCCTCTGGAGACTGGTCAAAGGCTAGTTGGAGAGGGTTGCTGCTGGAAGGCCATACCTCAGGAAAAAGTCAGAAGTGGTTGTCAGAGAATTTCTATGACTTCACCTCCACTTTCTGGCCTAATTCCCCAGATTTTAATCCCATGGATTACTATGTATGGGCCGCGGTTGAGAAAGAGTCCAACCAGCTTCTCTGGAACATCAAGAACAAGATGGCAGCCAAGATCTTTCAAGGGACACAGTGAGAGATGCATATAAGATTCAGAGCCATCTTGATGCCTTGGTGGAAACTGAGGGAGGCTACTTTGAGTAAACTGTTATCTCCCAGCCATAATCTATTTGATATATTTGGCTGACATATTACAGGGTTTTTTTTTCTGTTATGCAACGGTCAAATTTTGCCCAAACACTGTATTTCTTCCACACATTTTCCCTTCATCTATCTTCACTTTCTTAACATCTGTCCTTACAAACTTTCTGTGGGAGATGCACTTGTTGGTGTTTGGTTTAAATTTAACTTGAAAAATTCCAGACGTTTGGGATGATGTTGCTACACCATCCTACAATTATCACAAAATTGACCTAGATCTGTTCTCCAATTAACTGCACATAATATAGCTAAGCCAAACCCAATGAACGCTTCCCCATCATGAAGTTTGGGATGTTCATGAAGTGCAAAAATGAGTACTTGAGTTATGTGGGACCAGGAGTGTGTGGATCTCTCTAGAACATACACCACTTCCTTCCCCCAGGCAAGATCTAGTTATCACCATTAGGGTCTGGGAAGGATCATAATTGTCAGCTGCAGCTTGGTTGGCCAAGAAATTGTAGCATACATGATGCAGAGCAAGAGTAAGTGGGAAGCACAATTCGAGAGAGAGTCAGTGGCAGTAAATGAATGAGAAGGATGCTGTGTGTGCATTCATAGAGTTGAAAGGCATGGCATATAGTTGGCACTTTGTTATTTTGTTGACTACAGAATTGCTACAAAGGTTCTTTTACTAAAATTTTGATCAAAATCTGAGATTATGACCTCAGAAACCCTGATGGTCCATAAGTCTCGGAAATATATCATGAAGTGTTACAAGTTTTAATATATTGCCTGTGAGTTTGGCCATATATGCTACGCTAATTATTTTAATTTACTCCTATTGTGCTGTGAGATAATATGCTTAAGGGGTAAAATTGCATTTGGTTTGAATCGTATACTCATAACAATTTATGAGCAACTGCACTCAATATGTTAATGATCGAAAGAAGGGCCATACTTTATTTTCTTGTATCATATTAAGAGACATTTACTTGTATTGTCCTTTTTTTTTATTCTAAATTTTAGTGATTACTGTAATATTTTCTATATCTCTTGAATTTATTATAATTGTATTTGTTTGATTGGGTTTGTATTCCAGTTGATTTTCTGTGTGATGCTTTACTTCATCTATTTTCTGTGGCTATGTATGTAAGCTTTTTAAATAATGAATTTTATGCTTTGCTTTAATACTAATTTAGTTATATATTTTTCTTTCCTTTCATACTGTGTCCGGCATGCATATTCTTTTTTTGTCTACACTTCACCTTAGTTACGATTATAAACGTATTCCCAAAATGGATGGTCGCATTTTCATTTTTGAAGACAAGTTGTAGGTTTGATGCACTTTTTATAGTTTAAGAAGTAGTTTAACTTTAATCTAATACATATTATCCTACTTAAATGCATTTATAAGCCAGTCCTATTTCTTTGCACATTAGCTTTTAATTTATATCTTGTTAATTGGAAAGATAACAATTGGCTTGCTTTTAATCCTCTTCCTCCTTCCCAGCAGGCAAGGCTGTGGGGCAAGGCCACCCTAGCAGGCCACCTTGTAGGGCAAGAGAAAAGTAGTTATAGAATGGCCATGTCATTTTCAGGTGGATATGACATAACCACCTGAATGGGCAATCCTGGAATGGGGCCACCCCACTCGAATATATTCCATATGAGGTTAAGTTGTACTAAAACTCCCACTTCATAGCTGTTGCATGGGCCACTATCACAGTCGGGATGGCCAAAAAATTCACAGCATGCAACAGCCTCCCTCCACTCTAACTTGTTCCTCCGGACAGCCTCACAGAAAGTGCGACCCCACTTAATTGTGGTAACATTGGTTAGAACTACAGCACACAGTATAAGATCAAAGCTTTCGCCCTTAATCTCCCAAGTGGTAGAGTCTTCAGCCACTCACCTTCACTATCTCTCATACATTCATCCATCTATAAATCATTACTCATCCATTCTCATCTGCAAATACTCATTGTTTTAAATTTATAATTCTAATTTTATTTCTTTCTCCCCAAATTATTGAATCATAATTTTAAGATTTTCAACCATTTTAGATCAACTAACCATTATCCATACATCACACACCACCCATAATAAATCTGCAAATCACATAAATAGGTTGAGATGGTGGTAATAACCTAGTAGTTGCGCCATAGAAGACCAATCAATCCCAAGTGGTCAGAGGGAGCAGAGATTCCATCTGTTCACTGAGAGCTATAAATAACGACAAACTTTCCCATCTATTTTCAACTTCAACTCAGAAAATATTTGGGGAGAATTTTAATAGATTATCATTGAAGGCAGATGGTGTCAACAAAATCTGAAGAGACTGATGTCCCAAAACCTAACACAGACAAAGTGGAAGTTTTTATTGAGGATTTGGATGGTGACAGAGAGAGATTGTCTTGGGAGATAGAAAGGGAAAATAAGTTGTGAGTACTCTATTTAATAGTAGTAGTCACTGTATGTTGGCAAATATTGCTATAGCTAAATATGGTTGGTTAAAGTTTGAAACTGCTGAAATATAGGCTGGCTTTTCTTATTTAAGTAGGCAATGGTATTTATTCATTGGCTTACTGAAAAGTTGATTTTATTTTATATTTGTACTGGCTTTCAGTTTTGGAATATAACTTCAGAAGCTTCTAATAGATGAATGGTATATGTAAGCCTGTTTGTTCTGCCAAGTCAGAAAAATTACGAGAATTACTCATTTACTCTGAGTTAGGAAATAGATTTGGCTTTACTTTAGTTCAAGGCATTAAGTAGAGCCTTATCATAATTAGATTAAATTTCAAGAGCACAAATTTTATATAATTCTTCATTTTTGTGTCTCATCAGATTTGGCAAAAAAGTATAGATTGACATTAAAAAAAAATGAGAGAGATATGTATCTGTAGATTAATCAGACTCAAGTTGTATGAGAAAGTCAAATTGAATAGATGAATGGATGAAAGGCAGGAAACAAGGTATTACTAAATGGAGTAAAATTTTAGTAGTTATGTTATCAGTGGTATACCTCAGATCAGTTCTGGGACCATAATTCGTGACTTAAACATTTATGAGGTTCCAACAAACCGGTCGGCACTTTTGACTCCACTAAAACTGCCCACTATTCCTACCCCCTTTATATCCTATTAAAAAAAAGATACCATACTATCATTTTGTTCATGGTGATGGGATGCTATATGCTAGCATCACATCCAATCAGGTGTATTGTTTGTAATTTTTATAAATCATCTCAAGGAGGCAGTTAATTGCAGTGCCAAGTTTTGTTGATTTTTACCAAATTGCCAGCATGTCACAAAAGAGATTAAAGCTAATTTCAAAGTGCGAAGTGATTTAAATGTTAATATTTTTAGCACATATGTAGTTGTCTATACCTTTTAACTTTCATTGTATAAATTTGTTAACATAAGGAGGGATAATAGTGAATTTAGCTATGAAATGAATGAGCACTGGCTGAACTCACTAGAAGATGAGTACTTAAGAGTGCTAATAGTTCATTAAGGTTTTTTATTCTGTGTATTGAGGCAAGAAATATGGCAATAGAGTACTGTAAAGAGAGACTGTCTCCACATTTTAGACATTAACCTGTTAGTCACTGCAAAGTAGGATACTAAATATGTTCTCATTTGTAAGATATGTTAGAGGAAATATTTTGTACTTTTGTTGTTAAAATTTTGGAATAAATAAGTTGAATATTGGCAGGTTCTTTTAGTTGGAAGGTAATAATAGGACTACCAGTCAAGACTTAGAAATTAAAAAACAAAGGTTTAGGTTGGATTTAAGAAAATATTTTTTCACCACTAGTGTTTGATTTCAAGAATGAGTTTCTACAGGTCATGCATAGATAGTTGAAATTTAAATGCTTTCAAAGCAGGCTAGATTGGTATATTGGGAGTGAAGAATATTGTGGTTTTGAGTTTTGCTTTGGGATATGAATTATACACATTGTGATGTTATTGTATTTGGATGAATGAGCTTTTTAACAAGAGGCTGGATTCTTGACAATCTGAAGGATGTTAAGTGTTGGGTACATTAGCTAGTTGATTGACTTATATAACAGCTGATAGGTCCTTGTAGCTTTTATCACCTCTTAAATTGTCAAATTCTTTTTGTTATATTGTATGAAAATATTTTTGTTCTATTCTAGCTAAATATTATATCACTAGATTTTTTTTTCTTGCTTTAGGCTATTGTCTTTCATCACTTAACATTTTTTAATCATCTTTCAGTACCTGATTTCAGTCCCCTTAGTAAAGTTAAATTTATATCAGAAGTATAACTTCATAGTTCATAAAAAGCTTAATTACTGCAATATATCTTTATAGTTTACCTTGATTTAATTAGAAAATGTAAAAGTTCAGTTTTCTCAAATAAATTGTAGTCTGCTGGTAATTAAGGTTTTGCATATTATTAAAATGAATAGTAAACTATTCTTACTTCTCATCCAGATCTTTCTACTTTATTTATGAATATTTGTAATTTTAAAAGATAATCATAAGACTTACATTAATATCTATACTATATCTTTGCATTCTTCAGCCCAAATATTTTGGTATGAGATGGCTCTTCTCCAGTCATTGGAAATAAATTTGACTTACTTTACTTACACCCCACCCCACCTACCTCTCTTCTGTGATGCAGGGGTCTGCTCAGAAGGCCACCACACTTCATGGCTGTATCCACAGATCCCGCAAAAGAGACGAGGTATTGTGTGTAGTGTATGCATGTGTGAGATTTGGGCAGTTTATGAGTAGGTGTTGATGTTGTCTGGGCTTTGCATCTGGTGTATTTGGGTGTCAGAGCAAGGTTTATTCTATATTTGCATTGTTGGAGTATAAGAGTGTTCAGTGGAATATAGTGGAGTGGCCTGACCTGAGTTGAGTTAGGATTAGTGTGTGTTCTGTCATGGTTAAATTTGTATAAATTTTCTGAACTTTGCCAATTATAATAATTTTAAAAAGAAACTCTAAACTAAATTTCCTCCCTTTCAAAATATCATGTTGCTAAAATATAGTTATAGAAGAAGATATATAAAAAGAAATTTTCTGAACTTCACCATTTGTAATTCTTTGGGTTTTAAAAAATTCACAAAATTTTGATACTTATATTTATTTCTGAACTTCACCATTTTATTTTTTGATATTATAAAAAGAATGATTAGAAATAACTTTGATAAAAAAAAACATAAGTCATAACCAAACTAAGATGAAATTATTATTCAAATACTAAAAAAAATCCCCTTCAGAAATTATCGAGTTAGTGATGATGATGATTAAAGTACTAGATCAAAGCATTATTTTCAATTTACTTTATTCTTTAGAAGGGGATGCCAAAGGAAATAGAATTTGAAAAAAATATATTTTGTCAATGGTTAGGAAAATTGTATCAAAGCAACACTTGAGTACAATTCTATTTTTGGAGGATCTTGATTAGGAGGGAGCTGCAGAGGGCTGCTCATGGGCGGCATTTTATGTGGGAGTTTTGCCAAGAAAAGGATTAGGAGTAGGGAGCAGGATGTGGGTCAAGAGTAATATAATCATGTGTGATCATATTCCTAAATGTGTCAAGAGTGGGGCTATTAACTATATAAGATGGGAGATGATTCCACTGACAGAGACTGGTAACAGCTCTGTCTAAAAGAATGGTTGTGTTTATGGCTATCAAACTTAGTGTTGAGCCTCCTACCTCTTGAGTGGGGCAGCCTCCCCCCCCCCTCCAAAAGAAACATTGCCCAGGTGGCTCCACAAGTTTATTAGAGAGGTGTCGAAGTGTGTTTCATGCTTATGCAAGATTTTCTCTTTCATCTTGTCCTGGTTATATCTGGTACATGTTAGTATTGCATAGGGTTTATTCTGTGCTTGTACTTTTAGACCCAGTAGGGCGGTACCTTGGGTATACTGCTACACCTGGTACTTTGGGGAGTGCCACATTGTGGCGGTGGGGTCGCGACTTCCTCACTAATTCTTCCCGCCGCCCCAACAAGGTCCGCTTGGTGGTTCAAGGAGAGGGTATTGAGGAGAGAGTCTATTTTTTAATTTTATTTTGAAACTGTAAATAATGGCAATCCACCACAACCCCAGTAAATAATAAAACCCCAAATAACTCAATATATATATAGTTGGCCTTACAATATTACTTTGACCAACAACCACACGTATATTTTACACAAAAGGCCTTACATATGGATCTCAGCCACGCAAAAGAATATCTATCTATATACCGCAATGCGCATCAAGAAATGCCAGCCAAAGACAAAGATATCAGGAATGACGGGTGCACCCTTAACCTAGTAACAGAGCGAGATGAGTCAGGGAAAATGGGAGGTGGCTCACTTTCTGAGGGGTCCGGGACTTGGCAAAGCCAAGGACTTTAGGGACCTGGGACACTTATTAGTCCCAACTGCTGGGTTGTAGTCTGTGAGGCACTGCTCCAATTACTCCCTTGAGACTGGGAGGTGCCCTCCAAGGTCCACACTTTAGAAAATCCCCCCAAAAGGTAGGCGCACATGCGAATGTCAAGATTGGCTTCAGCCGTCTCCAAAAGCCAGATGTCGATGACTTATCGGTACCACAGAGCTGGAAAAGAGAAGGCACATTCAGTCACTGATTCGCTGCCACACTCAAACATCTTTACTCCTAACACATTCCACCACACCCACTCTCACACAATTTTCACTCACCTATTTTCCGTCCAGTCGACTCTTCTTTCTTAAGTAACAACTAATGGCTTTCAAACCTTTACTAAACACAAAATTAGCTGAAAGAATCTGCCTTAAAAGAAAATAAGATGAATGGAGAGCACGATAGAGGTCTATCGAGTCCCCCCACACAAAGTAATGACGGTGATCATGCGATCCACACACACATTCTGAAAAAGAAGAAAGGGATTAGACATAGGGGAGGCGGACAACCAAACTACTACAACATTCTCCTTGCTCGAGTGCCAATAAGGATGGGCTGCCTCAGTGGGTTAAATTTTCTTTGACAGAGCATCAGCAAGTTGGTGTATTCCACCTCTTTAGTCCCCTTCCCTTTCTGGGACCTTTTCTTTCTTCAGGGGTTGGTCCCAGAGAGGCACTGGCCTTCTCATGGTGAGGGGGATCAGCCCTGGGCCCCTGAGAAGTCCCCTGGTGCTGCCAACCAGACTTTTAACGTACCCCTCTATTACTTTCTTTCACTGCCCTTTATTTCCCCCCTCTTCTTTCTCTTATCTAGTGGTCCTGATGGTTACCTGACCTCTGCTCATTTTCTCTGATTGATTCTGAATTATTCTTTCATGAAGGTCGGAGGAGGTTGGGCATCTCCACTGCCTTTGTCTACAGATGCCCAAGGAGAAACCCATCATTGGCCCCTTTTCTCCATGCTAGGAGAACTTAGGCAGCCTCTTCGGGTTTTTCTTACGAGGCTTTTTATTGTTGCTCTATTTACCTCCCTCCTTCTTTACCATTGTCAAGACCAGACCTTTTAGAACTTATAGATCAGTTGCCCTCCCCATTTTTATTACTCAGAGTTTTTAATGCCCTTCGTACATATTTGGGCGACATCACTCGGAATGCCAAAGTCGGTGTTTCAGAATCTGTTATTATCTGACTTTCTTTGTTTTAAACACCAGCAATTTTACCTCTTATCATGTCCAGATAGATTCTTTTATTTGTTAGTTAGTTAGTCAGCACCAATCCTTGCAGAATACTGGGAGGATTCCCGACCAGATAATGAAATTTATATAAGGTCAATATGACAATCACTGGCCGACCGAGGGCCCCAGGGGCCAGTCCTCTTTTGGGGAGAGGTGCCAGGAAGTATTATGTTTTGACACCAAACAGTGTTCAGGTGGAAGCCTTCATCACCTCAGGGGAGAGGGACCTGTTCTGCATCAGAGGTACGTGGATATAAATACCCATCAGCAGGATTCCTTGGAACAGAGAGTGTGTGTGTGTTGTGCTGTGAAGGTGGGAGAGGAAAGAAAGCAGTGTTGTGATTGGCTATGTGTGAGGTGAAAGGTGTAAGATCTACCCACCCCAAAACGGGATGAGCACAGTGCATCCACCAGTCTGTAGCCAGATCTCTATGTGCGCTGTTTGTATCCGTTCATGCCATGATTCGGAATCAAACCCGGTACCGTGATGTTGGGAGGCCAACGCTGTATCCACTCGGCTAGCATGAGCGATTGATGTCTCTCTCTGTTCCCTAGATTGCCTCACTGATTTTCAATGGTTAGTTCTGGACGACCTCCATGGAAGTGACCACTTCCCTTTCATCCTAGCCCTCATACAATCATGCCTCTCAAGTGGGAACTAGATCATGGCGATTGGGAAAGTTTCCAAGAGGCATCATTCACAAGTGCCTCCTTGGGGACCTTCAATGGTGTCGACATGGCAGTGGCATACTTCACATCAATTATCTACAACGTAGCCATACAGACCACTCCACAGAGGTGACCTGTAACGGGTCTCTCAACCTTGTCCTGGTGGACCTTGGAGTGTGTGACAGCTGTCAAAAACTACAAGTTAGTTCATGTCCGATTTCAGCGCCGTCAGCAGTTTCAGCTGTTACAATACGGGTTTTCTAACCTATAAATCAAAAGAATCTCATTTTCTCAATTTTATAACAAAAATCTAACCTTCCATATAATGCCCTATTCACCATCCAGGAGTTGTGTAGTGCATTGTCCCTTTGTAGATCTACTTCTCCTGTCCTTGGCAAGATCCATTTTGATATGATTCAGCACCTACATCTACACTAATTTTCTTAATTGATTTGTACAACCTTATGGGTGAAGCGTTTTTACCCATCATCATGGCGTGTTGGGATTGTCCTTCCCTTTGTCAAACCTGGCAGGAACAGATTGGGCACAGATCACTACTGCCCTATGGCTAAGATTACCTGTTTGAGTAAGTTGCTGGAGAAGATGGTGTTGGAGCACCTGAACTGGTTCCTAGAAACCAATTACTTACTGTCTCCATTTCATTGCGGTCTTCATGAGGGTCATAGTACCCTTGACCTCCTAGTATGTTTCGAGGGATCAGTCTGGAAAGCTTTCTTGTTAAAGCACCGAGTCTTGGCCATATATTTTGACATTGAGAAAGCCTAGGGATACAACATGGAGATAGTGTCTTAACCCTTAACCGGCGGGTCTTGGTTGCGTCAGAGCTTGTGCAATACACAGAAAAACGAGTAATTTTAATTTTTCTCGGAAGGTTATTTATCATTTAAAATATTATTTTATTTAAGTAAATATGCAATGTAAACTATATTTTATTATTCAAAATGTTAGATAAAGTCGTAAAAAGGATTATGAAAAAATATAAACTATTTCTTTCAAAGATAACTTTCTACACTTTGGAAAATTTGATGACGTTGAAGCTTCGAACTCCATCTTTATACTGGACTGAAAAATGATACATAAATTAAGCTCAAATATGATTCTGTCAACTCTTTCATTCAAGGAGTTGCCAATTAGTAATAAAACAATGGAACATCAATTGACGATACTCGTATGGAAGGAAACTCTTTGAATCATCAATTGATGTTACCCGCCGTTCTCTAAGGGAATATCAATTGACAATGTCCGCCGGTTAAGGGTTAAAGCAGCTATACGTTTGGGGTATGAGGTCTTTTACTGTCTTTTATTCAAAGTTTCTTAGCATCTCGATCCTTTATGGGGTGTGTTGGAGACACCTACTCTGACCTGCAACCCCGTTCCTCAGGACAGTGTTTTAAGCATTTTATGTTTTGTAATTGCAATCAATGATATAATTTCTTCTCTCCCAGAGGGTGTATCAGCGACCCTGTTCATTGATGAATTAGCACTATACTGTTCCTCATCTCACCTTCCATCTGCAGCGCATCAGCTGCAACTGGCAATCAATGCAGTCTTAAAAAGTGCACAACTTAGGGGATTCCGCTTTTCCATGAACAAAACTAAGGCAATGTATTTCCACCAAGATAGAGGGCTCTTATTCCACCACCTATCTCCCTACAAGGTGGAGAGATATGAGTTCATCTCTTAGTTTTGGTTTCTGGGCATAACTTGATCCCAAGTTATCCTGGTTACCACACCTATTACATCTTCGAATGGTCTGTCTGTGGGCTCTAGACATTTTGATCTTCTCCCACACTTTGTCGGGCAGTGATTGTTAAACACTGTAAACTTTATACACTGCCCTCGTTCAATCCAAATTGGACTATGGGTGTCAAATTTACTCTTCAGCTTCCCCCTCAGCCCTTAAAATGCTGAACCCCATTCGCAACCACTGAGTTTGTCTCTCCAGTGGAGCCTTCCGCACTTCTTCCAATAACAGCCTTTACTATGAGAGTGGGGTGCTCCCCTTGCCCTATCATTGACTTCAAATCTGTATGTGATACCTCTGCTGTGTACAGGGTTGGCAAAAAAGCCCAATAAAACCTGGGGGAGGGGGGTGTTCAAATCTCTGGTTTTTTCAAGAAACAAGCATTAGAATAACATAGAAAAAGAATAGCTACCTCTATTTTTATATAATATTAATAATTAATTAGTTTAACAATTATATTATAGTAAGAACAGATCACTGATCTAGAAATTTGGGTACCCATGATAGCCATAACCTGTAGAAGGAGAGATGAATTATGAGTCAGTATCAGAGAAATAATCTTAATTTGATACAAATTTGTTGAAATTATAAACATAAATATTTATTTTGAATAAAATGGTGATAGGTAGCATTCATTTCTTGAAAAAAACAGGGTTTTTTTTTCCAATTTTCCAAGCCCCAAAACCCCCGGGAATAAAACCCAGGTTTTTAGGGTTGTTTTTTTTATTTGCCTGGATAAGTCATCCATGGACCCTTGCATCTTTAAGAGCCTATTCCTAGAGCAATGCCCTCTATACACAAATGGTTCCAAGTCAGACAGTGCTGTGTGTGCCGCAGCCACCTACTCGGGAGAGTTTTTAACTTTATCTTTGCCACTGACAGCTTCTATTTTTATTGCTGAACTTTCAGCCATTCTTTTAGCTTTTAGATGGATCAAAATTTTACCTTTTACAAATTTTGTTATTTTCTCTGACTCTAGGAATGTTTTACAAGCAATTTGCTCTTTTAATGCTTCCCATCCCTTAGTTACAGAAATCTGCGACTGGCCGGTCCAGAATGCATCCTGATATCGAGTTATATTTCAATGAGAGGGCTGATCAGCTGGCCCGCTCAGTCTATTCTGTGTCCCCAGAGAACATTGTTCTGCCTTTTTGAGATTTCTTTCCTATAAGAAAATATATTTTCCAATTGTGGCAGAATGAATGGAATGGGTGTTCATCATTTAAATTATATAAACTCAAAAAGTCTGTTGGCCCTTGGCCTTCAAGCCTTCAGACTACAGTCCTTAGAGGTAGCCCTTTGCCATGTTCGCATCAGCCACACAAGACTTACTCATGGTCACCTCATTTTGGCTGGTACTAAAATCAGCCCTTGCTGCCGTTTTTGTGGTGGGGACCACTCAGTTGTTCACCTTCTACTAGAATGCACTCAGTTCACCACTCTCCAGTTGTCCTGTTTACCCGACCCTTTTAACTATCCCTCGCCCCTCCTGTCTTCATTTCATTTTGGCCAAGGGAATCTTTTAAACCCACATTTTAAAAAAAATTATCCCATAGTGGTATTCTCCATTTTTTTCTAACTAATCTACCTCATTTTATCTGAGCTGCCATTTAGAATCCCCTTGGATTGAGCAGCTACCCAACTGGTTCCTTATCTCAAACCTCTTTCTTTAGTCATGTTTTTTTTATAATTTAACAGTGTTGTTATTGAAATAAATTCAATTATCTATTGCACTAAACTAAATTATCTATCTCAATAACTTTCTTGTTAATTTTATTAAGATTAGAATAATGGAGAATACACACGTCCGAATTGTTACATGAGTAATTTGAAGTAAAATTGAAGAGACGAATAATAAGAATAAAAATCTATTTATTGAAAACAATGGAGAACAAATTAATATAATCTTATGATTCATTTATTTAATGTATGAGAATATAATTAGCTTTGGAAATACTATACTCTAGAAATTGGTAAACGAATTAATATTTACCTTAATATATGCATGGTCAATGGTCATGTATAAAATAGATAATTTGTCCACAAGAATTAAACTAGTGACAATAATCAAACAATAATATAATTTTGAATAGTTAAAGTGATAAGTTAAAAATAAGTTTGGAAATAAAATACAATATGATATTGATGAGAAGTTAAATTGGAATTGAAATAGTATATAGTTGGAATGTAGGGTTTGTAGGACTTGAAATAGTCAGAGCATTTGAATAGTATATACAAATGGGGAACTATAATTAGAAAATAAATTATATAATACTTAAATTTTACAACCTAAAATACACTTTATATAAATTTACCATTAATGTTTTCAATCAACCTCTTCCAATGGAGTCACTAATCACAAGGGTATGCTTGAGGAACATGAGGCATGAATTAAGAATGTGAGAATGTTGCGCTCTAATTGATTGGTATAATCACGTGATATGATCTCTCAGTTGTTCGATTTTGTCCATGAAGCAATTAAATATTTTTATATAAGTTTATAAATTATACGATTTAATGGAATTGTTATTTATAAATGTAAGTGGAAGAACTCAATAGCAAGTTATGGTATATGTTTGTGAAACCACTGTATAGCAACATATAATTTATTTATGAGACTAGTTTCGGTATGAAGTTTACCATATCTTCTTCACTCATATACTGAGAATGGAATGGACACTAAAATTGCTACACAGCCTCAAAATCACAACAAAAGGAAAACAAAAATCAAGAAATGGGGTCATTAATCCCTTAATTGCCAGATTTAAACATATTAAAACAGCGTCATTGTGCGGATTTATTTTTCTGAATTTCACCTTTTCATTGTTTTGCATTTTACTTTATTTTAATTGCTTATTGTACTTTCTATATATATTTTTACTTTTTGTGTTATACTTTATAATTATATTAACTATTGTGCAAATATATTACCATCTAATTCAACAAATAAATTGATAAATACTATATAAAAAATAGAAAAAATTGAAAAATTATTTACAGTACTCATGATTCTATTTTTTATGAAAGTTTTGCCTTTGTATATTAATCTTTGAACCATTTTATTGGGTAAAGATACAATTGCAATGCTAGTTTTGGAACAATCCCTATCAAAAGCAGAATGACCTCCAAAACACCTAAATTCCTCAACAGAAAAGTCTTTCCATTTATGAAGCCTATTCCATCTTTTTATTCTCAACCCACTACTTGCATCAGAAATAAATTTTGCATAATTGCTCATCTCATCACAAATAAATTTTATACTATCATTCACTGCAGATTAAAAAATTTGTAAAACATCACTTGCTTTTATATTTTGATATATTATGCAACCAGCATTGTCCGTAAATACAAATGGATCATGAGCTGTCCCCAAAGCACTCCACAAATCACGTGTCACACACTTTCATGCAAATCATGCTCAGTTTCGTTATCTAAAACTTTTATCTATCTCCACATCACTATCTGAATCACTAAGATGAAAGCTTGATATAATATTATCATCAATTAATATTTGTTCCCAATTGGTTTCATTTATATTTCGCTGGCTATGATAGCTGGGCTTATTTCAAATTCTATATAAAAAAAAAACATTACAGCTCACTCAACATCTGACAACATACTGAGTAAATAATATGGCATAATTAACCAATCAGCATGTTGGCAACGTATCTGGTTACAATTTATCAGCCAATCAGAACTTATATATCAAATATGTGCACTCCGCAGATTGAAACTCAAGAAAAAACAGAGGCCCACACCTGTTGGGTTCCTCTACATGTAGGGAATGCAAGAAATAAACACTGATAAGGGCATCAAACAGGCTGCAAAAACTGTGTGACTGGACCAGCATTTTACTCTTTCCCAGTCTGACTACATGGCAGGAATCAGGTCACCGCTTAGGCTGCATGGCTAAGAAGATGGGAGATGGCTGGCAGGAGCCTAAAGTTGTGTGTCATTGCACCCTGCCTTTCTCCATGGACCTACCCCCACAATGCCTCACTGGCTTTGGGTTATTTTCTGTTAGCCTCTGAATTGGCCACACTCAATAACCATTGCCATCTGATGAATCGCATCCTTGCACCTTTTACTCACCAGCTGCTTACTCCCCCACCCAGACTGTCCAGCACCATGTTGTTGAATGTCCCAATCTTCGTGGGACCTTCACATGTTACTTGTTCCAGTATTGGGAAGAGTGAGGTCCCTAGTACTCAGGATGGATTTAATAGTACTGAATTGTGGACAGACTCATTTTGGAAGGAAAAAAGGCCTCCCTCAAGGAAGCAGGTCTCTATCCGACACCTGATTATGTTTTCCCTTAGTCTTAGTTGTTGTTGTTTGCTTGATTTTGTTTGTTTTTTTTGTCTTAAATTGGTTAGTTTTTTAAATAGTCTATTTTTTAGCTAAAAAAAACACAAAAACTTTTGGAAATAGGCAAATTTGACACTATGTTCTCACTGACAGTCACCAATATAGATCTTAATTAAAAAAAAGAGGCCTTTTATAGATTTATTCTATGCTTATTCTTTTGGAGGTTTATTTGTATTTATGGAGTTATTTGATTGTTTTTTAACTTGTCTTGCTTTTGTTCTTTTTATTTGTTATTTACTGTTTTTTTAATCTAGTATAGTATTAGGCTTTGTGTGAATTATGGCGAATTTTGCCCTTGTGGGCAGTTAGTTGCTAGATAGGCTCTTAATTTTTTTTTTTTTTTAACTGTTTATAAAGGATAGTAGAGTTTTGTGATCAAAGAAAGGTACATAATAAAGACTAGGTGCTCGATTAAATGGAAACTATCATAGAAATATATTATACCTGACCTCATGCGACCACTTTAGCAAAAAGAAAAACAGGCAAAGATTAACTTAAAGCTTTTTAAAAAAATAATGACCTGCATATTTAATGGGTACAATTATACAAAATATTTGCCGTAAAAGTAATTATTTGTAGATTATAAAGTTAATTATAACATATAATTATTAGTAATTAATTCTAGTCATTATACATTTCAAAGTTTAAATAGGTGTCTTCACCTGTGAGGTAGTCCAAGGTTATATACATCATTTTATTTATTCTTAAATAAGGTGTGGGGCGGGGGGCAAATTTTGTTGGTTTTTGTATGGCTGAAAATGGAGTGTGTTACTTGAAACTAGTCCTTTACATGTAATAATAATATAAAAAGTCACAATTGCTGGTAAAAACCCAAATACATGGGGGAAGAGCAGGGTTTGCTTGGTGGAGGGAGATAAAGGTGAGTGGTGTTACTGGTTTGCCACCAACCATGAAGTAAGAACCCTTTGTGACACAAAGGATGGCAACCCATTTCATTTTAGGGGCTTGTCAATATAACACCCCTTTAGCAGTTTCCAGTGTGAGAATAATATGTTATGTGTGTAAAGAAGGGGGGGTGTAGTGTTGTTGTGGTTGGTTGTATGAATGGAGCTGTTTTCATCCACTCACTATCAGTATATCCCCCAATAGGCAGCTAACTCCCTCTGTACACTGAAATCTTTGTTTCCATTCTCTCTTGGAATGAACTCATTACCTGGGAGTGATACTCTAAGGCACTATCCACTACACAAATCTGGGAGTGGAACTCTAATGCACTCTACTATGCTAAACTGGGAGTGGAACTCTAGTGCACTCTACTATGCTAAACTGGGAGTGAAACTCTAATGCACTCTATTATGCTAATGGGAGCTTTGTGGTGTTTGTCTAACTCATTCAAAACCTCAGATATTTACAATAGAGCAAAACTGATGTCATTTTTCCAAAAGATAAATAAACAGTTTGCAGACTTGCTGTCCCCACCTCCGCTACTCAGGGTTGATGAAGCTCACTTTACCATCATCCTTAACCTCTTACCACTACTTTTCTTTGTCACCACCTAGGTTCTCTTCAATCAAACCTGTCACCTCTCAGGAAGCTGAGGAGAGAGGCCTTCGCTTGATGGCAAAATGTGCTCCCTTCTTGTTTTTTGGTTTTGTTTGTTTCCTCTGTTTTGGTTTTAAGTTTGGTGTTTAACTTACATGACTTATGCCCTATTAAGTCACCAGAAGGGTGCTCAAAATTTTTTTAAGTTGCCATAGCATCAGGTCTTCTCCAGAGGTCTCCTTGGGAGGTTATAGTGAAAGAGGTCTTGAAATGGAGGAAAGAAGGGCAGGATAGGATAAGATGTGGGGTGTGTTTTCAAGGGGGGGGGGAGGAGGAGGATCTAATTCATTTTTATTCATGTAGGATAGGGTGCTGTCCTGAACTTAGGCAGGTTAATGAAACTGGCTCAGTGATCTAGTGTTGCTTCAGTTTTGTAGATGTCAGGGGTATGTTGGCAAGGGTGTTTGATAACAAGTTTTGAGTGCTATGTGGGTAAATGATGTTTTAAATGTTCTAGTTTGGTGGGTTTGGGCGAGGTTATCCAGCAATTGGGTATAGAGGGTGATTGGGGGGGGGGGTAGGAGTGGAGAGGGTGTGTAGGGGCATAGTAGTTTACTGAAGAACTGTGCATTTATGTTTAGGGGTTACTCATTTCAGAGGACCTTTCTTTTGGCATAGAGGTGGTGTATTGGTATGTTTTTGTGTAGATTGCTGTGATATGGAGGGCACTATTTTGTTCTCCTTGTATTTAGCTATGGTTGGTGCCCAAGCTGAGGATGTGCATTTTAGTGTTGTGTAGAATTTTCAGGGTTTCTTTATGTTGTCCAACGTTGTTTGTTAGTGTTCAGAGGGTGTTGAGTTTGGACATGGCTTTTGAGATGTTGAGGGGTCTTGTGCTAGTCTAAGGTGTATTGAGTGAAGTTCATGTGGTGGTTTAAGGTGTGTTGAGTGAAGTTCATGTGGTGGTCTAAGGTATATTGAGTGAAGTTCATGTGGTGGTCTAAGATGTGTTGAGTGAAGTTCATGTGGTGGTCTAAGGTATATTGAGTGAAGTTCATGTGGTGGTCTAAGATGTGTTGAGTGAAGTTCATGTGGTGGTCTAAGGTATATTGAGTGAAGTTCATGTGGTGGTCTAAGGTGTGTTGAGTGAAGTTCATGTGGTGGTCTAAGGTGTGTTGAGCGAAGTTCTCATGGTTGTCTAAGGTTTGTTGGGTGAGGTTCATGTGGTGGTCTAAGGTGTGTTTGGTGAAGTTCATGTATGGTCTAAGGCGATACCAAAAAGAGTGGGAGGAATTGGGTGTGGAGCAAGATGTGTGGGTGATAGTTTGATTGTTTTAGGTCAGGGGTAAAGTGGGTGACTTGATGTTTGGGCATAGGTGGATATTCTGTTTGGTATGAACCAGTTTTGTAGGTGCCTGTTTAGGTTTCTGGAGATTGTCCACTTGTTGGTGGATTGGTATGTGTTTGAGCAATAGAGAGGAGTATGTCATGCAGGTTGACAGAGAAGATGGTACTCTAGGCCACAGGTTGTGTAGCTTTTTCATTATAGATTGGGTGTTGTGTTGGAGTTGTTGATGCATGTTGGAAAGAAAGTTTTCTATTCAATTTTTCTCATCTGTGTGGACCTTGGTGTCTGATATTTTTGTGTGAGGATGTGGCATGGGACAAGGTCAAGGGCTTTGCTGTTGTCTATTGCAACTATGATTGTATGTTGTGGGGGTGGTTTTGGTTGAAGCCTTTTAATATTTTATTAATATTATTGGTAGTGATTTTATCATTAATCTCCCCCGTAAGGGGCGCGACGATTTGCCATTCTGGCCGCCGTGCTGACGGGACTCAGCACCCCGTCCGGCCCCAGCCTAGCCTCTCTTCCTTCCTTCAAAACACTTGTTTCCTCTCTTTTCACAGAACCTCTCCCACAACTTTCTCTGGTCAGCCTCTAATTTCACAGGGTAGATGCTGACCTTCCTTTCAGCCAACCGTCCCGCATCGGGGCTGAGGGGGTGGGGGACAATGTTCCCTAACCCCTGAGCTCCGGTCTGGGGTGGCTGGTTTTTAACTACCTGCTTCATCCCCACCCATACCTTCCTCACATCCCTTTTCCTCTCGTCTTCAAAATCTATCATTTATATGCCGTGTCCAAGGTGGAGCCGCCATGCCGATGGACTGCCAGGCCACCAGGTGGGAGGGGTGGTCCCAAATGGCGGCGCCTGGCTCTGCTGGGCCTGTAAGCACCTCTCGCAGTGCGGGCTACTACGAGAGGTGTGCGCTATTGCATCCCATATTAAAAGAAGGGTCACCATGCCCAATGATGAAAATCACATCAAAAAAACCCAACCCCCAACTTCCCCAAGAACAACGGAGCCGCCCTCGGGCAGCTCCGTTGTGACAAGCTCCCTGAGTCGGTGCGTGCCGGTTGGTACCGCTACCGCGTGAAGGCATTCGTGCCACTGCCGCGGCGGTGCTATTACTGTCACCGCTTCGGCCACACGAATCGATCATGTAGACGTGCAAAATCGGGGTCACCCGAAGTCTGTGTAAATTGCTCCAAGGTCGCACACGATAAGTCCAAATCGTGTGTGGCCAAGTGTGTCAATTGCGGAGAGCCGCACCCTGCTTCTTCGAAGCAATGTGGTGCATATCTCCTTGAGAAAGAAATCCTGGCCGTTCAGGCCCAGGATCGACTCTCATTCCGCGAGGCTAAGGACTTGGTCCTGGCGCGTCCGGCTCTGCCTGGGACGTCATATGCCTCAATAGTTAGAAAAGCACCCTCTGCTCCTGGCCCATCCAGGCCAACGAGCACGGTTGTTTCCGCGCCCATTCGGAGCCCTTCTGCGGGCTCTACTACACCCGGGCGCTCCCCTGGTAGAGCTGGCGGCAAAAAGGGTTCACACCCAGCCCCGGCTAATACCAGGGCTCCCCCCTCTTCCCCCAGCGTGACCGTTTCCCGTAAGGCGAAACGGCCACGCGCCTCCACAGAGTCGTTAGACTCACAGGAGGCAACACCCCTGAAGATGGTCGCTAGGCCATCTTCCGGGGTTCCTAAAGCTGTTCCCTGAAAGGAGGACAGCAACAAAGGAGCTTCGGCCCCTTCGCCCACGCCCCGAGGTGGAGCGAGTGGCTGGGAGACGGTGGTTCCTCGAAAAGAGGGCCCCCCGCCTCCCAAGCCGCAACGCCCGCCTAAGGTTTCGAGGCGGAGGGAGGAAAAGACTCGCATGGCGAGCCCAACCTCCCCCAATAAGTCCTCGAAGGCGACAGCGCCTTCAGCGCTTTGTCCGGCCAACAGCGCCCGGGGTTCTGCCCCCGGGAAGCGTACGGCCATTCCCGTGAGGGTCTTCAATTCGAGGAGGGCCCCCGCGTCTCCTCCGAGCTAGGCCTGGAGGGCATATTCCTTCAATGGAATTGCCGTGGACTCCGGGCCAACTGGGAGGAGCTGCGGAGGCTCGTCTCGTCCCGTTCCCCGTTAGCTATCTTTTTGCAGGAGACCATGCTAGGCGCGTGCCCGCTGCCTGCCCTCCCGGGGTATAAGGGTCTTGCGACCCCACCACCGCGGGATGGCCGGGCTGGGGGATGCGCGGTTTACACCCGGCATGATGTCTCCGTTCTTCCTTTCTCTTTAGATACCTCCTTTCAGGCAGTGGCTGTGCAGCTGCACCTGGATAGGAGGTATACTATCATTTCTGCGTACATTCCACCGTCAGCTGACTTCGACGCGGGAGACTTCCGCCGCGTCGTGGCACGGTTGCCGAGGCCCTATCTCTTGCTTGGAGATCTGAACGGCAGGCATCCTCTCTGGGGAGATTACTCCATAAATCCCAGGGGACAAGTCCTTGCCGATCTGATCGAAGAGCTTGAGATGGGTGTCCTAAACGTGGATGAGTTTACGCATCACTGTCCGAGAACCGCTTCATTTTCTTGCCTTGACCTATCTTTGTGCTCTTCGGATGCACAGCCTGATTTTGATTGGGGGGTGGTCGATGACCTCCATGGTAGTGATCACTTTCCCATTCAAATATCATTTTCAGGGCAACTGCCGCCTGAGAGACCACCTCGGTGGTGCTTGGCGCGGGCGCGGTGGCCTGCATTTCAGGAAATGACTGAATTCTCTATCTCAGTCGAGGAGTTTAGGTCGGTAGATGAGGCCGTTGAGTTCTTCTCCGGCAACCTCATCGCCGTGGGCCTGACTACTATTCCTAGGACGTCTGGCCGTTTTGCACGCCGACCACTCCCATGGTGGTCGGCCGAGTGTGAGACGGCCCTCAAACAGAAGCTTTATGCCTACATGCGCTATAAGCGCCGACGAACGATTTCACTGTCGCTGAATTTCGTCGGGCTAGGGCTAGGTTCCGGTATATTTGGAAGCACGCCCGCCGCTCTTCTTGGCGGGCATACGTGTCTTCACTTAACGGGAAGACCCATTTAGCTGAGGTGTTGAAGCGAGTCAAAAGGATTCGGGGCAAGTTCTCGCAGGACCCCCCTCCCGTTCTCCAGGAGAATGGGACCGCAATCTCGGACCCCGCGTCCGTGGCGGAATCCTTAGCGACCGCTTTGTCCGCATTCTCTAGCCGTGATGCTGCTCCGCCAGCATTCAATGCACGTCGTGATGTCGCGGAAGGCCGCCGGCTGGACTTTACCTCCAGAGGCGGAGAACCCTTCAACGACAAGTTTACTGTGAGTGAGTTGCGTTCCGCTCTCGCTTCGTGCGCGGACATTGCCCATGGTCCGGACGATGTCCCGTACGCCATGCTTCGACACCTGGGTGAGCGAGGCATGGCCTTTCTGTTAGATTTGTTCAACAGGATCTGGGTGGAAGGTCTTCTCCCAGACTCCTGGTGAATCGCTACTGTGCTCGCCTTTCGCAAGCCGGGGAGAGATCACTCTACTCCGACCGGTTTCCGCCCAATCTCTCTAACCTCTTGCGTGTGCAAGTTGATGGAGAAATTGGTAAATGTTAGATTAGCCTATTTCCTGGACAGCGGAGGCCATCTGTCTTCTGCACAGTGCGGCTTCCGTAAGTTCCACTCCACGTCGGATGCTCTGCTCCGACTGGAAAGTGCCGTCTGCGAGGCTTTCCTTCGTAGACAGCACTACGCCACGGTGTTTTTTGATCTGGAGAAGGCCTATGATACCGCATGGCGATACGGTATCATGGAGACTCTCCACACGATGGGGGCGAGATCATCGATTCCGCGTACGGGTGGGGGGAGCCCTCTCCGGCCCAAAGGAGCAGGAAGAGGGTGTCCCGCAGGGAAGTGTCCTCAGTGTCACACTCTTTGCCCTGAGCATCAACGGCATCACCTCGGTGCTGCCGGAAGATGTTCTCGCTACGCTCTACGTGGACGACCTTTCGATCTCTTTTGGCGCGGCCCAGATGCCAACTCTGGAGCGTCGACTCCAACAGGCATTGAACCGCGTCTCTCGCTATGCCGAAGCGCACAGGTTTCGGTTTTCTTTGGCCAAGACTAAGGTGGTGCACTTCTGCCGCCATCCACGGCTTCACCCCGACCCAGATTTGTTTCTTAATGGGGTGCGCCTGGATGTGGTTGAGTCGCACCGTTTCCTTGGTCTTGTATTCGACCGACGCCTCACCTGGGAGGCTCATATTCGCAGCCTTAGGGTCTCTTGTACCCGCGCCATGGACATTCTCCGTTCCGTGACGTTCAGCGCTTGGGGCGCTGATAGGGCTACCGCCTTACTTTTTTATCGATCCTTTGTTCGCTCGAAGCTCGACTACGGATGCGAGTTTTATGCATCCGCAGCCGAGCGTTTATTGCGGAAGGTGGATTCGATCCACCACACCGGCCTTCGCCTTGCGACCGGTGCCTTCCGCACTTCCCCCATTGAGAGCCTGTTGGTCGATGCTGGGGAGATGCCACTCGCTCTGCGCCGCGTGCAGTGCATCACTCGCCTGTACGCGCGAGCCCGGCGCCTCCTTCAGTCGCCAACAGCTCTCACTGCATCCGCAGCTGATCTCGATGGTGCCTATGCCGCCGAGAGACGCCAGTCATACCCTAAGCCCTTTGGGTTTAGGGCCAGGAAACTCCTTCGAGACGTAGATATAGCTCTCGGGCCGGTGGCGCCCCTGGTTCTGCCCAGGACGCCACCCTGGAGGGTACCACATTTGGCTATTTGTCGCCACGCCTCTGCTCCCAAAGCTTGTACTGCGCCGGGAGTATTGCGTTCGACCTTTTTGGAGCACACATCGTGTCACGCTGGTACCGTGCCAGTGTATACGGATGGCTCCAAGTCCCAAGAGGGGGTCGGCTTCCACGCCGTATCCCCTCTGTTTGAAGTCAGCGGGGCTCTACCAGGCGCTGCGTCTGTCTTCACGGCCGAGCTGGTGGCAATACACCACTCGGTACGGGAGATTACGCGACGTGCCCGGTTCGGAGACCGGATTGTGATCTATAGCGACTCACAAAGCGCCCTGAGTGCTCTTGGGGCATTGGAATCTCCGCATCCCCTGGTTCGCGATATCCGTGACGCCACGGTTTTGGCGAGCCGGGCAGATGTCGAGATTATCTTCTGCTGGGTTCCTGGACATGTAGGAATTGCGGGGAATGAGCGCGCCGATGAGGGCGCCAAAGAGTCCGCGAGGACTCTGCGACCGGACCAGCGTTTCGCTCTTCCTCACACCGACTACATGGCAGGAATACGGGCAGCTCTTCGGACTGCTTGGCAAAGAAGATGGGAGACGGTCGAAGGGAACTTAAAGTTGCGTGCCATTGCGCCGCGACTGTTCCCATGGACCTATCCCCCAATGCCGCGGCGGCTTCAGGTTGCTTTCTGTCGTCTCCGAATCGGACACACTCGTGTGACGCATCGCTATCTGATGGAGCGCTCGCCTGCGCCCTATTGCAACGACTGCGTCGTCCCCCAGACTGTTTGGCACATTCTTGTCGAATGTCCCAGTCTGGGTGATCTTCGCGCACGATACCTGTCCCAGTACCGGGATGGGCGGGGTCGCTACCGCCTGTCCCTTGTGCTTGGGACAGATTCGTGCACACTGACTTGTGGACTTGTTGACTTCTTGGGGGAGGCCGGCCTTCTCCCTATTATTTAAGCAAGGTTTGTTTGTTTGTTTTTTTTGTTTTTTTGCATTTGTTTTGTTTTTTGTTTGTTTTTTTTTTCTTTAGTTGCACGCTCCTGCGCCGGGGGGACCTCTCCCCGACGCACCAGCTTGCTTCCTTTCCCCCTTTTGGGGTGTTTTTTTTTTTTTTCTCTCTTTAATTTTATTTTAAAGTAGCCTAGAACTAGGCCAGTTTTAATACGGCGACTAATGCCCAAGTAGGCAGTCGCCAGATGAGCTCTTAAAAAAAAAAAAAAAAAATTATCATTAATCTCCAATCATTTAAGATGCCTTTGTTTCTGTTTATGGGACCTACTGATTAATGCGGGATCCAAACCATGATGTAATATATGTTGTTACAGTGGTTGTTTTTTTCTCTGTTCATTTATGATGGTTGAGAGGGGAGAGATTGGTTTGTAGGAGGTGGGAATGTTCAGGAGTCAGGGTTTTATTTGGTTTGAGGATGGGGATATGTGCATTTCCAGATGAAGGGGGGAAGGATGATGTGTAACCAAGAGTAAAGATTGCTGTGGGAGTAGATATGGCTGGGGGTCCAAATACTTTTAGGGAGATTTTGGAGATATGATCTGGGCTTTCCGTTTGGGAGTTTTTTAGGGATTTTATGCTTTGTAATGGAGGGAGAGTGGGGGTGGCAATGTGGGATTTATGGACTTCTCATAGGGTTTTTTAGCATTTTCTCATTCTTGCAATGGGAGATGGGGATAATTGGCTGATTTTGGAGTGGTTATAAGGTGGTTGCATCACTCAGTGGGGTTTACAATTTTTTTTTCTCTGTGGTGAGGAGAGATTGATGTAGGAATTTTTTTTATTGTTCACCAGAGTTTGGTGCTGTTATGAGGTTTTAGTCTTTTTAGCCACCATAGCTCTTTTCTGCAAGGTGGATGGCCCCTAAGAAACCCACCATGCAAGACAGGTCCTTGAGATCAGTGATGTTGTGAGTGCATCTTTATGGTTCAGGTAGTCAAGGTGGCATTTGGTGTTCAATATGTTGGTTGCATCTGGTGTATGTTGTGATGAGGTGAGGTTTATTGTGTTTTTTATTGTCAAATTAATGTGGAGTGGCCTGACCTAAGTTGCAACAGGATGCCTGTATGTCCAATGTAGAATTTCTCTGATTGGTGTATTGGGTTGCGGTGCGGTCATTTAGGACATTGTTTGGTTGTAGAGTATTGAGGTAGCTTTAGGTGAGGGTGGTGTGAATGTGTTTTATTAAGTTGTGGTTTGGTGGTATCTTATAGAAGAGGTTTGGAAAGTATGATAGAGTGGGGGGGGGGGGGAGGTCCTGGGGCTGGTAGGGTGGAATAAGTTCAGTGCTCTGATGTTTTGTTTGGGTCATTCCACGACGGATCACCACATAAAATTTAACCATTACCTCTCCGATTTTAATGAAAATTTCTGTATGGAGTTAATAAATGGGTGCAAATTTGAGATCTTTATCACTTATAGTTTTTGAGGGGGGAAGGAAAACCTTTCCAAAAAATATCCATATCTATCTTAATATTTGTCTTAAATGCAACATATTATTTATGGCTAGAATCATAAAAAAGAGAGGAATTTAATTAAACTATTATAAATACTGTATAATATAAAAAAAAAATGAAAAAAATATTTTCTCCCACCCCCACTTGGAAATTGAAACTCCTGAAAAAAGAAAAAAAAATTAATCAATTTCAATCTATTTCAGATAAAATAAAAAATTAAAAACAATGGGTATCAATCAATTAATGTACTTAAAAATTAGCAAAAATCATTAAGTATACATTTTTCTAAGTGGGCATATTTATAAATTCAATAGAAAAAAAATCACCTTTTTAAATATTATTAAATTATACCTATGAAGTTATTTCATTTAAATTTTAAGGTAATTTAAGTAGAATAATACTGTAGACCAATCACACCTGGCTTTTTTTCTCGAACTCACCCTCTGCAAAATTATTAAAATAATTAAAATAAAATATTTAAATCCTTTTTTCTAAATTAAATAATATATTTTAATTAAAAAGAATTATTCTATTGATATAATTAAAATATTATTAATAACTTTCTACCTATTTATAATTATGATTGATAATTCTCAGTTCTTCCACAAATTTTCATCAACACCCAAGGTTGTTTTATGCTTTTTAAATCATTTACACTTTAAAACCTATTTCTAATTATATAGAAAACAGTGCTGCCATTCATGAGAGACTATTTTAAATTTTATGAAAATTTTGCTTAAGGCCTATTTTTTATCTAGAAAACTGTATTTTTCAGAGAAAATAGGCTTGCTAGTTTGTGTGTTTTCAATAACATACTAACTTAAGGCATTTCCTCATTTTAATTGGCTAAAAAACATAAGTGTATTTAACCCCCCAAAAAGGAAATCATCACAAAAGGCGTGTTTACACAGTTGTGAGTAATAAATCTGACTGTGAAAGTCGTGTTGTGGTGAGGCCTAGAACAGAGTCAAGTTACTCTCATTCATAAATCTCAGTTTACAAACAAAAAGAGGAGTGACCTAACCCATTTATGTATTTTAATTAGTTGATTACTCCCTAACATTAAGAGTTTGACAAAAAAAGAAGATGAATTATCATAATAATCAGGGCGAATACGAGTCTAAAAGTGAAAGGTCACAAAAGGCCCTCAGGCAATTATTTAGCACTGAGTCAAGGACCTTTGAATTCCCTCAGGAGACTAATGGGTTAAAGAAAATTAATATTTGAAACATATGCTATATTTACAGATGAGTTCTTACCAATTTTTTTCACCCATGTTAAATCTTAAATCTATAATGTAGATATATATTTAATTAGAGATGGAACAAAAAAATGCATAAAACTTTATAATTAAAAAAATTACATTAATTTAGAAATTAAAATAGGTACCAATTACATTGTTAATGCATGCACTCAAGTTGCTCTAATGGAAAACAATATTGAATCCGCTGTGTTCCTGCATTTAAAGATGGTGTTTCCAATATTTTTATTATATTTTTTTATCCAAATTACATGAATCTTCAAAGACTGGATAATAGTAGTACTTATTAGAGCCACTTGGATGTAAAAAATGTACTTTGAAATCATCAAAATCACTATTATAGGTTTGGACGAATCCAACCCAATTTTTGTCATTATATTTGCATATGATATAATCTCCATATTTCGGATTATGTAAGTTTTCTTCATATTTTTCTTTCTTTGAAATTTTGAAAATATTTCTTTGTTCTCCCTCATGTGCATCTAATGTTTCATATATTTTTATTTTTCCATTACTCAAGGGTATAAGTTTATGTAATTTCTGAGTTCCTACAATTTAAATGGCATTTTGGAATCTTGGAAGTTAAAAATCTTTCCTTATCTTTTATAAAAATCTTCAGCAGTCGTAAAAAAAAAGAAGCTTATTTTATCTTCAAGCATTTCTTTACAAAATGCATACATCCCTTGAGGTGTTATAATTTGATTTTGTAAAGGTCTCTGCAGACTCGCTTTAGCAGTAACCCTTTTCACCAGTCCACCGATCCCATCACAAGCACTCTTTCCATGTGAAGTAGCAAAGAAGTGCCACTCACAGTCAACACCCAAAATCATTCTTGTAAAAGTAGATGTTTAAAAAGTTAAAACGATTTTTGTCCTGTCTAGCACAGCCATCACTGAAGTAATATATATATTTTTTAGATTAAGTATAATGCGCTATATGGTATTAAGGTACATAGAAATGTATACACCATTGTTGTGTTATGCTTAGTATCTGGGGATAAGAAGCAGTAGCTTTTAGGTACAACCTGGCTTTCTGGTACATTATGAAAGGATTAGCAGTACACTGGGAATTTTCCCAATGGAAATCTTCCGGCAATTTGTACATAATACGGTATCCTTTTGCAACCTGTTTTTGCAAGGCAATAAATAGTTGTTCACTAATCTGCCTGATGTCTTTAGTAATAAATTTTGTACGTTTCTTCAGTGGGTCTAAACAGTACTTTGGTTTCTTTTTTTTTATTATTTGTATAAAACTATAAATCGGTATATATCAAATAATATATATAGATATATCTGTAATTAAAGCAACAATTAAATGACTAATAAAAATAGTATGAATTCATGATATCTAAATTAATATTGTGCCCATAGGTCTTTACTTTCTACCTAATTTGCTAATTTCATATAAGCACACAATTCTCCTCACTACATTTCCTAACCCTAGATAACTATAAAAGTATAGAACATTAATATATATATTTAATATGCCACAATTCCTATATAGCACATCCATGATAAAAGCTCTATAACTTTGTTTCACATAATAATGAAAGGAGAGTCAAACACAAACAACAGCTGCAAAAACATTTATCCTATTTTTAGGCACACGTTGTAAATTTTCCCATGGATTCTTATTCCTAATAGTTACCGTTCAAATTCAGTCATTCTCTATGTTTTCAGGAAATTATATAAATAATGGTGTATATGTAAAGTCACTAATTATAATACATTAAGATTTTATTTATAAATTGTATTATTGAATACCCCCCAAAAGTTTTCTCTCTAAAAAATTGTTTTGGTTTAAAAAAGTTAAAAAATATACATATAAAGGGTTATACCCCAATAATTATTCATTTTTAAATACACTGGTTAACTAATACCCATTAGCTTTATTTTTTTTAAGAGTTTCATTTTCCAAGTAGGGAAAATTGGGGGAGGGGGAAATTTGGCTAAATTTTTTCTGTTAAACTGTACAGTATTTATAATAGTATAATTAAATTCCTCTTTTTTTCTGATTCTAACCATATATAATATCTTGCATTTAAGATAAATATTAAGGTAGATAACAATATTTTTTTTGAAAGGGCGTTTTCCTTTCCCCCAAAACCTTAACCTCTAATAACTCCAAAACTATGTGATAAAGATCTCAAATTTGCACCCATTTATTAACTCTATAGGACAAATGCATACACCAAGTTTTATTAAAATCAGAGAGGTAGTGATTAAAGGCCTGTGGTGATTTCTCATGGAATGACCTGGCTTTTGATCATGTTTTGATCATGTTTTGGGGCTGCAGGAGGGAGTCTGAGGTTTCTTTCCAATGTGAAGTTGGGATTGAAGCATTTTGTGTCTTCTTGGGCAATATAATTCTTGTTTGCCTGGTGGAATGTGCTGGTGAGGTGTATGCACACTCGGTAGAAAGAAGTGAATTGCTTGAGTGTGAAGTTGGTTAGGGTATTTTCTCTGTGTGATGAGGATTGGGAGGTTGTCAGATTAGAACATGTGGAAGGTTTTCCAGGTGGTCAGATTGAGCGTGTGGAAGGTTTGCCAGGTGGTCAGATTAGAGCGTGTGGAAGGTTTGCCAGGCGATCAGATTAGAGTGTGTGGAAGGTTTGCCAGGTGGTCAGATTGGAGCATGTGGAAGGTTTGCCAGGTGGTCAGATTGTAGCCTGTGGAAGGTTTGCCAGGTGAGTCTAGTCTGCAAATGAGGGTGAGCAGAGAGTTATATCTGGAGAAGTGGTTTGGTGGTCGTGAGTGTATTCTTTTTGGTTTGTTTCTATTGTTCTATCTATCTACCCTCTTCACTGAATGAAAATACCCTTGGTATACTAATTTTTCTAAAATAATAATATAGCCAATCAAGTATCTTAACAATAATGGAAAATCATTTAGGTTTGAACCCTAAACCTCCCATTGAAAGATGGCTTTACCTTACACCAATGTATTTTAAGTTGCATAAACTCTCTTGAAACTATTTCAATTAAATATATCTAAATGTCTGTATAGAACTTAATGTAGTAGCTTTGGTACCTATGCTTAATCACTAGGGATCATATTGCGTTGTGCATGTTTACTTATCTAGATTTTGTGGTATGTGCACTTTTATCTTTTAAGTAGTAAGTATACAAAGATCTGAAGATTTTTTTACCCACTCTCCATATGATACATTTATTGTGTAATTTATGGTATATTTGTTTTGGCCTCATAATTACTAACTTGTTTATATCTTGCTCATTTTTACTAACATATCATTAACCACTAGGGGAATGACAGTGACTTCAGGTAGTGTGACATTAGAGAAGAATGACAGTAATCTCATCGGTATAAGCATCGGGGGGGGAGCTAAATATTGTCCCTGTTTATATATTGTGCAGGTATGTTGTCCATCTGCTATTTAGTCTCAGATAAAGCTTTAAACTATTCTAATATACAATCTATCTTCTTTCTATGGTTATATTCTATAAAACATTTAATATAGAATGTATACATTAACCAAAAACATGGTTGAATTCCCATTTTTACTAAAAAAAAAATTTGCAGGTGTTTGATAATACTGCAGCGTCGAGAGAAGGGACACTTCAAAGTGGGGACGAAATATGCGGCGTCAATGGAACCAATGTGAAGGGAAAATCAAAACAAGAAGTTGCTCAGATGATCCAGAAATCAGAAGTAAGTAGTAATTTAGTTGTAATTTACTTGCTTACCCCCCTCCTCCCTCTCTTCTGTGAGGTGGGTGGTCCCTAAGAAATCCACCATGCTCCCTGGGGGTGTGGTCCACAGGTCCCTAAGAGAGACATTCTGTGTAAGGTTTGGGCAGGCTATAAGATGTTCGATGTTGCCTGGGCTTTGGTTGCATCTGGTGGATGTTGGTGTGGGGGCAAGGTTTATTCTCTGCTTGTATAGTGGAGTATAGTAGGCGCCTGTGGATTATAGTGGAGTGACCTGACTTGAGTTGAGATAGGATTAACTCTGTGTATTCTATGTAGTAACTACATCACATACATAGAATCATCTGGATTAAAATGTCTCAAATTAGTATTTTATAGCTTCCTTAGATTAAATCAGGATTTGGGTACTGCCATTATATTTTCAATCAGAAATTTGCTTATATTGTATGTAAAAAGGATTTTTTTTTTTTCAGGGGAATGTTACCTTGCAATACAATAAGCTCCATGCAGATCCTAAACAAGGAAAATCTCTAGACATCGCTTTGAAGAAGATGAAGCATCGCGTAGTTGAGAATTTGTCATCCTCAACAGCAGATGCTCTGGGGCTTTCTAGAGCTATTTTGTGCAATGATTCTCTTGTAAAAAAATTGGAGGATTTGCAGCGTACAGAGACTATGTACAGATCTTTGGTAGAACAGACAAAAAGACTTTTGAAGGCCTTTTATGATCTTACAGTGGTATATAAAAGTAAGTGCTTATACATGGGGAGGCAGAAGTGCAACTTGAAATTTTATAGATAAAGGTGTACTTTGGATTTAGGAAAATATTTTTTTCTCTAATAGAGTAGTAAATATTTTGAATGAAATATTGTAGGTTATAATTAGTCCAAATTTTAAATGTTTTTCAAGGCAGGTTGGATAAATATATGAGGGAAGATTATTTTGTTTTGAGGTATGAATTGATCTTTGTATTTTAACGTTGGATGATTAAGCTTTTGTCAAGCCTTGATTGGTAATGACTTTGAGGCAGTATTTGGGGCACAATTTGTAGGTGCAGTTTATAAAGGAATGTAGAGTGCTGTGCGTGATTGATTGATTTGAATGACTTGAAGGCCATGGTGGCTTTTGTCATCTATAAACTTATAGAGATCCTTAGTAAGGGGGAAGCCTAGTAGATATCTGCCACCCAACCCTTATATTTCTATATTCTAAGTGATATTGACTCTAATACAGTTTGGCCTGTATATTTGCTTACAGGAATGTTCGCCTCCCTTCTGAACTTTCATTACACTGATACATGCCATTGCTTATTTTCTTTCGTAGCAAATTGTCACCCCCTAACTCACATCCTCCATTTTTGTGTCCTAAGTGGGTATTGCGCAAGCTTTTAGGGTATGAACAATTCTGCTGATCAGGATGATACTATCAAATTTTTGTTTACTCAGAATTTGGAAACATCTTTTGCAAAATTGGAGTTCGCGAAGTGCAACAGACCTCAAATGAAGCCTTCAATCAGTTTGGGGAAGCTCATAGACAGATGGAAAAGTATGGCATGGTGATGATTAAGCGATTAAAACCTGTAAGTGACATTGACCCCTATTTGAGTTCCCTATTATTATGTTAATTGGTGAGTATAGGTAACTGGTGTAACCCAGCAATGATGCTTTGGAGGCAAAGGAGGAGTTGGAAAGATGGAAGAACATAGAAAGAATGGGAATCAGGCGGGAAACTTAAAACCTAAGGTATTTTATATTGGGGTGCGAAGTGTGCGTAGAAACATTGGCCAGTTTGAAAGATGGTCAAAATAAAAGTAATTTAGAGAGGAAACCATTTATTTAACACATCCATAGGTCAGAGTGAAAATTTCCGTCGTATAGTATGCATGCAATGATCCAACTCTGCATTTTTTAAATATTTTTTTATTAGGAGTTGGTCAATCTTCATTATAAATAAAGTTAAGATTATCTACATGAATTAATAGGCAGACAGAAATTTACAACATGGGCCCAGTATAATATGTTTATTAATAGGATTCTTGATGGATAGATGGATATACCCGCTCGTTCATTATTAAGTTAGAAAAGAAAAATAATGAGTAATTGTATTTTATTACATTATTACAGGTAATAAGTAACTCCTTTCAATATAAAAATAAAGACTTCCTTTTTTAGTAAGTGATATCAAAATTAAACCATAAATAACACCATCAATAGATGGTGTTATTATCACCAACAATAGATGGTGTATAAAGCAATTCAGAGTCACTATAATTGCTAAATTATAGAACCATCTCTGCAGGGTACTGAATAGAAACCTTAAGAAATGTGGACAAATATTTTTTCAGATGCCAAATGTTGCCATATTTAGAGTGTGGGTCTTTTGAGAGATCCCAAACCAAATAATCATTTTGAAAAATAGATAAATTTCAATGACTATTTCCATTATTGGCCTATTTGTAAACATCATTTACAGAATTTTCCACTTGGGCCCTACAGACTAACTTGCATAGAAGGGGAGTGGAACTGCCATAAACATGTTAAAAACATAAAAAAACATTTTTAAAGACATTGTACAAGCGTATAATTTATTTACGAGACTAGTTTCAGCATGGAGTTTATCATACTATCTTCAATCATATACTGAGTTTACCTGTGTATGGATTTTTGCAAAGAAAAATGGTTGAATCCATACTTATTAGCAAATTCCCAAATTTCAACCTCTCGGAGGGTCAATTAAAATGCAACCCCTATACCCAATATTTAATCTTGAAAACTATCTTTAATGACCTCAAATTTACACCGCGTGATTATAAATTTTAATTTGATCTCTCATTTCAATTCATATTTTATGTCTGGTGTGAATGTATCTATTCTCAGTATACAACTGAAGATGTCATGATAAACTCACTACTGAAACTAGTCTTGTAAATAAATTTGCGCTTCTAGTGTTTGTTTTTTTTAACATATTTGATCTATTATCAAATTAAAGAAATTTTTAAATGTTCCCACCTGAGCAATATTCACAGTGCCAATATTCCTAAAGCTAGTGAGAAGGTGTATTCAAAGCCTAAGAGAATAGTTATACAGCGTATAACAGACAGAAATAGACTTATGAATCCATTGTGGGATGATTAAGAAAGAGAATGTGTGGGAAGTTCTTTATTCTTTACTCATTATTTCCTTTTACTCTATTTTGCCCTCAAATCTCAGTGACTAGTGCATTAATGTAATGATATTAAAAACAACAACAGGACTTTGAGCTGCCAAGATAACTTTCCAAATGCAAAGTTTGCGTTGGACAATTTTCCAGCCCAATCCCAGTCACTCGGTTGAGCTTTATAAAATATGTTGCAGGGTAGATAAGTTGGATTTCACCCTGTTTTTTGAGTTGGAAGGTAGTAAAAACAGATGTGTGGATTGAATGTGAAGAAGTATTTTGTCACCAACAGAGTGGAAGATTACTGGAATGGTTTACCAGCATAAGAGGCATGGTGATGTGTTTTCTGGCCACTGTGCTGACAGGACTTAGTGCACCTGCATTATCCTTCCATCTACCCTTTTTATTCTCTTCTTCTCTACCCTTTTGTTGGCCCCTTCTTCTATTGCCAAGGGTATGATGATAATAGGTGATCACCTACCCTATTCATTAGTGGACCTGCCTATCTACATATACCTCTCTTTATTGCCTACCCTTTTCTCAAAATGCTCTTCTAATCACAGAGGTTCTGGTTGCCCGGCGCTCTTCTGTCCTCTCCTGAGGCTTAGTCAAGTGGCAGTGTATTCTGTGGGGTTCCTACCTGCTGCCAGGGCTGAAAGCCCACTGTCTTAAGCAAGTATTAGGTATGGGGTGTGCTGGACCATCGCCTCTGCTCACCTTCTTCCAGTATATATATTAGGTGGGTATGCTGGTACCAAGCTCAAGCACAATTTTGCCTAAATGGCAGGCCAGGTTGGCAAAGCCCATCAATGCAGGACCCATGAACCGAGTCTGTGTAAATGATCACATTCAGGAATTTTCTGATTCTACGGACACTTTTCTCAACCTCCCAAGACATTGGGAGATCATAGTATCTACTTTCCTTATATTTTCCTTTACTTTCTCATTACTATGGTGACAAGTTTGCAGAGGGTTAGTGTGTCTGCCCTCTGCATTGGATCCATGATGCCTTGGGAGGGGGAGATGTTTGCCACATGGACCTTCCCATGAAATGAACATGGTCCCGGAGTTGACCCCCCCGTAAGGGGTGCGGCGATTTGCCATCCTGGCCGCCGTGCTGACGGGATTCAGCACTACGTCCGGCCCCAGCTTAGCCTCTCTTCCTTCCTTCAAAACACTTGTTTCCTCTCTTTTCACACAACCTCTCCCACAACTTTCTCTGGTCAGCCTCTAATTTCACAGGGTAGATGCTGACCTTCCTTTCAGCCAACCGTCCCGCTGAGGGGGTGGGGGACAATGTTCCCTAACCCCTGAGCTCCGGTCTGGGGTGGCTGGTTTTTAACAACCTGCTTCATCCCCACCCATACCTTCCACACATCCCTTTTCCTCTCCTCTTCACAACCTATATTTTTTTACGCCGTGTCTAAGGTGGAGCTGCCATGCCGATGGACTGCCAGGCCACCAGGCGGGAGGGGTGGTCCGAAATGGTGGCGCCTGGCTCTGCCAGGCCTGTAAGCACCTCTTGCAGTGCGGGCAACTGCAAGAGGTGATGAGCTATTGCATCCCGTGGCAAAAATAGGGTCACCATGCCCATGGATGAATTAATAAAACCTCAAACCCCTTTAACTCCCCCTTGCTCATCGACGGAGCCGCCCTCGGGCAGCTCCACCGAAAAAATGGAGGTCCCCCCTCCTGTGCTTGCACAGGGGACCCTCCATATTTCTCTAACCGGAGAGGAGGCTTACTCCTCTCCTTCGCCTACGGGTGCAGGAGACTCCCCCTCACCCCCTTCTCTGGAGGTGCTTTCGGGCACCTCCCATTTCCCAGCGGCAGTCCCCTCTTTTCTTTCCAAGGGGACTGCCAAGAAAGCCAGCAGGCAGCCCTTAGCCAGCCACTCCCCATCAAAGCGGCTCGGTAGGGCAAACCCCCTTAGGGGGGAGAGGGAAGCCAGGCCCCTTCGGTCGCTTCCCTCAAAAGACCTGCTGGCAAGAATTTTAAACCTTGCCGGGGTCAAGACCTGTGCCTCCCCACACAAGACTGGCGACACTGCCAAGGGGACCTGCGATGTCCTGGGAGGGGATGGCCAACTGGAGGCCCCTCCTGTGATAGACATGGTCCTTGAGGAGACCCAGCCTCAGACGGCAGGGCCTTCCATGGGGGAGAATTCGGGCTCGGCGCCAAGCACCGAACCCGAATCCGCCCCTATGCAAGGTCCTCCTCAAATGGCTGAGGGCTCCGAGGCAGTAAAAGGAGGGGAGGGATCTCCTCCGACAGGTGCCCCTACGACAACCAGGACCTTCTCCATTTCGGAGAGGGACCTGGCTGAGGCCGGTCCATCTGGCCTGGGGGCTTCTGCCGACGGAGGTGAGAAGCGGGTTCATTCCCCGCCCTCCTCTCCGAAAAAGACAAAAAAGACTCGGGGCTCCTCTCCATCCGCGGGGACGGATGGGTCTGCTGCCACTTTGGTAGGCGACCAAGCCAAGATCGGCATATCCGGCCCCTCTACCCCCTCGTGTGCGGAGCCCCTGACCAAGACTTACACCAAGAGTGCACAGGGCGGAGCCTCGATGACATCGGGGCCCCTGATTCAGAGGTTACCTGGCGTTTTCGAGCCCGCTGGCTTCAAACGCTTCCTCGTTATTCGCTCCACTGATGGCAGCATGTTGTCCAAGGGCAACATGATCCATCAGAGGAGAGGATTAGCTAGTGCAATTGGTAGAGAGCCGAAGGTAACCCGTTTCTCGGACGGGAGTCTTCTAGCACCCTCTGCTCCTGGCCCATCCAGGCCAACGAGCATGGTTGTTTCCGCGCCCATTCGGAGCCCTTCTGCGGGCTCTACTACACCCGGGCGCTTCCCTGGTAAAGCTGGCGGCAAAAAAGGTTCACACCCACCCCCGGCTAAAACCAGGGCTCCCCCCTCTTCCCTCAGCGTGACCGTTTCCCGTAAGGCGAAACGGCCACGCGCCTCCACAGAGTCGTTAGACTCACAGGAGGCAACACCCCTGAAGATGGTGGCTAGGCCATCTTCGGGGGTTCCTAATGCTGTCCCCCGAAAGGAGGACAACAACAAAGGAGCTTCGGCTCCTTCGCCCACGCCCCGAGGTGGAGCGAGTGGCTCGGAGACGGTAGTTCCTCGAAAAGAGGGCCCCCCGCCTCCGAAGCCGCAACGCCCGCCTAAGGTTTCGAGGCGGAGGGAAGAAAAGACTCGCATGGCGAGCCCAACCTCCCCCAATAAGTCCTCGAAGGCGACAGCGCCTTCAGCGCTTTGTCCGGCCAACAGCGCCCGGGGTTCTGCCCCCGGGAAGCGTACGGCCATTCCCGTGAGGGTCTTCAGTTCGAGGAGGGCCCCCGCGTCTCCTCCGAGCTAGGCCTGGAGGGCATATTCCTTCAATGGAATTGCCGTGGACTCCGGGCCAACTGGGAGGAGCTGCGGAGGCTCGTCTCGTCCCGTTCCCCGTTAGCTATCTTTTTGCAGGAGACCATGCTAGGCGCGTGCCCCCTGCCTGCTCTCCCGGGGTATAAGGGTCTTGCGACCCCACCACCGCGGGATGGCCGGGCTGCGTGATGCGCGGTTTACACCCGGCATGATGTTTCCGTTCTTCCTCTCTCTTTAGATACCTCCTTTCAGGCAGTGGCTGTGCAGCTGCACCTGGATAGGAGGTATACTATCATTTCTGCGTACATTCCACCGTCAGCTGACTTCGACGCGGGGGACTTCCGCCGCGTCGTGGCACGGTTGCCGAGGCCCTATCTCTTGCTTGGAGATCTGAACGGCAGGCATCCTCTCTGGGGAGATTACTCCATAAATCCCAGGGGACAAGTCCTTGCCGATCTGATCGAAGAGCTTGAGATGGGTGTCCTAAACGTGGATGAGTTTACGCATCACTGTGTGAGAACCGCTTCATTTTCTTGCCTTGACCTATCTTTGTGCTCTTCAGATGCACAGCCTGATTTTGATTGGGGGGTGGTCGATGATCTCCATGGTAGTGATCACTTTCCCATTCAAATATCATTTTCAGGGCAACTGCCGCCTGAGAGACCACCTCGGTGGTGCTTGGCGCGGGCGCGGTGGCCTGCATTTCAGGAAATGACTGAATTCTC
Organism: Ceratothoa steindachneri; assembly: GCA_963969495.1. Classification (NCBI taxonomy): domain Eukaryota; kingdom Metazoa; phylum Arthropoda; class Malacostraca; order Isopoda; family Cymothoidae; genus Ceratothoa; species Ceratothoa steindachneri. The sequence continues at coordinate 17,162,380 of OZ018327.1, forward strand.
TATCTCAGTCGAGGAGTTTAGGTCGGTAGATGAGGCCGTTGAGTTCTTCTCCGGCAACCTCATCGCCGTGGGCCTGACTACTATTCCTAGGACGTCTGGCCGTTTTGCACGTCGACCACTCCCATGGTGGTCGGCCGAGTGTGAGACGGCCCTCAAACAGAAGCGTTATGCCTACATGCGCTATAAGCGCCGCCCGAACGATTTCACTGTCGCTGAATTTCGTCGGGCTAGGGCTAGGTTCCGGTATATTTCGAAGCACGCCCGCCGCTCTTCTTGGCGGGCATACGTGTCTTTACTTAACGGGAAGACCCCTTTAGCTAAGGTGTGGAAGCAAGTCAAAAGGATTCGCGGCAAGTTCTCGCAGGACCTCCCTCCCGTTCTCCAGGAGAATGGGACCGCAATCTCGGACCCCGCGTCCGTGGCGGAATCCTTAGCGACCGCTTTTTCCGCATTCTCTAGCCGTGATGCTGCTCCGCCAGCATTCAATGCACGTCGTGATGTCGCGGAAGGCCGCCGGCTGGACTTTACCTCAAGAGGCGGAGAACCCTTCAACGACAAGTTTACTGTGAGTGAGTTGCGCTCCGCCCTCGCTTCGTGCGTGGACACCGCCCATGGTCCGGACGATGTCCCGTACGCCATGCTTCGACACCTGGGTGAGCGAGGCATGGCCTTTCTGTTAGATTTGTTCAACAGGATCTGGGTGGAAGGTCTTCTCCCAGACTCCTGGCGAATCGCTACTGTGCTCGCCTTTCGCAAACCGGGGAGATATCACTCTACTCTGACCGGTTTCCGCCCAATCTCTCTAACCTATTGCGTGTGCAAGTTGATGGAGAAATTGGTAAATGTTAGATTAGCCTTTTTCCTGGACAGCGGAGGCCATCTGTCTTCCGCACAGTGCGGCTTCCGCAAGTTCCACTCCACGTCGGGTGCTCTGCTCCGACTGGAAAATGCCGTCTGCGAGGCTTTCCTTCGTAGACAGCACTACGCCACGGTCTTTTTCGATCTGGAGAAGGCCTATGATACCGCATGGCGACACGGTATCATGGAGACTCTCCACACGATGGGGGCGAGGGGACGCCTCCCAATGTTTATATCTGAATTTTTGCGAGATCGTCGATTCCGTGTACGGGTGGGGGGAGCTCTCTCCGGCCCAAAGGAGCAGGAAGAGGCTGTCCCGCAGGGAAGTGTCCTCAGTATCACACTCTTTGCCCTGAGCATCAACGGCGTCACCTCGGTGCTGCCGGAAGATGTTCTCGCTACGCTCTACGTGGACGACCTTTCGATCTCTTTTGGCGCGGCCCAGATGCCAACTCTGGAGCGTCGACTCCAACAGGCATTGAACCGCGTCTCTCGCTATGCCGAAGCGCACAGGTTTCGGTTTTCTTTGGCCAAAACTAAGGTGGTGCACTTGTGCCGCCATCCACGGCTTCCCGACCCAGATTTGTTTCTTAATGGGGTGCGCCTGGATGTGGTGGAGTCGCACCGTTTCCTTGGTCTTGTATTCGACCGACGCCTCACCTGGGAGGCTCATATTCGCAGCCTTAGGGTCTCTTGTACCCGCGCCATGGACATTCTCCGTTCCGTGACGTTCAGCGCTTGGGGCGCTGATAGGGCTACTGCCTTACTTTTTTATCGATCCTTTGTTCGTTCGAAGCTCGACTACGGATGTGAGTTTTATGCATCCGCAGCCGAGCGTTTATTGCGGAAGGTGGATTCGATCCACCACACCGGCCTTCGCCTTGCGACCGGTGCCTTCCGCACTTCCCCCATTGAGAGCCTGTTGGTTGATGCTGGGGGGATGCCACTCGCTCTGCGCCGCGTGCAGTGCATCACTCGCCTGTACCCGCGAGCCCGGCGCCTCCCTCAGTCGCCAACAGCTCTCACTGCATCCGCAGCTGATCTCGATGGTGCCTATGCCGCCGAGAGACGCCTGTCATACCCTGCGCCCTTTGGGTTTAGGGCCAGGAAACTCCTTCGAGAGGTAGATATAGCTCTCGGGCCGGTGGCGCCCCTGGTTCTGCCCAGGACGCCACCCTGGAGGGTACCACATTTGGCTATTTGTCGCCACGCCTAGGCTCCCAAAGCTTGTATTGCGTTCGACCTTTTTGGAGCACACATCGTGTCACGCTGGAACCGTGCCAGTGTATATGGATGGCTCCAAGTCCCAAGAGGGGGTCTGCTTCCACGCCGTATCCCCTCTGTTTGAAGTCAGCGGGGCTCTACCAGGCGCTGCGTCTGTCTTCACGGCCGAGCTGGTGGCAATACACCACTCGATACGGGAGATTACGCGACGTGCCCGGTTCGGGGACCGGATTGTGATCTATAGCGACTCACAAAGCGCCCTGAGTGCTCTCGGGGCATTGGAATCTCCGCATCACCTGGTTCGCGATATCCGTGACGCCACGGTTTTGGCGAGCCGGGCAGATGTCGAGATTATCTTCTGCTGGGTTCCTGGACATGTAGGAATTGCGGGGAATGAGGGCGCCAAAGAGTCCGCGAGGACTCTGCGACCGGACCAGCGTTTCGCTCTTCCTCACACCGACTACATGGCAGGAATACGAGCAGCTCTTCGGACTGCTTGGCAAAGAAGATGGGAGACGGTCGAATGGAACTTAAAGTTGCGTGCCATTGCGCCACGACTTTTCCCATGGACCTATCCTCCAATGCCGCGACGGCTGCAGGTTGATTTCTCTCGTCTCTGAATCGGACACACTTGTGTGACGCATCGCTATTTGATGGAGCGCTCGCCTGCGCCCTATTGCAACGACTGCGTCGTCCCCCAGACTGTTCGGCACATTCCTGTCGAATGTCCCAGTCTGGGTGATCTTCGCGCACGATACCTGTCCCAGTACCGGGATGGGCGGGGTCGCTACCGCCTGTCCCTTGTGCTCGGTTCAGATTCGTGCACATTGACTTGTGGACTTGTTGACTTCTTGGGGGAGGCCGGCCTTCTCCCTATTATTTAAGCAAGGTTTGTTTGTTTGTTTTTTTTGCATTTGATTTTTTTGTTTGTTTTTTTCCTTTATTTGCACGCTCCTGCGCCGGGGGGACCTCTCCCCGACGCACCAGCTTGCTTCCTTTTCCCCTTTTGGGGTGTTGTTTTTTTTTTCACTTTAATTTTATTTTAAAGTAGCCTAGAACTAGGCCAGTTTTAATACGGCGACTAATGCCCAAGTAGGCCGCCGCCAGATGAGCTCTTAAAAAAAAAAAAAAAATCGATTTTCCTTGGCCAAGACTGTGGTGGTGCACTTCTGCCGCCACCCACGGCTCCACCCTGACCCAGACTTGTTTCTAAATGGGGTGCGCCTGGAAGTGGAGGACTCGTACTGTCTCCTTGATCTTGTATTCGACCGACGCCTCACCTGGGAGGCTCATATTCGCAGCCTTAGGAACTCTTTTACTAGCGCCGTGGATATTCTCCGTTCCGTGATGTTTAGTACTTCGGGTGTTGATAGGACTCCTGCCTTACTTTTCTACCGATCTATTATTCAGTCCAAGCCTGACTACAGATGCGAGTTCTATGCATCCGCAGCCAAGCATGTATCCAACAACAACAAAAAAATAAAAAGTAAAAATCTAACTCCCTCATGCCCGTATGGGCTGATTACCAATACCATCATCTGGGTTGTGTCATAGATGACTAATGATGTAGGGGCTGGATTATCCTTATATTGCCTTTAAACATGTATCATAAGAGGAAGCCAAGCCAAGATATAGGTCTCATCCAGATTTTGGACTCCTCAAAACCCCTTCTCTCATTGAAGTAACAATGGGTTTTGGAATTGGACAGTGATGTTGCAGACTGCATCCACTGAAGCTTAGTGTTGATGCTTACTGACCCTATTCAGTTAAGCTTGGTGCTGTTGCTTACTGACCCCATTCAATTAAGCTTGGTTTTGATGCTTACTGACCCCATTCAGTTAAGCTTTGCATTGATGCTTACTGACCCCATTCAGTTAAGCTTGGCGTTGCTGCTTACCTACCCCATTCAGTTAGGCTTGGCATTGATGCTTACTGACCCCATTCAGTAAAGCTTAGTGTTGTTGCTTATTGACCCCATTCAGTTAAGCTTGGTGTTATTGCTTACTGACCCCATTCAGTTAAGCTTGGTGTTGTTGCTTACTGACCCCATTCAGTTAAGGTTGACGTTGTTGCTTACTGACCCCATTTTTCCAGATTTTAAGTGACTTGGGCACTTACTTGACCAAGGCCATACCCGACACTAAGCTAACCATCAAGAGATACGCAGACATCAAATTTGAGTACTTGAGTTATTGCTTGAAGGTGAAGGAGATGGATGATGAGGAGTTGCAGTTCGCTCAGTTGCAAGAGCCGCTCTATCGCGTTGAGACTGGTAATTATGAGTATAGGTGAGTACGGATCCTCAGTGCCCTCTTATAGGGGCATGAACTCTCCCTGCATTAGGGCATCCTTGCATTACACAATTGGAAATTGTTATGTGAATGTTTAAGAGAAAGGGAAGTAAGTGTGGGAGAAGTGGATGTAATAGGTCTACATGGAGGGTGTTTGTAAGAGTGTGTGGTTGGGACACTACAGTACATAGCACTCCATCTGCCAGGGAATGAATCCTAGTTTGATGTAGATGTGGCATCTACATCAGGTGAGGCACAATGGGTTGTAGCCTCATATTTAGCCCTCACAATGCCCTATTTGCCCCATGGGTATTTGGGGTACTAAGTTCTGTATTTTCTCACTCTTGGTTTCCTACCCATGTTGATTAGATGATACATGGCATAGGACGCCATCTACCCTGTGGTGCCCTCTGAGCAATTAGCTAAAATGATGGGTAGTGTTTAAAGGGCATATAGAGTATGGCACATTTGGGGGGCATTGATGCAGACCCACCACACTTTCTCAGGGAATCGGTTTTGAATAATGTTGATAACTGGAATTTATTTAAACATTCTCTTCAAAACCTTTCTGACTCCATTCAGTTTTTTGCCCCAACCGTAAAAATAACAATTAGGGGGCCAGCCCCCCCCCCCCTCCCTACCCTCCAAGTGAAGACCCGTCCGGGGGGGCTCTCTGGTTTGCTAGTCTGCTAATAATAATTTTGTAGAGGTTTTAGCATTCATCTGCACACACTGGCCAGTTGTCGTACTGATCTCTATGTTTGTCGCAGTGAAATGCCCTGCGTAGATTCTTACACCTCCCTCCGACCCAGTATCCCCCACAGTCTGAAATTAAATTAATACTACCCAGGCTTTTTTCCCTTCTAGACTTTATTTTACCTTTCGCCATTATTTTGAAGCCTCTGCTCACCTCCCCCCCCCCTTTTTTCTCAGAAAAGGGTTAATGAGTCCATCGTGAACTTGTGTCCAGGTGGTAGTAAATCCACCCACACCATATAAAATACAATGGAAGACTGCATACACAACAACCACATACATAAACAACACAGCATACACTTACAGGAAACTTTGTAAGAGCACCTGTGCCACTCGTGGTCTTTCCCTCAGGAGCTCAGGCTGTTCGGCTAGACACCCAACAACCTCTACCCCTTTTCTATTATACCCGCACAAAAGGGTGTTAAGTGTATCATCAGAATCATGCTGCAGCTGACATTTGTAAGATTGCTTCCTTTCTCAGCCCAATGTCTTTGTACAGATCTCTCCTTACAAATTTGTGGGAGACTTTCATTGTTTTTTCTTTAAACTTTTATAAAATAACCAGGTAATGGCTTCGCCACTCCCCCTATGGGGGAGGTTGCGCTTTGCTACCAAGATTAAACTTTAAAATCTTTAAAAAAGCAGCCATGGTTATATTTTTCTAAATTTTCTGAACTTCGCCAATTATAAAAGGAACTCGTGAACTAAATTTCCCCCCTTTCAAAATGTCACATTGCTAAAATATAAGAGTTATAGAAGAATAGAAGAAAATATATAAAAAAAATTCTGAACTTCACCCTTTGTAATTCTTTGGGTTTTAAAAAATTCACAAAATTTTGATACTTATATTTATTTCTGAACTTCACCATTTTGTTTTTGATTATAAAAAAATGATTAGAAATAACTTTGATCAAAAACATAAGTCATAACCAAAAAAAATCCCCTTCTTAAATTATAGACTTGTGATGATGAGGATGATTATGTTGATTTATTGGGCCTCAAATTAGAGAGACATTTGGCACTAATAATAATGTTTGCTACTATAGTTCTTGCTCTTCTCTATTTGTTTTCATTAATATTTTGTTGGGGGGGGGGAAGGGGGGAGAGCCAGAATTGTTCAGATTTTGTCCTGGGCGTCAAAGAAGCAACTGATGGTAGCCAGAGTATTTCAATCCTGTATCACCCGCTGCTTGGTTTAGTGTTTGTGTGTTTGGGTGTAATCAAGAGTGAAAGATTAATAAAATGGGCATATATTTGGTGAAATTACTCCATACATCCTCTCATTGAATGTGCCTAGAGCAGGTATATGGATAATGAAGGAATCTGTTGATGAAAAAGGCCTGTATGATCGATTTGCCATAATGGAGGATTGGAAACAAAATTTGAGATTATGGTATGTAAATATTCTCAGTTCAGTGTCTTCCTTTGGGGGGTTGCCTTCTTGACTGGGTAAAGCAAATATTAGAAAATTCATTCTATGCACTTATTTTTTCCCCCCCCTCCTTTTGGAAAGACACTCGCATTTATGCCAGTTTCCTTTGACCCAACAATTCAGGGTTTTAAATCAACTTCTGGTCCTAATCTACCCAGCCAATCCTTTTCTCTCTCACTCATGTACTCTCGTTGGTTAGTACCAGTTTCTAACCTTCCTTGGTCATCCTCAGTGTAACCATTTTAAATTTCCCGGTCTCCCCCCCTCCTTCCAGACTGATTCTTAGGTGCCGTCAGGAAGCACGAAGTGCCTTCGCCAAGCTCCGCTCCGACGTCATGGTAAAGCTGGAGCTGCTCGACTCGAAGCATGCGCAGCACCTCACCGATCAGCTGCGTCGACTCATCACTGGCCTCGCCTCCTACCACACCCATTGTCAAGATCTGATGCACGACCGCCAGTGGTTCCCCATTGAGTTGGATCTTGTGGGCCCCGCCTTCAGCCCTCATAATGTGAGGACCATCTTAACCCTCTACCACTGGTCTTAAGTACCCTATTTATATTTTTTCTTACTCCCCAAAACAGAACTTTAGAAGCCTCTGAAGATTTTGAGCTAGATACCAGGGTTGGTTTCTCCTTTATTGTTTCAAAATAACTAATGTTCTTATTATTTGATCAATTTTCTTAGGATCGTGGGATGGTAAGGGTTAGTCGGTACAGTCTTTGTAGTAAACAAAGGTCATTCATTTTTTTTAATGGCTTGAACATCTATAGTCTTGATAAGTCTTTTGATTTAGTTCTGTTCTGGTGTCCAAAGGGGTATCCATCTATCTCTTGATTCATTCACCGCTCCAATCTCCCCTGCACAACCACATCATTCGCATCATCTTGGGTATTAATTTTAAAAAAAAAGATTAAACTTTATTAAACAAACATTTTTTAGTGAGCAATCACCTTGCAATGAGCGCCGAGGAACTAGTTTCATCTATCCATCATCACAATGCGAGGGACGAGTCATAAATCGCGCTATCATCCATTAACATTTGTTACTAATACCTATGAGCAACTAATTGTTAATTTTTTACAAAAAAAAAGGGCTTAGATGTAAGTTTCCTCCATTACAAAATCTCCCAAGTGGCAAGATCTCTTCAGCAAAAGTAATTTAATGTTTCGTTTATTCCCTGATTGACACCAGAATCCTGTCGGTAAATTATGCTCATTATGAACTTGGGATATTCATAATATATAGGTTACAAAAGAGTCTGGAAGTAGTCTTAGGTTTTTCAACTGAATTAGGACACTTTTGCACTGATCAATCCAAAAATGACATCCGTTTCCTTCAATCAGGTCAGGTTTTTGTGCTAAGTTGATTCTTCTTTTTTTTTTTAATCCAATCTTCTAACTAAATCGATTACATTTTTGTAACATTTTTGGTTGTTTTTTGTTAATATTTATTTTTCAGCCGAAATAAGTTTTTAAGATAAAAATATCGTTTTTTAACACAATTTATTAATTGTTACAAAAAGTTTATTATTGTATATTGAATAATTGACAGTGATAAAGGATAGTACATGTAAATTGGATAATAGCTTGTTCAGAATTCCGGCCATGATCTTCCGTTTCTTCGTACCGCGAGAAAGTTTTGCGGTAAGGATGTCTCCTTTCAGAGTCCAACATTAATAAGCCATCGTGACTGCATCCTAGCGTCCCTGGTACCTCGTCTCCATCTCTTTCATGTCCTGATAGAATATCTTCTCCCCTTGCTCGTCGCTCATTGATCCCAGATTCTCAAGAAACTGATCCATATCTGAGAATAAGTAATGCATTTTGATGCTCATGTTGCATTCGAGGTTTCTGAAAGCAGTTAGCATATCCGTGACAAGTTCTGTTTAGTTTCTGGCTTTCTTGTTGCCAACAAAGTTCTTCACTGGATCTCTGATGGGATGACGGAGTTGAGGACCGTCAAAGATGCCAGCTTTCAATTTCTTCATCATCAATTCTGGAAAAGCATGGCACAAGTAAGTGAAGCAGCCACCATCTTTGTCCAGAGCTTCGGTGAACTGTCTGATCAAGTCGAGTTTGATGTGCAGCGGTAGGAAGTGTATCCTGTCTGTCCTCCAGAAGGTTGTTTATGACGTTCTTCGCTCTGCAAGGCACCAGTTCCTCCCGTACAATCCAGTCTTTCGTGTAATACTGAGCTCGGTCCCTCCTACCCCACATGCTGCTGTCAATGAACAGTCTCCAATCTTGGGGTTGGTACTATAGCACTCCAAGCTTATGCAGAAGCTCGCAATATCTGTACTGTGCATGATGTCCTTCTCTTCAGACAAAAAAATGCAGGTACTCTTGATGTCTGTTGCGCTAGAAGGTGATGCAAGCGCTGTCATAGAAGAGGGTGGTTGTTTTTTCTTTAATCTGGATGCCAACAGTTTGACAGAAGACTTTAACAAGCTGAGATCGCGAACTAGATCATTTAGTTCCTTTGGAAAAAAGAAAAAGATGCGGAGCATCATTGCCAAAAACCACTTCTTCATTTTCTTTAACCTTACAGAAATCTACGTCACTAATGTCAGCAAGTTCTCCAAAGACACTTACTGGAATTTCATTACAAGGAGCTAGGGGATGACATTCTGATTGAAGATCAGAATACTTTAAGTTACTCCGGTTCTTTCTGTTGATCCCAGTCAAAATCATAGTGCAGAAGTAGCATTCGGTTGCATGGTTTGTCCGCTCCCTCCAAACCATGAGAATTTCAAACCAGACAACTTTTCTTGCCCTTTGGTCCAACAATGCAGATACTTTGTCAATGTCCCCCTCCCTCCCTGGGATCTTTTCTCTGGCCTTCTCGTGGCGAGGAGGGTGAGTCCTGGGCCCCTTAGGGGACCCATGGTGCTGCCAACAAGACTTTTAACATGCCCCTCTTTCCTCCTCTATTACGCTCTTCCACTGCCCTTTATTTCCCCCTCTTCCTTCACCTATCTAGTGGTCCTTATCAATACCCGACCTCTGCTCGTTTAATGGATTGATTCTGAATTGTTCTTTCATGAAGGTGGAAGAGGCTGGGCATCTCCACCGCCTTCGTCTACCAAATGCCCAAGGAGAAACCCATCGTTGGCCCCTTTTCTCCGTGCGTAGGAGAACTCGGGCAGTCTCTTAGGTTTCAAAAGATGGTGTGGTGGATCTGTATCCATTCTGCAAGAGGACATACCGGACGTAACTGATTGTATAGTTGCAGTAGTGTCAGGCCCTTGTAGGCCTCCATGGTGGGGAGCCCCGAGGGAGAATACGAAGTTTTTTTCTTTTTGCAATGGCTAGCCATAAACCCAAAACCTCCCCTTCTTGTAAGGGTTCTCGTGCCAAACGTTCCCTAGCGCCCCTTTCAGCCTTCCCTCGCTCGTTGGACCCCTATTCCAACGAAGTAGACCCAGATCTTGATTATCCTCGCTTTCTTGTCATGAATTCATCATCCGACATCCCACTTGCAAAAGTCGATGTGTTTGACGTCAGTGAATCTTTTGAGTCCCGCTGTGGTGAACCCCGCCGGATGTGGTCAAGAGGAAGTGGTGATGTCGTAGTCGAGGTGTCATCCCACTCTCAACACAACCTTGTGCGAAATCTATCTTCGATAGCTGAAATTCCAATAACTGTCTCGCCCCATCTGCTTCTGACTTTGTTAAATGTGTCGTCCGTTCAAACGAACTAAAGGACTACGACCCCACCCGCCTTCAGAGTAAGCTCAGTACCCAACGTGTCACACACGTACACAGGGTAACTAAAACATTAGGCTCCACTAAAGTCCCAACCGCCACACTGATTTTAATATTTGAACGACAAGAACTGCCGCAGTATATTAAAGCTGGGTACCTTCGTATCCCGGTAAGTCCCTACATCGAACTACCCAGACGCTGCTTCAATTGCAATCAATTTGGAAATGGCCGTGCCTGTCGGCACCCTCCCTCCTGCGTGAATTGTAGCTCTGACTATCATGGCCCCGAATGCACCAAAACGCCCCACTGTGCCAACTGCGGAGGTACCCACAGTGCTCGCTTTGCGCGACTCCCTACGTCTAGATATAAGAGAGGCCCGCCAGCGTGCCCGTGCACAAACCTCGCCACTCGGCCGGCTCTTTGACGTTTTACGTGACGCTGGATGAAACCGACCATCACGCGCGAGTTCCGACCAACCTGAAGCACTTCATCCTATATGTACTCGCAGCATCGAAAACATTCAGAATATGCAGTCGAAGCATCGCTCTCAGAGTGAGACACTTGAAGACATCAGACGCTATTTGAAAGAATCCTCAACATCGGCCAGTGAAGGTTCATCCACCCGGCCCCGAGACCCAAAGCCCAGTGGTAAGAGGAAGGATTCCTCCCCTGGGTCATCGACCACCAAGAAGCGGGCATCCTCTGGAGCCGACTCGGCCGAACCCCGAGAATCTCCAATGGACTCCTTCCCTATGGTTGAACATTCTATGCCCTTAAGTCCGTCCCGCCCTTCACAGGACTTAGGCCCCATCCTGATCCAAACGATGGCAGATATACACCCAGCTCTACACACTTCGCTCAGATCACCTGTTCGTTCCGCTTACCCTTCAACCCAAGATCTGATGGAAGCAGTTGATACTCCAACATCACCAATCGCGGCAGTTGGACCAACTCCTCAGACACCGAAAATACCCTCGACCCATGAATCCGGATCTACCGGCCGAAAATCTCTTCTTGATCTTCCTTTTCCGCCAGGTTGTGAGCCAGAATTACAATCAAGGGCCTCGGTTGGTTCTCCAAAACCTACGAAAAAAAACCAGTTACTGCTCCATCTAGGATCTCTCCCCCTGCAAAAGCAGGCTCCTCAAAATCAGCTCTCCGTCTCCCAAGCTCTTTGGGAAGAACCTCAAATACATTATCCGCCTCAAAAGAGGAAAAGATATCCACAGTGGTATCTAATCGTCACACATAATATCTTCCATTTTACAATGGAATTGTCAAGGAGTTCTTCCAAAGTGGGAAGAACTCAAAATTCTTTTGACGACTATCCAACCCGCTGTTATTTGTCTTCAGGAGAATAAACTGGGAATACGGCCCTTTCCGCCGGTACCCGGCTTTCTCACTTTCAACTCTATTGCTCCTGCTGGAAGCCTCTCTCATGGGGGGGGTGTCAATCATGGTATCTTCATCCCACCATGTTTCTCCAATCCCCCTGCATACTACCCTCAAAGCTATTGCCATGAGAGTTTTTCTTACTAAGTTTTTTACCGTTTGCTCTATTTACCTACCCCTTTGTTTATCATTGTCAAGACCCGACCTTTCAGAACTTATAGACCAGTTGCCCTTCCCATTCTTATTACTAGGAGATTTTAACGCCCGTCACCCATACTGGGGTGACATCACTCGAAATGCCAAAGGCAGTGTTTTAGAGTCTCTTTTATTATCTGACTTTCTTTGTGTCTTAAATACTGGCGATTTTACCTCTTATCATGTCACAGACGGACTCTTTTAGCTGTGTTGACCTGTCTGTTTGTTCCCCTGATTGCTTCACGGAATTTCGTTGGTCAATTTTTGATGATCTCCATGGGAATGACCACTTACCTATTGTCTTGTCGGCCCTTCAAGTTAGCCCTCATACAACCATGCCCCTTAAGTGGGACTTAGGTCATGCAGATTGCGAAGGTTTCCAAGAGGCGTCCTTCACAAATGCATCCTTGGGGACCTTCAATGGAGTGGACGCGGCAGTAGAATACTTTAAATCGACTATCACCAGGGCCGCTCAACCGTGCCCTGGTGGACCTCGACGTGTGCAACAGCTATTAAAAATTACAAGTTAGCCCATGCCCGATTCCGAAAGAACCCAACTTTGTGCAACAGGGTCGACCGAGACCGATCTCGTGCGCTTCGCCAAAGAACCCTTCGTCAAGCTCGCCGAAATTCATGGCGTCATTACGTTTCATCAATTTCCTCTATGACACCTACTGCTAAGATCTGGAAGAGGATTGAAAAGAGCAGGGGCCGTTATGCTAATCATCATAGCCCCACACTCAACTTAGACGGTTCCTTGGAGAATGACGGCCTGGCGGTCAGCAATGCTTTTGCTGACCATTTCCGCGCCCGTCAGCAGTGTCAGCCGTTACGATAAGGCTTTTCAATCCTACAAATCAAAGGAAGAATCTCATTCTCTCAACTTCACAAAAAAATCTAACCTTCCGTATAACGCTCTATTCAGCATCCATGAGCTGCATAGCGCTTTGTCCCTTTGCAGATCTACTTCCCCTGGCCTTGATGAGATCCATTTCGATATGATTCGGCACCTACATCCACACTCTACTCTCTTCTTACTTGATTTGTACAACCTTATATGGGTGAAGGGTTTTTACCCGTCATCATGGCGCATTGGGATCATCCTTCCCTTTGTCAAACCGGGCAGGGACCGGTTGGATGCAGATCACTACCGCCCTATAGCTCTCACCAGCTGTTTGAGTAAGTTGCTGGAAAAAATGATATTGGAGCGCCTAAACTGGTTCCTAGAAACCAATCACCTTCTCTCTCCATTTCAATGTGGTTTCCGCAAAGGTCATAGTACCCTTGACCTACTAGTACGTTTCGAGGGATCGGTCCGGAAAGCTTTCTCATTAAAGCACCGAGTTCTGGCTATATTTTTCGATAATGAGAAAGCCTACGACACAACATGGAGATACGGCATCTTGAATCAGCTATACGTGTATGGGATGAGATGCCTTTTACCGTCACTTATTCAAATTTTTTTAGCATCTCGATCCTTCAAGGTACGTGTTGGAGACGCATACTCTACCTGCAACCCCAAGAGGAGGGAGTTCCTCAGGGCAGTGTTTTAAGTGTCTTCTGTTTTATAATTGCCATCAATGATATTATTTCGTCTCTTCCAGAGGGTCTATCAGCCACCCTGTTCGTCGATGACTTGGCACTATACTGTTCCTCACCTCGCCTTCCATCAGCAGCGCGTCGGCTACAACTGGCGGTCGATGCTGTATCCAAAAGAGCACAACTTAAGGGATTCCGCTTTTCCACGAACAAAACCAAAGCAATGTATTTCCACCGAGGCAGAGAGGTTCTTGTTCCGCCATCTATTTCCCTACAAGGCGAAGATATAGAGTTTGTCCCCGAGTTTCGGTTCCTTGGCGTAACTCTCGATCCAAAGTTATCCTGGTTACCACACCTACGCTGACTTCGAACAGGCTGTCTGCGGGCTCTAGACATTTTAAAAGTCGTCTCACACACTTCGCGGGGAACTGACCGACAAACATGGTGGACATTATACACATCCATCGTCCAATCCAAATTGGATTATGGCTGTCAAATTTACTCATCGGCTTCCCCTTCAGCCCTTAAAATGCTGAACCCCATTCGAAACCTTGGAGTTCGCCTTTCTAGTGGAGCCTTCCGTACTTCTCCTGTCAACAGCCTTTACTGCGAGAGTGGGGTACTCCCTTTGCCCTACCATAGACTTCAAATCTGCATGCGATACCTCTGCCGAGTACAACAAGCCCCTGTATCAGAGGTCTACAGATGCCTGTATGCTGCCGAATCAACGGCGGCATATGATAAGTTGCCATCTTTACCCCGCCCTTTGAACCTTCGCATAGGAGATCATCTCTCTAACCTGGGTGCTCCAAGGGTCCTTACCCTTCCATCCTTACTGACCCCTAGTTGGCGTGCTCCTCTCCCCACAGTATGTACCAACATGTGGAGCCTGGAGAAGTCCTCCATGGACCCTCGCATCATTAAGAGCCTGTTCTTAGAGCAATCGATCTCACACAAACAATGCTGCCCACTATACACGTATGGCTCTAAGTCGGACGGTGGCATGGGTGCCGCAGTAATCTACCCAGGAGGAGAATTCCTAACCCTATGTTTGCCGCCAGCAGCATCCATTTTTACCGCTGAACTGTCTCCTTTTAGCCTTTAGACTCATCCAAATTTTACCTTTTAGTGATTTCGTCATTTTTTCCGACTCAATGAGTGCCTTACAGTCAATTAGATCTTTTAATGCGTCCCATCCCCTGGTCACAGAAATTTGCAACTGGCTGATCCAAAATGCGTCCCAATATAGAATTATTTTTTGCTGGGTCCCTGGGCATGTGGGGGTCCTGAGCAACGAGAAGCCTGATCGGCTGGCCCGCTCAGCACATTCTGTGTCCCCTGAGAACTCGGCTCTGCCTTTTAGGGACTACTTTCCTTCATTAAGAAAGTATATTTTTCAACTGTGGCAGAATGAATGGGATGACTGTTCAACATCCAAACCATACAAAATTAAAAATTCTATTCGCTCTTGGCCCTTGAGTCATCATAGAATGCAGTCGTTGGAGGTGGCCCTTTGCCGAGTTCGCATTGGCCACACGAGACTTACTCACGGCCATCTCGTTTCGGGTGATGCTTATATCAGCCCTTGCTGTCGTTTTTGCGGTGGGGACCAATCGGTTGCCCACCTTTTATTGGATTGTAGTCATTTTACCATTCTCCGGTTGTCCTGTTTCCCGACCCTTTTAACTATTCAACACACCCATCTTCGATTCATATTGGTGGAGGAATCTTTTAACCCGTCGTTTTTTAAATTTTTGTCACAAAGTGGTCTCCACCTTTATAGATGATTTGTCTCGTTTCACCCTAGCTGCCATATAGAATCCACTTGGATTGGGCAGCAATCCACTGGTAACTTACCTTAAACCTTTGTCAATATCTCGCATATCATGTGAGGGGCCCAAGCTTTATCCTGGTCACCAAGTTTCATACCAAAATAAGCATACTAAGCATGTTTTATGAAACTTGTGACGATTCCTGTAGGAACAACGGTATATTCGCCGCAGATGTAGTAGAATACATGAGGCTTATTTTTCCAACATCTCACCAAATCAATTTGATTCACCTGCAAAAGAAGAATACCAGTTATTCAAATATTCCTGCATGTAAACTCTTCAGAATTCGTTTATTTAAAGAAATGATAAAGATTTTTGCATCCTATAACCCCGTAAGGGGCGCGGCGATTTGCCATCTTGGCCGCCGTGCTGACGGGATCCAGCGCGCCGTCCGGCCCCAGCTTAGCCTCTCTTCCTTCCTTCAGATAGCCTGTATTTCTCCCCTACCTCGTCGCTTTTCATACAACCTCTCCCACAACTTTCTCTGGTCAGCCTCTAATTTCACAGGGTAGATGCTGATCTTCTTCTCAGCCAACCGTCCCGGATTGGGACTGAGGGGGGAGGGGACAATGTTCCCTAACCCCTGAGCTCCGCTCTGGGGTGGCTGGTTTTTAACAACCTGCTTCATCCCCACCCATACCTTCCTCACATCCCTTTTCCTTTTGTCTTCAAAATCTATCTTTTTTACGCCGTGTTCAAGGTGGAGCCGCCATGCCGATGGACTGCCAGGCCACCAAACCGGAGGGGTGGTCCGAAATGGCGGCGCCTGGCTCTGCCAGGCCTGTAAGCACCTCTTGCAGTGCGGGCAACTGCGAGAGGGGATGAGCTATTGCGTCCCGTAGCACAAATAGGGTCACCATGCCCATTGATGAATTTTCAAAAAACCAAACTCCTTTAACTCCCCCTGAAACAACAACGGAGCCGCCCTCGGGCAGCTCCACCGAAAAAATGGAGGTCCTTTTCCTGTGCTTGTGCAGGGGACCCTCCATATCTCTCTAACCGGAGAGGAGGCTCACTCCTCTCCTTCGCCTACGGGTGTAGGGGACTTCCCCTCACCCCCTTCTCTGGAGGTGCTTTCGGGCACCTCCCTCTTTCCAGCGGCAGTCCCCTCTGTTCTTTCCAAGTGGACTGCCAAGAAAGCCAGCAGGCAGCCCTTAGCCAGCCGCTCCACATCGAAGCGGCTCGGTAGGGCAAACCCCCCTTAGGGGGGAGAGGGAAGCCAGGCCCCTTCGGTCGCTTCCTTCAAAAGACCTGCTGGCAAGAATTTTAAACCTTGCCGAGGTCAAGGCCTGTGCCTTCCCAAACAAGACTGGTGACGCTGCCAGGGGGACCTGCGATGTCCTGAGAGGGGATGGCCAACTGAAGGCCCCTCCTGTGATAGACATGGTCTTTGAGGAAACCCAGCCTCAGACGGTAGGGCCTTCCATGGCGGAGAATCAGGGCTCGGCGCCAAGCACCGAACCCGAATCCGCCCCTATGCAAGGTCCTCCGCAAACGGCTGGGGCCTCCGAGGCAGTACAAGGAGGGGAGGGATCTCCTCGGACCGGTGGCCCCTGTGACCACCAGGACCTTCTCCCTTTCGGAGAAGGACCTGTCTGAGGCCGGTCCATCTGGCCTAGGGGCTTCTGCCGGCGGAGGTGAGAAGCAGATTCATTCCCCGCCCTCCTCTCCTAAAAAGAAGAAGAAAAAGACTCGGGGGACGGATGGGTCTGCTGCCACTTTGGTAGGCGACCAAGCCAAGATCGGCACATCTGGCCCCTCTGCCCCCCCCCCCCCGGGTGCGGAGCCCCTGACAAAGACGAAAAGTGCACAGGGCGGAGCCTCAATGACATCGGGGACCCTGATTCAGAGGTTACCTGGCGTTTTCGAGCCCGCTGGCTTCAAACGCTTCCTCGTTATTCGATCCACTGATGGCACCATGTTGGCCAAGGGCAACATGATCCATCAGAGGAGAGGATTAGCTAGTGCAATTGGTAGAGAGCCGAAGGTGACCCGTTTCTCGGACGGGAGCCTTCTGGCGAATCCCGCCGAGGCGGCCAAGATAAGTGCTCTTCGGACACTTCATGGCACCCCGGTGAGTGTGACGCCGCACTCTACCATGAACTTTGTGAAAGGAGTAGTTTATGCGAGGGAACTCGTTGACTACTCCATTGAGGACATCACCCTAGAGCTGGCCGACCATGGGGCGGTCAAGGTCGAACGTGTGATGAGAAAACAGGGAGGGGTCTCGAGACCCACCCCTACACTCTTCATCACGTTCGACTGTCACAAGCTTCCTGAGTCGGTGCGTGAGGGTTGGTACCGCTACCGTGTGAAGGCATTCGTGCCACTGCCGCGGCGGTGCTATTACTGTCACCGCTTCGGCCATACGAATCGATCTTGTAGACGTGCAAAGTCGGGGTTACCCGAAGTCTGTGTAAATTGCTCCAAAGCCGCACACGATAAGTCTAAATCATGTGTGGCCAAGTGTGTCAATTGCGGAGAGCCGCACCCCGCTTCTTCAAAGCAATGTGGTGCATATCTCCTTGAGAAAGAAATCCTGACCGTTCATGCCCAGGATCGAATCTCATTCCGCGAGGCTAAGGACTTAGTTCTGGCGCGCCTGACTCTGCCTGGGACGTCATATGCCTCAATAGTTAGAAAGGCACCCTCTGCTCTTGGCCCATCCAGGCCAACGAGCACGTTTGTTTCCGCACCCATTCGAAGCCCTTCTGCGGACTCTACTCAACCCGGGCGCTCCCCTGGTAAAGCTGGCGGCAAAAAGGGTTCATACCCAGCCCCGGTTAAAACCAGGGCAACCCCCTCTTCCCCCAGCGTGACCGTTTCCCGTAAGGCCAAACGGCCACGCGCCTCCACCGAATCGTTAGACTCACAGGGGGAACATCCCTGAAGTTGGTCGCCAGGCCATCTTTCGGGGTTCCTAAAGCTGTCCCCCGAAAGGAGAATAGCAACAAACGAGCTTCAGCTCCTTCGCCCACGCCTAGTGGTAGAGCGAGTGGCTCGGAGACGGTGGTTCCTCGAAAAGAGGGCCCCCCCGCCTCCGAAGCCGCAACGCCCGCCTAAGGTTTCGAGGCGGAGGGAGGAAAAGACTCGCATGGCGAGCCCAACCTTCCCCAATAAGTCCTCGAAGGCGACAGCGCCCGGGGTTCTGCCTCCGGGAAGCGTACGGCCATTCCCGTGAGGGTTTTCTATTCGAGGAGGGCCCCCGCGTCTCCTCTGAGCTAGGCCTGGAGGGCATATTCCTTCAATGGAATTGCCGTGGACTCCGGGCCAACTGGGAGGAGCTGCGGAGGCTCGTCTCGTCCCGTTCCCCGTTAGCTATCTTTCTGCAGGAGACCATGCTAGGCGCGTGCCCCCTGCCCTCCCTCCCGGGATATAAGGGTCTTGCGACCCCACCACCGCAGGATGGCCGGGCTGGGGGATGCGTGGTTTACACCCGGCATGATGTCTCCGTTCTTCCTTTCTCTTTAGATACCTCCTTTCAGCCAGTGGCTGTGCAGCTGCACCTGGATAGGAGGTATACTATCATTTCTGCGTACATTCCACCGTCAGCTGCTTTCGACGCGGGGGACTTCCGCCGCGTCGTGGCACGGTTGCCGAGGCCCTTTCTCTTGCTTGGAGATCTGAACGGCAGGCATCCTCTCTGGGGAGATTACTCAATAAATCCCAGGGGACAAATCCTTGCCGATCTGATCGAAGAGCTTGAGATGGGTGTCCTAAACGTGGATGAGTTTACGCATCACTGTCCGAGAACCGCTTCATTTTCTTGCCTTGACCTATCTTTGTGCTCTTCGGATGCACAGCCTGATTTTGATTGGGGGGTGGTCGATGACCTCCATGGTAGTGATCACTTTCCCATTCAAATATCATTTTCAGGGCAACTGCCGCCTGAGAGACCACCTCGGTGGTGCGGGGCGCGGGCGCGGTGGCCTGCATTTCAGGAAATGACTGAATTCTCTATCTCAGTCGAGGAGTTTAGGTCGGTAGATGAGGCCGTTGAGTTCTTCTCCGGCAACCTCATCGCCGTGGGCCTGACTACTATTCCTAGGACGTCTGGCCGTTTTGCACGCCGACCACTCCCATGGTGGTTCGCCGAGTGTGAGACGGCCCTCAAACAGAAGCGTCATGCCTACATGCGCTATAAGCGCCGTTTGAACGATTTCACTGTCGCTGAATTTCGTTGGGCTAGGGCTAGGTTCCGGTATATTTCGAAGCACGCCCGCCTCTCTTCTTGGCGGGCATACGTGTCTTCACTTAACGGGAAGACCCCTTTAGCTGAGGTGTGGAGCCGAGTCAAAAGGATTCGGGGCAAGTTCTCGCAGGACCCCCCTCCCGTTCTCCAGGAGAATGGGACCGCAATCTCGGACCCCGCGTCCGTGGCGGGATCCTTAGCGACCGCTTTTTCCGCATTCTCTAGCCGGGATGCTGCTCCGCCAGCATTCAATGCACGTCGTGATGTCGCGGAAGGCCGCCGGCTGGACTTTACCTCCAGAGGCGGAGAACCCTTCAACGACAGGTTTACTGTGAGTGAGTTGCGTTCCGCTCTCGCTTCGTGCGCGGACACCGCCCATGGTCCGGACGATGTCCCGTACGCCATGCTTCGACACCTGGGTGAGCGAGGCATGGCCTTTCTGTTAGATCTGTTGAACAGGATCTGGGTGGAAGGTCTTCTCCCAGACTCCTGGCGAATCGCTACTGTGCTTGCCTTTCGCAAACCGGGGAGAGATCACTCTACTCCGACCGGTTTCCGCCCAATCTCTCTAACCTCTTGCGTGTGTAAGTTGATGGAGAAATTGGTAAATGTTAGACTAGCCTTTTTCCTGGACAGCGGAGGCCATCTGTCCTCCGCACAGTGCGGCTTCCGCAAGTTCCACTCCACGTCGGATGCTCTGCTCCGACTGGAAAATGCAGTCTGCGAGGCTTTCCTTCGTAGACAGCACTACGCCACGGTGTTTTTCGATCTGGAGAAGGCCTATGACACCGCATGGTGATACGGTATCATGGAGACTCTCCACACGATGGGGGCGAGGGGACGCCTACCAATGTTTATATCTGAATTTTTGCGAGATCGTCGATTCCGCGTACGGGTGGGGGGAGCCCTCTCCGGCCCAAAGGAGCAGGAAGAGGGTGTCCCGCAGGGAAGTGTCCTCAGTGTCACACTCTTTGCCCTGAGCATCAACGGCATCACCTCGGTGCTGCCGGAAGATGTTCTCGCTACGCTCTACGTGGACGACCTTTCGATCTCTTTTGGCGCGGCCCAGATGCCAACTCTGGAGCGTCGACTCCAACAGGCATTGAACCGCGTCTCTCGCTATGCCGAAGCGCACAGGTTTCGGTTTTCTTTGGCTAAGACTAAGGTGGTGCACTTGTGCCGCCATCCACGGCTTCACCCCGACCCAGATTTGTTTCTTAATGGGGTGCGCCTGGATGTGGTTGAATCGCACCGTTTCCTTGGTCTTGTATTCGACCGACGCCTCACCTGGGAGGCTCATATTCGCAGCGTTAGGGTCTCTTGTACCCGCGCCATGGACATTCTCCGTTCCGTGTCGTTCAGCGCTTGGGGCGCTGTTTGGGCTACTGCCCTACATTTTTATCGATCCTTTGTTCGTTCGAAGCTCGACTACGGATGCGGGTTTTATGCTTCTGCAGCCGAGCGTTTATTGCGGAAGGTGGATTCGATCCACCACACAGGCCTTCGCCTTGCGACCGGTGCCTTCCGCACTTCCCCCATTGAGAGCCTGCTGGGGAGATGCCACTCGCTCTGCGCCGCGTGCAGTGCATTACTCGCCTGTACGCGCGAGCCCGGCTCCTCCCTCAGTCGCCAACAGCTCTCACTGCGTCCGCAGCTGATCTCGATGGTGCCTATGTCGCCGAGAGACGCCAGTCAAACCCTCTGCCCTTTGGGTTTAGGGCTAGGAAACTCCGTCGAGAGGTAGATATAACTCTCGGGCCGGTGGCGCCCCTGGTTCTGCCCAGGACGCCACCCTGGAGGGTACCACATTTGGCTATTTGTCGACACGCCTCTGCTCCCAAAGCTTGTACTGCGCCGGGAGTATTGCGTTCGACCTTTCTGGAGCACACCTCGTGTCACGCTGGAACCGTGCCAGTGTATACGGATGGCTCCAAGTCCCAAGAGGGGGTCGGCTTCCACGCCGTATCCCCTCTGTTTGAAGTCAGCGGGGGTGTACCAGGCGCTGCGTCTGTCTTCACGGCCGAGCTGGTGGCAATACACCACTCGGTACGGGAGATTACGCGACGTGCCCGGTTCTGAGACCGGATTGTGATCTATAGCGACTCACAAAGCGCCCTGAGTGCTCTCGGGGCATTGGAATCTCCGCATTCCCTGGTTCGCGATATCCGTGACGCCACAGTTTTGGCGAGCCGCGCAGATGTCGAGATTATCTTCTGCTGGGTTCCTGGACATGTAGGAATTGCGGGGAATGAGCGCGCCAAAGAGTCTGCGAGGACTCTGCGACCGGACCAGCGTTTCGCTCTTCCTCACACTGACTACATGGCAGGAATACGGGCAGCTCTTCGGACTGCTTGGCAAAGAAGATGGGAGAGGGTCGAAGGGAACTTAAAGTTGCGTGTTGATTGCGTCGCGACTGTTCCCATGGACCTATCCCCCAATGCCGCGACGGCTTCAGGTCGCTTTTTGTCGTTTCCGAATCGGACATACTCGTGTGACGCATCGCTATCTAATGGAGCGCTCGCCAGCGCCCTATTGCGACGACGGCGTTGTCCCCCAGACTGTTCGGCACATTCTTGTCGAATGTCCCCAGGACCCCCCTCCCGTTTTCCAGGAGAATGGGACCGCAATCTCGGACCCCGCGTCCGTGGCGGGATCCTTAGCGACCTCTTTTTCCGCATTCTCTAGCCGGGATGCTGCTCCGCCAGCATTCAATGCACGTCGTGATGTCGCGGAAGGCCGCCGGCTGGACTTTACCTCCAGAGGCGGAGAACTCTTCAACGACAAGTTTACTTTGAGTGAGTTGCGTTCCGCTCTCGCTTCTTGCGCGGACACCGCCCATGGTCCGGACGATGTCCCGTACGCCATGCTTCGACACCTGGGTGAGCCAGGCATGGCCTTTCTGTTAGATTTGTTCAACAGGATCTGGGTGGAAGGTCTTCTCCCAGACTCCTGGCGAATCGCTACTGTGCTCGCCTTTCGCAAGCCGGGAAGAGATCACTCTACTCCGACCGGTTTCCGCCCAATCTCTCTAACCTCTTGCGTGTGCAAGTTGATGGAGAAATTGGTAAATGTTAGATTAGCCTTTCTCCTGGACAGCGGAGGCCATCTGTCTTCTGCACAGTGCGGCTTCCGTAAGTTCCACTCCATGTCGGATGCTCTGCTCCGACTGGAAAATGCCGTCTGCGAGGCTTTCCTTCGTAGACAGCACTACGCCACGGTGTTTTTTGATCTGGAGAAGGCCTATGATACCGCATGGCGATACGGTATCATGGACACTCTCCACACAATGGGGGCGAGGGGACGCCTCCCAATGTTTATATCTGAATTTTTGCGAGATCGTCGATTCCGCGTACGGGTGGGGGGAGCCCTCTCCGGCCCAAAGGAGCAGGAAGAGGGTGTCCCGCAGGGAAGTGTCCTCAGTGTCACACTCTTTGCCCTGAGCATCAACGGCATCACCTCGGTGCTGCCGGAAGATGTTCTCGCTACGCTCTACGTGGACGACCTTTCGATCTCTTTTGGCGCGGCCCAGATGCCAACTCTGGAGCGTCGACTCCAACAGGCATTGAACCGCGTCTCTCGCTATGCCGAAGCGCACAGGTTTCGGTTTTCTTTGGCCAAGACCAAGGTGGTGCACTTGTGCCGCCATCCACGGCTTCACCCCGACCCAGATTTGTTTCTTAATGGGGTGCGCCTGGATGTGGTGGAGTCGCACCGTTTCCTTGGTCTTGTATTCGACCGACGCCTCACCTGGGAGGCTCATATTCGCAGCCTTAGGGTCTCTTGTACCCGCGCCATGGACATTCTCCGTTCCGTGACGTTCAGCGCTTCGGGCGCTGATAGGGCTACTGCCTTACTTTTTTATGGATCCTTTGTTCGCTCGAAGCTCGACTACGGATGCGAGTTTTATGCATCCGCAGCCGAGCGTTTATTGCGGAAGGTGGATTCGATTCACCACACCGGCCTTCGCCTTGCGACCGGTGCCTTCCGCACTTCCCCCATTGAGAGCCTGTTGGTCGATGCTGGGGAGATGCCACTCGCCTGTACGCGCGAGCCCGGCGCCTCCCTCAGTCGCCAACAGCTCTCACTGCATCCGCAGCTGATCTCGATGGTGCCTATGCCGCCGAGAGACGCCAGTCATACCCTAAGCCCTTTGGGTTTAGGGCCAGGAAACTCCTTCGAGAGGTAGATATAGCTCTCGGGCCGGTGGCGCCCCTGGTTCTGCCCAGGACGCCACCCTGGAGGGTACCACATTTGGCTATTTGTCGCCACGCCTCTGCTCCCAAAGCTTGTACTGCGCCGGGAGTATTGCGTTCGACCTTTTTGGAGCACACATCGTGTCACGCTGGTACCGTGCCAGTGTATACGGATGGCTCCAAG
Organism: Ceratothoa steindachneri; assembly: GCA_963969495.1. NCBI lineage: Eukaryota > Metazoa > Arthropoda > Malacostraca > Isopoda > Cymothoidae > Ceratothoa > Ceratothoa steindachneri. Next base: position 17,186,172 of record OZ018327.1, read on the forward strand.
TCCCAAGAGGGGGTCGGCTTCCACGCCGTATCCCCTCTGTTTGAAGTCAGCGGGGGTGTACCAGGCGCTGCGTCCTTCTTCACGGCCGAGCTGGTGGTAATACACCACTCGCTACGGGAGATTACGCGACGTGCACGGTTCGGAGACCGGATTGTGATCTATAGCGACTCACAAAGCGCCCTGAGTGCTCTCGGGGCATTGGAATCTCCGCATCCCCTGGTTCGCGATATCCGTGACGCCACGGTTTTGGCGAGCCGGGCAGATGTCGAGATTATCTTCTGCTGCGTTCCTGGACATGTAGGAATTGCGGGGAATGAGCGCACCGATGAGGGCACCAAAGAGTCCGCGAGTACTCTACGACCGGACCAGCAATTCGCTTTTCCTCACACCGACTACATGGCAGGAATACGGGCAGCTCTTCGGACTGCTTGGCAAAGAAGATGGGAGACGGTCGAAGGGAACTTAAAGTTGCGTGTTGATTGCGTCGCGACTGTTCCCATGGACCTATCCCCCAATGCCGCGACGGCTGCAGGTTGATTTCTCTCGTCTCTGAATCGGACACACTTGTGTGACGCATCGCTATTTGATGGAACGCTCGCCTGCGCCGTATTGCGACGACTGCGTTGTCCCCCAGACTGTTCGGCACATTCTTGTCGAATGTCCCAGTCTGGGTGATCTTCGCGCACGACACCTGTCCCGGTACCGGGATGGGCGGGGTCGCTACCGCCTGTCCCTTGTACTCGGGACGAGTGCGTGTACTTTGACTGGTGGACTTATTGACTTTTTGGGGGAGGCCGGCCTTCTCCCTTTCATTTAACCCGGTTTAATTGTTGTTGTTTTTGTTATTGCTTTGTTATTGTTATTTCTTTTTATTGTTTCCTGTTCAATTTTTTAAAGTAGCCTAGAACTAGGCTGTTTGTTTACGGCAACTTATGCCTTAGTCGGCAGTCGCCAGATAGCCCCTTAATTAAAAAAAAAAAAAACTTGTCGAATGTCCCAATCTGGGTGATCTTCGCTCACGATATCTGTCCCGTTACCGAAAGGGCGGAGTCGCTACCGCCTGTCCCTTGTGCTCGGGACGAGTTCGTGCACATTGACTTGTGGACTTGTTGACTTCTTGGGGGAGGCCGGGCTTCTCCCCTTTATTTAAAAAGATTCCTTTTTTGTTTTGTTTTTTGTTTGTTATTGTTTTTTTTTGTAGGTTGCACGCTCCTGCACCGGGGTTAGGGGGATCTCCCCCCCGCTGCCGGAGATTGCTTCCTGGTTGTTAACTTTTTCCAATTTATATCATTGTTAAGTTTTCATATTTTTATTTTAAAGTAGCCTAGTTCTAGGCTGTGTCGTGTTTCCGGCGACTTATGCCCAAGTGGGCAGTTGCCAGATGGGCTCTATAAAAAAAATAATAATAATTGCATCCTATAAATAGAAAATACCTGTACTTGTAAAAAAAAAAAATTCTCATTGATCAAAACCATTGATTTTTGGATTCAGGCAGATCAAAATTCTCCTAAATCAGCTAAAAAAGACCTTGACAATAAAGTTGGTGTTGTCCAGTGTTATTGATTAGGGCCCTCATAGTAGCATCTGAAATCCGTTGTCGTTCTATATGGAGAAGGATAGACATAAGGGGGGTGGGTATAAAAGGAGGAGTGAAAATGGTGAAGGATTGAAGAATAACAAAGCTTTTAATAATAAACCTCGGCCCTGTTGTTAGAAAAGCACCTTCGGATATGCCCAGGGGCACGTACAAAAACTGCCCTGTGATATTACCCTCAAGTTTGAGGTGAAGACTTGAAAATTTGGTAGTAATCGAATGAGAAAAGTTGGTTTGGAAAAGGTATGGGGAAAATTCAAACTGTGATCTCGTTTCCTCCTCCATTTCAGATGGGAGTCCCTTTTGACCTGGATGACGACGAAGCTCTCCTTGACCCCGAAGAGGAAGCGATTGAGGCCACCGACGACCTCCTAGGTGACCTTGTCAACTTGTCTGACAACGAAGGGGACACCGGTGACCCCCCAACCCTCACCAACCCCCTCCATCAGAACCAAGATCTTCTGTGCGGACTCTGATCAAGATAATGAACGGTTTCCCCTCTAATGGGTTAGTGAGTGGGGGAGGGGGAGTGCCCCCATCGAGCAGTCGTCGACTCATTTTCCTCTGTCCACACCCTCTGCCTCACCTGTACCATCCTCCGCGAGACTAGGACTCCCAGGGTATATACTACATCGAGCTACCCCAAAGTACCCATCGCTCTTAAACCAGGCCTCCCAATCACGCACTAAACAATTCATACGAAGATCTTGTTAGCTTAGTGGATAAGGCGTTAGATTTCTAACGCCTAGGTACCGCGTTCAGTGAGCGAGAACGAGCACAAAACTTCAGCGCACGGAGGAATCTCTGTCTTTTGGTGGACGCGCTGAGCTTGCTCGTGGAGCCAAGCTCTTGTGGCTGAGATGCTAAAAAGTGGCGACTGTGTTATGTACTGAATGGATTTGATTTGGGGGGTATTTGAAAGTGGAAGCTTGCCTGAAGACTGGAAGAAGGCTGTGGTTGTTGAGGTATTGGAAAGTGGAAGCTTGTTGACTGGAAGAATGATGTGGTCATTGAGGTATTGAAAAGTGGAAGCTTGTTGAGGACTGGAAGAATGATGTGGTCGTTGAGGTATTGAAAAGTGGAAGCTTGTTGAGGACTGGAAGAATGATGTGGTCGTTGAGGTATTGAAAAGTGGAAGCTTGTTGAGGACTGGGAGAACGTTGTGATTGTACCGTTGTATAAGAGTGAAGGGGATCGAAGTGAATAAAAGAACTACGGGGAGGCTCTCTCGACTCTGTAAGTAAAATATGGAAGAAATCTGATAGCGCGGTTGAGTGTGCGTATAAAAAGTATAACTGACGGGTGTGTAGAGGGGGTAAGATCTGCCACGAAACTTCTCCCCGTTATATAATTTCGCATTCGTCCCCCCCCCCTCCCCCACACACTTACCCTTCCCCTATTCCTTGACAGTGAAAAGCCTCGATGAGTAGGACACACATAGTCATTCGGCGGTCAAAGCAACTCCCATGAAAAAAGACCTACTTCACTTCTATCATTACAGAATCTATACAACACAACCACCTACAGTTTCACCCTTGCAAATCTCAACTTCACCTACATTAGTTCACACATTCATACTTATCCAATACATTATGCCCCTTCTTACTCTATACTGCCACACTCCCTGTACTCTATTCACTCTATCCCACACTATATCATCTTTCGTGTATGTCTCCTTTTTAAAGACATTACCACTTCTCTCTTTCCCACATCACATACACCCCCTTCTATTCCTTACGCACACACACACACACACACCATTCATTCATGGATGCGGATTAACAGCGTGAAAGGGTGGGATCCGCGCCATTGCGTGTCCCGATCGAGATAAAAGCCCCACCCTCCTAGAGGTGGGTAGGGGTGTTCCCCCCTCCCCCCCCTAGAAATGCAAAATATTAAAGAGAAAAATCGACGGAGCGAAAATTAAAGAATTAGGACAGGGCGAGATTGACGAACTCCAGGAGTAAACTTAGAAACATTTATTAGTAATTCGAGAACGTATGGACATTCGTTAGTTAGTCCAGAACCTATGGACTTTCATTAATTACTCAAGAACTTATGAAAATTAATTATTCAAGAACTTATAGAAAATCGTTTTAATTATTTATGAACTTATGGAAATTTATTAGTTATTCAAGAACTTATGGAAAGTCATTAGATTTTCAAGAACATATGGGAATTCTTTAGTTATTCAAGAACTTATGGAAATTCATTAGTTATTCGAGAACCTATAGACATTCATTAGTTATTCAAGAACTTATGGAAATTCATTACTTATTCAAGAACTTATGGGAATTCATTAGTTATTCAAGAACCTATAGACATTCATTAGTTATTCGAGAACCTATAGACATTCATTACTTATTCAAGAACCTATGGGAATTCTTTAGTTATTCAAGAACTTATGGAAATTCATTAGTTATTCAAGAACCTATAGACATTCATTAGTTATTCAAGAACTTATGGAAAGTCATTAGATTTTCAAGAACCTATGGGAATTCATTAGTTATTCAAGAACTTATGGAAATTCATTTGGTTTTCAAAAACCTATAAGAATTCTCTAGTTATTCAAGAACTTATGGAAAGTCATTAGATTTTCAAAAACCTATGAGAATTCTCTAGTTATTCAAGAACTTATGGAAATTCATTTAGTTTTCCAAAACCTATAAGAATTCTCTAGTTATTCAAGAACTTATGGAAAGTCATTAGATTTTCAAAAACCTATGAGAATTCTCTAGTTATTCAAGAACTTATGGAAATTCATTTGGTTTTCAAAAACCTATAAGAATTCTCTAGTTATTCAAGAACTTATGGAAAGTCATTAGATTTTCAAAAACCTATGAGAATTCTCTAGTTATTCAAGAACTTATGGAAATTCATTTGGTTTTCAAAAACCTATAAGAATTCTCTAGTTATTCAAGAATTTATGGACATTCATTAGTTATTCGAGAACTGTCCTTTAATTTTAGAACTAAGTCTAATCTTAATTCCTAATAAAGTGTACACTGAAAGGGCATACAGTGTAGAGGCAAGCAATCGACAGAGGGAGTTTGCCCTTAACTGGAAAAGTATTACCATGTTTCTGTGTCATTTGGAATGAAAACCGGAAGGAATACTGTGATAAAGATTCTATTAGTAGAAATATTTGTATTTTTTAAATAGAACATCCATGCAATAGATCTATTAATTACATTTTACACATTTTTGCTTCATTCTTTTAACATTATCACATTGCGCGTTCAATGTTCAGACTATGAATATATTTGGATTGTTTTACATGAAAATATGAAATTACTATTCTGGAGGAATTGCCTTTATTTTAATTCGTTGCGAGTCTTATAGAACAGGGTTCCAACAACTGGTACTAAAGTACATGAGGTTATTTCAAATGTGGGTCCCCCTCCATGTATTTCCATCGGTAAATTTTGGTTTAGGAAAACGCAGGGTCTTCAATGTTGACTGGTATGTTACACCCACAAACATAATACATCAAACATCTTTATTCTTTTCCGTATTGTGAAGTTAGTATGAAGTTCAATGGACGACATTGCCTAGATAGTAGGTAGTTTATGTTGTGCTATCTTCGACCTAACCCCTCTCTACCATTTTCGCATCCTTATGGTTGCTTATGATGTAATTTGACTCTCGACCTGCTCATCGGACAGCTCACCTACCTGCCACCTGTCAGCCCTTGCAAGGAAACATTCATCGTTTGGTATCATAGTGCCATAGAATAACAAAATTAGGAGTGCCATACTTCTATTTATTGGTTCATTTATGTCTTTATATACGATACAAAGTATTGTATGATTGGATAATCAAACAAATGTATTAACTGGACTTTTGTTATTTATTAAAATACGTGGCAGAGTTGCTGCCACTCTTGCATACTGAAGTTAACTTAAAAATTCTTAAATCATTTTTGAATAAGTTTAATTAACTGTTAAAAACATTTTTTACTATAATAGTTTCCATTGAATAGTGCCCCAACCATCGAAAATCTGATAAATATCACGACCTAACCTTGACTTTGAGGCGTTTTTTTTAAAATGACAAGATTTTTAATTTTTCCAAATTTGACATTGTAATTTTGGAGGAAAATATAAATCACACATTTCATTTTGCTAGTCATAACTGTGTTAATTTTATTTTGTGTGTACATGTATACATTTTGCCTTTATTTTTTGACCTTTGAGGTTTACAGGCCTAGTATATCCGAATCATCCCAAACAATGGCGGTCTACTATTAGGCAATAAATGTCATCACACGTTTTTATTGTCTATAGAAATTTAGTTTTTAACCTGTAATTTAACGCCTATTATTCGTTTCCGCCAATGGACGTTAGTCATTTTTGTGGTCAGTGTTGCCCATAGGTAACAACGTGGAAGGATGGTGGTAATTTATGATTTGCAAATAAAATATATATTTTGATCTGGTTATTATCCTGAAATTGAGTGAGTATTGTGTATTATATTATTATAAGCATCAAACCCGAATACTAGGTAACATGCGCCAGCATTCTAGGGAAGGGGCGGGAGGGCAGTATTAATAGAATAGATAAATTCCGTCAGAAAAGGCCAGTGTTAAATCAGCTCAAGTAGAGATAGCTGAATTGTAGACTGTAAAATCATTAAACCTGTTTAAAGCTACTACAGTGGCTTTATGATGGTGCCATCCCAATTGGTATCTATGTAAAACCAGCCATGGCACTGCAATTGGTATCGAAGCAGACAGGGCACCGCAATTGCTATCTATGTAGAAGCAGCGATGGCCCTGCAATTGGTATCGAAGCAGCCATGGCACCGCAATTGCTATCTATGTAGAAGCAGCCATGGGACCGCAATTGTTATCTAGGAGCAGCCATAGCACCGCAATTGCTATCTATGCAGAAGCAGCCATAGCGCCGCAATTGGTATCTAGAAGCAGCCATAGCGCCGCCATTGGTATCTAGAAGCAGCCATGGCACTCCAATATAATATAATTTACGTATAGATACATAATTACGTGGAAAGCACTTAAAAATTAACCACGAATGACAGTTAATTTAATTTAATCGAAATTTGGTAAAAAAAAGAAAGAAAATAAGTAAATCTTAGTTTTAAAAGTTTAATGGGAAATTTGACCTTGATGCGTATTATAGCTATTGAGATTGGTTTAATGACAAAACTCGCCAAGATAGCAGCCATTAAACCTTGCTATATGAATTTAAAGATTAAAAATGACTTGAAGAGAGAACGTGATGAAAGATAACTATTTCAACGGGGAAGGTTTCAAAATCACTCTAACTCATAAATTAAACGAGATTTATTGAACAACAAATAATGGAATATGACTAATTTAAATTTGATAATGCGGTTAATAAATATAATGGTATTTATATATATTGAATATAATGTATATATATTGGATATAGGGAAATGGCCGATGATTATAATAAGCGGAATAAGCTATATAAAGTGGATATAATAGTGAATAAGATATAAAATATGGGAAAATTATATAAAATATAGTATAGTACTCCCACGACGTTTTTGAAGTTATAAATCAGGGGAACTGGAATTCAAAGGAAGGAATTACACTTTTAATATTTTTAGACCTTTGTATACACTAATGATTAATTAGAGAACTAATTCTTACTGACCTTGATGGAGCGCTGCTGAGATAAAAGTGATCGTTACAATGAGCTTCGGACTCAGGAAACGGGGAAAGTCTATTCCGATTGGTTAATTACGAATTGGGTTATACAAAGGTTTTGATTGGTTGGTGTTTAGGAGGAGTCGTACTTTGATTTTGAGGTAATCGTATTGGTATAAAAAGTCTTACAAAAATGGATTTTGGTCGAGATGCATAATTTTCTCAGACGGGAAGTTACCACTGCCTCTTTACGAACTTTGTAGGAACTTGCAAAGATGTCAGCTGCTACAATACCCCCCCCCCCCGAGAGTTATCCAACCCGTTACAAAAATATTACACTAATCCAGATATCTCTGAGGCCTTCTGACAATGCGACAAGATCGTGTGATGACGCTCGTGGGCTGCCTACGATTGCTGGGAATGGCATAAAATGCGGTCGAGGCACTGTGACTAGCAAGAGTGGATGGATTGATGGTGATCCGTTTGGGTGGCCTCTCCGAGCTGGCGATAGCATGACGCTCTGTGCCTGGCTTGCTGGTTGCGGGGTGACCAGAGGTGGAGAGATGGTCTCCTGGCTGGACAGCTCTGACGACGAGGTTTCCTGCAACAAAAGAGGAGGCGATAGCAATTGGGAAGGGGATGGTGATATGGGCGAGGTAGAGGAGATTGGGTTTGAAGTTAGATGATGAAGAGGAGGTAGGGAATCACTGGACCATTATTAGAGATAGTAGAAGAGGAAAATGAGGACTGCTCAGAATGAACATCATCAATGAAGGCAGGTTTCAAGCGACCCAGAGAAACAGTATCCTGCTTGACGCCAAACTGCAGTACATAGAATTTCGGCTTCCTGGAGATGACGAGAAAGGATTCGTCATAAACGGGTCGCAATGAGGAGCGAGTAGAATCGGGACGGACAAAGACACAGAAACAAGTTTACTTCTTTCGGCACGAAAGGTTGTAGCGGGCCGAAAATATATCTCTAATCCCAATCGATCCAACCCGCTTCCTACACTGTCCGGACGTGAGAAATCGAAGGAGAATGAAACGGATTGTATATACAGTCCCTTTACTTACAAAAAAATGTACAAAATATCTACAATAGAGAGGGGCGACTATATTGGAGATCTCGTTACTTTTCACAAAAAAATTAAAAAAAATCCTATATATATGAAATCAGAAAAAATAAATAAGTCCCACTTATAAATATTATTAATCGAACCTAAGAACAATAAAAATCAAACAACCCAAATAAAATTTGAGTTACTACAGTCAATGAACAACAAAAGATGGCCTCACGTGTTACAACAAAATTTTTGTATTCAAAACGAGCGCATTTGAGCTTGGACTAAGATAGGTAACCTTGTTAGAGTTGTGTGGCTTTAATAAGCCCTCCTTCGTTAAAGCTAAACTATTTTATACTCAATCAAATAGGACAGAACATGGCCTGTGACCCTTGTCCTATACTAATGGCCTTTGGTATAATAATAATCAATAGTTATAGTCAGCTTCAATTACAGGGGTAATTTACAAGTGCTTGCCCTTTTATCTTTCCAAATTATGGCGCCTGGAAAGATAAAAAACATTTTATAATAACATGCTAATCAATAAAAAAACAAAAACCAAACCCATTCCCATTCACACACACATTCTTACAGAGGGAGGGAGAGGGTACTGAGAAAAGGGGTGGGAGAATAGCCCTTTTTACACACACTCACATTCGCTCCACCACAAGGTCTCTGATTAGAAGGCCCTCTAGGGCGGTAGGCTTAACCTCTCAGCCATTACCCGTAAAAAATCGTGTACATAAGAAGCAGGATTGAGGTGAGGAGGTAGAGGTTGGTCATAAGAAGAAAAGAACTGACTAGGCAGACGAAGTTAAGTACCGTAAACTAGTTCCGCTGCAGAGCAGGCCAAATCCTCTTTCAAGGACGAACGAATGCCCAACAGAATCAAAGGTAGCTTGTCCACCCAAGTTATATTAGGATCGGTGGAGCGTAAGCTTGCCTTGAGCGTCTGATGCAAACGCTTGATTGCCGAGTTGCTTTGGGGGTGGTAGCTTGTGGTACGAAACGAAAGGAACCAAGCACTGCCATGAGTGCATCCCATTGGTGAGATTCAAATTGGCTGCCACGATCAGTTATGATCGTTGAGAAACACTAAAACGCGACGAAGGAAGAGCAAAAGAGACCAGAGGAGCTTTTGTGTAGCGATGGACTTTGGCGCGCTGGCATGGCAGGCATGAGCGAGTCCATTTTGCTACGTTGGCATTCATACCTGGCCAAATGAAGCGCTGCGCAACGAGCTTGCGCGTGACATTGGCACCAGGATGAGAGAGACCGTGAATTTGGTCGAAAATGTGCCGACGGTAAGCGAGTGGAATGAGAGGACGAGGACAGTCAGGTAATGAGTAGTCAACCAGGATGCGCTTGGAAGGACTGTCCGGCAAATCGATCTCACGAACGACGAGTTGAGAAGAGTGAAGCAGCGTTTGCGTCTTCATCTTGTTCCTGGTCAAGCGCTATTGCCACATGACCGATGGGCGCCATGCAGGAGAGTTGCGTGCCCGAAATCGGTGAAGTGCGAGAGAACGCGTCTGGTATGACGTTTGAAGAACCAGGAAAATAGCAAATATCGTTGGTCAACTGCAGGATGAAGTCAAGATGACGAGTGTCAACTGCAGTGTGTACTGACCAAAGGCTTATGGTCCGTAAAAATGGTAAAGTCACGTCCTTCCAAGTACTGTCGAAAGTGACGGATTGCGAGGTATATTCCGAGGAGCTCTGGAGAGAACGTACTATACCTCTTTTGAGAGTCTGAGAGAGGGCGAGATAGGAAAGGAAGAGGTTGCCATTCGTCACCAACTTTCTGCTGCAATGTTGCACCTACGTGAGTTGGCGATGCGTCGGAGGCAACGCTGGAGAAGGATGAGCCAATTCCGCAGCTCAGGAAATAGCCTCTTTGGTGCGAGAGAACGAATCGCACGCTTGAGCAGACCATTCAATAGGAGAGTTCTTTGTGGTCTTGCTGAGCAGAGAGTTGATAGGTTGCATGACCTTGGCACAATTAGGTATGAATGTGTGATAGAAACTAAGCATGTCACAGAAACGCCTAAGTTGCTTGCGTGATGTGGGCTGAGAAAAGTTGCGCATCACGGTAACTTTATTTTCGAGTGGGCTAATTCCCTGTACTCGAGATATGGTCACCCAAGAAGGAGAGTTGGGCGACATCAAAAAGACACTTGGAAGTGTAGAGGATGATACCGTACTCTTCACGTCGAGCGAAAACCCGACGAAGGTGAGACAGATGCTCCTCTAAAGACGAAGATGCTATCAGGAGGACGTCTATGTAGAAGAAGACGAAAGGCAGACCTCTCAGAACCTGATCCATAAAACGTTGGAAGGTCTGACCACTGTTGCGAAAACCATAAGGCATCCTGTTCATGATGAAGGAATCAAATGGCGTGGTCATAGCCGTCTTTGGGACGTCATCTGGGTGAATAGGGATCTGGTTAAAAGCACGTACCAGATCGAGTCGAGAAAAGATCAAACAGCCGAAAAGAGTAGAATTGAAATCGGACATATAGGGCAGAGGATATCTATTTGGGATAGTACAAGCATTGAGCCGTTTGTAATCACCTACAGCTCTGTACTCATTGGGGGTAGATTTGGGTACAATATGAAGTGGGGAGGCCCAAGGAGAAGTAGATGGGCTAGCTATGCCAGCTTCCACCATGAAGTTGAACTCTTGCTTCATTAAGTCGAGTTTATCTCGGGCTAATCGACGGGGGCGGGAAAATACAGACCCTCCAGTCATCTCTATCCGGTGAGCCACATTGTCTTTAATAGGCCTTTCTTTAGAGGATGGTATGCTAATGGCAGGAAATTCCTGTAGCATGTGCTGAAACTGTGGATTCGCTGAAGTAAACTGGATAGAGAGAAGAAAATTCTGTGACGGGGTAAAAACCCGAAACTGTGAGCATTGTGGTGCGATCGATAAGCTTGCGGTTACGAGAGTCGACCAAAAGGTCGTGGGCAGAGAGAAAATCTAGGCCAAGAATAGGAACGTCGACCTTGGCAACAATAAAGGTTCATCGAAAAACTCTACCGAGGCCGTGAGCCAACTGAAGGATGGGCCTTCCATAAGTTTTTATATCCGAGGAATTAGTGGCTTTAAGGACAAAATCAGAGGAGGAACAAGCTTTATCGTCCATAGACGCTGGAATAACACTACATTGAGCACCAGTGTCAACTAAATATAAAAACTAGAGAGTGGGTCATGAATGCAAAATAGTGGATCGACCTAAGATGAAGGAACGGCAGAGGTGATAGACTCATTGATAACTTGCGTTCTCAATTTAAAGTAGAATTGGAATTATTAGGATGAGAAGATTGAGGTTGGAATGGAGCATCAGATTGAGAAGAGTGAATTGGTTGTTGAGGAGATGAAAGTGGTGGATGAGCGTTAGAAGAAGGAGGTAATGGTAGTACATATGTGCAAAGTTGTAATCACTTTACGGTTTGTGCACCATATTTGTTGTGGTACCAGCACCAATTAGTTAGTGAGATGAAAGGAACACTAGGAGTAGTAGGAGGAGTCGTACTTTGATTTTGAGGTAACCGTATTGGTATCAAAGGTCGTACAAAAATGGATTTTGGGTGAGATGCATAATTTTCTCAGACGGAAAATTACCAACTGCTTCTTTACGAACCTTGTAGGAGCTTGCAAAGATGTCAGCTGCTACAGTATCACACAATTCCTTAATACTGAGGCGTATAATTAACAAGGCAACTCTCATTTTTTCCTTCACTGTCGCCAATCTTTCTTTTTTTCTTGTTTTCTGTTGCACATTGCAGAGAAGCTAGTCTCAAAATAGTTTTAAGTGTCGTTAGATATTTTTTTTATAAATGTGTGAAATACATAAATTCTAGCAATTTAGAGATTTTAAGATGATTTCTTGGTCGCTCCCAACGCACCATTAATTTGGCCCTGGTGGCCCCCCGGCTATAAACCTTTGGGCTATTAGGTAAGATCCGATGCACAAAGGGTTTTTTTTTTAAGTAAAGCAAAAACTAATTAGGAAATCTCGCGCAGAAAAGAGAGATATGTAAAGTGGTAAAGATGGAAGAAGTGAAGATATATCGAAGAGTCTCAGATCCCCTCTAGTGTTGAGAGGGGCATAATCCTCCGGACTCGGGTACAGCGTGGTTCCCATGGTAACCGCGATGCCCCTTGTGGGGGATAAAACGAAGCATGTTTAAGACAAGCAACCTCCGTCTGTGATAAAGAGAACTTCCTGGATGGGTGGATGAACGCTGGTCAGGAAAAATAGCTGAGAAGAGGTGTAAATAAATCGGGTAAAATAGAGATATCCAAAGGAAAATAACTCGGGTAGTTAGAGACCCCGGTTTACTATGGTTGCGACCATGCGTCTCCGATCACGGGTTGGTAGACGTTACTAAGCCCGCATAGGGCTCACACATTTGGCATTCCTTTAGAGAGCGCAAAACAAAATGATGTTGTTGCATGCCGAACGGACATTGTTGGGGGGGGGGGATGCTGAAAGCGTATCTGATTCCCTTTTGTTGTTTATTCGAACTTTTTAGCAGAATGAGCAAATCTGCCCCTATCAGCATCACCTCCCTTCCACCCCTCCCTCTCTGGGACCTTTTTTCCAGGGTTGGTCGCAGAGAGGCTCTGGTCTTCTCGTGTCGAGGTGGGGGAGTCAGCCCTGGGGACTTTAGAGGTTCCCTGGTGCTGCGAGCCAGATCTTTAATACACCCCTTCCTCCCTATTACTTTCTTTTACTGCCCTGTATCTAACCCTCTTTCTCCTATCTAGTGGCCCTGATGGTTACCAGACCTCTGCTCGTTTTCTCGGATTAATTCTTAATTGTTCTTTCATGAAGATCGGAGGAGGCTGGGCATCTCCACCCCCTTCGTCTGCCGATGCCTAAGGAGAAACCCATCATTGGCCCCTTTTCTCCGCGCGTAGGTGAACTCGGGCAGCTTCTTCGGTCTTTAAAGATGGTGTGGTGGATCTGTATCCATTCACCAAGAGGACATACCGGATGTCACCGAATCTAGAGTTGTAGTAGCGCCGGGTCCTTCTAGGCCTCCGTAGTGGGGAATCCCGAGGGAGAATGTGAAGTTGTCTTTTTGCAATGGCTACCCATAATGTAAAAAACCTCTCCTTCTCGTAAAGGTTCTCGTTCCAAACGTTCTTCAGCTCCCCTTTCAGCCTTCCTTCGCTCTTTGGATCTCTATGGTAACAAGGTGGACCCAGATTTAGACTCTCCCCACTTTCTGGTCATTAGTTCATCTGAAACGCCACATGCAAAGGTGGATGTTTTTAACGTTAATGAATCATTTGAGTCCAGCTGTGGTGAACCCTGTAGGATGCGGTCAAGAGGTAGTAGTGATGTTGTAGTTGAGGTGTCATCTCACTGTCAACATAATCTTGTTCAAAATCTGTCTTCGATTGCCGAAGTTCCCATAACACTTTCGCCCCATCCACGTCTAAATTTTGTCAAAGGTGTCCGTTCAAACGAATTAAGAGACTACGACCTCACCCGGCTCAGAGTAAGCTTATTACTCAACGCGTCATACATGTACACACGGTGACGAAATCTGTAGGCTCTACTCGAGTCCCAACTGCTACATTGATTTTACATAACGTTTGAGCGTCTGTAACTGTCCCAGTTTATTGAAGCTGGGTATCTTCATATCCCGGTAAGCCCCTACGTCGAACTACCCAGAGGTTGCTTCAATTGTAATCAATTTGGACATGGTCATGCCTGTCGGCACTCCGGTTCCTGTGTAAATTGTATTTCTGATTACCATGGCCCTGAATGCGCCAAAACACCGTACTGTGCCAACTGCGGTGGTGCCCACGGTGCCTAATCGAAAATCTGCCCAATATTCTTATCTGAAAAGGAGGTCCTCGCTTTGCGTGACTCTTTGCGTCTGAACACGAGAGGCTCGCAGACGTGCTCGAGCACAAATCTCACCTCTTGGTCGTCTCTTCTCAGATATTTTGCGTGACGCTAGACGAAACCGACCATCACGTTCGAGTACCAACACTCCTGAAACATTGCATCGCAAATCTACCGTTAGTGTCAGAAGTATTCCCGATATACATACCGTCGAAGCATTGGTCTCATGCCGAGACGCCTAATGTTGGTCCCATCTCCCCGGCAGGTCTAGCCGGGACCGCCGCTCAGGGTGAGACACTTGACGACAGCAGACGTTACCGGAACAAATCTTCTCTATCGATCAGCGATGGTTCTTCTATATGTACCCAAAGCTCCGTGGTAAGAGGAAGGACTCCTCGTTTGGGTCATCGGCCACCAAAAAGCGGACAACCTCCAGAGATGGCGCGGATGAGCCTTGAGAGTCTTCAATGGACTCTTTCTCCTGTTGCTGAATATTTTCTGCCCTCAAGCCCCTCCCGTCCTTTACAGGACGTAGGTCCCTTACCGGTCCAAACATAAGAACATAAGAACATAAGAAAAGAAGGAGACTGCAAAAGACCATTCATGGCCTACACTTGGCAGCTCCTGTTCCAGTCAACACACAAAAGATTTCTTACCAGAGAAAAGTCATCAACATTGTCACCCTTTAAGGAGTTCGTCAGATCTAATCTACAATATACATAAAATGCATCCAGAGGATTATGTCCATTCATGCAACCGCAAAATATAATCTCCCCACTCCTTAGAAAAATATATACATATGTACATAAAAAAAAAGTCAGTTCCATCTAGCAGCTTCATCCATAGATTTATCTAATCTCTTCTTAAAACTACCCAGAGAGGAGGCTTCTATCACATGTCTAGTGAGCCTATTCCATTCATCTACCACACGATTTGTAAACCAATTCCTCCCAATCTCCTTCCTAAACCTATACTTATCAAGCTTAAACATAAGAACATAAGAAAAGAAGGAGACTGCAAAAGACCATTCATGGCCTACACTTGGCAGCTCCTGTTCCATTCAACACACAAAAGATTTCTTACCAGAGAAAAGTCATCAACATTGTCACCCTTTACAGGAGTTCGTCAGATCTAATCTACAATATACATAAAATGCATCCAGAGGATTATGTCCATTCATGCAACCGCAAAATATAATCTTCCCACTCCTTAGAAAAATATATACATATGTACATAAAAAAAAGTCAGTCCCATCTAGCAGCTTCATCCATATATTTTTTTTAATCTATTCTTAAAACTACCCAGAGAGGAGGCTTCTATCACATGCCTAGTGAGCCTATTCCATTCATCTACCACACGATTTGTAAACCAATTCCTCCCAATCTCCTTCCTAAACCTATACTTATCAAGCTTAAACCCATTGCTACGTGTTCTGTCATGTTCACTAAGTATAAGAACCTTACCCAGATCCCCTTTATTATATCCTTTTTACCCATTTGAAGACTTCAATCAATTCCCCTCTGACTCTTCTCCTTTCCAATGTATGTAGATTTAGTTTTCTGAGCCTTTCACCATAAGGTAAGTTCCTTAGCCCACCAATCATCTTTGTCATCCTTCTCTGCACAGACTCAAGCAAATCAATATCCTTCCTATAATATGGTGACCAAAATTGTACTGCATAGTCTAGATGAGGCCTAACTAGCGCCAGATACAGTTTTAGAATGACTTCAGCACTCTTATTGCTTACACTCCTCCTAATGAATCTCAATATCCTATTAGCTTTATTCTTAGCATTTAGGCATTGCTTTCTAGGATGAAGGTCTGAACTTACCAAAATACCCAAGTCCCTCTCACAATCGGTCCTCCCTAAAATTGACCCATTTAATTTAATTTATAACTATAATGTCCCTTATGAAAATTTAGAACTTTGACAGTATTCTCGGTTATTTTACCCTTCTCAATTCCCAAGTTAAAACGAACTATCTGATGGTCACTATTTCCTAATGCTTCCCCAACAGTCAATTCTTGAACTAAATGATCACTGTTAGAAAGTACTAAATCTAATATATTGTTCCCCCTCGTTGGCTCATTAACAAATTGATTCAAAAAATTATCCTCAAAGCATTCTATGAACCTGCCACTTGTTCTATCCCTACCTATCATATTTTCCCAGTCCACAGACTCATTCCTGTGGATGCAGTTTCTTTTTATTGTATATTTTTGGGGACTTTGATTTTGTTTTTGACAGACTCTTATGGAGGCTTTAAATTATATATTGTAGATGCATGGTTGAACATAATCCTATGGATTGTTAAATTGTATATTGCAGATGCATGATCTGACAAAATCCTATGGATGCATTATGTGGGTGGGATTTGATAGATATGGATGACCTTTGATAGGCCCTTGTGGCTTTTGTCATCCGTGAAATTATGTTATGTTATGACCCTCATCAAGGTAAAGGGGGGGGGGTTTGACTTATGTGGGCCAACTGTACATATTTTTACAGTGATATATATAATGTAGTTACATGCTTTAATGTTTGACAAGCCTTGATTAGTGATGCTTTAGAAGCTGTATTCAGGCAACAATCTTATAGATGCAATATTTGCGGATGAAGGGTGATTGTTGCAGATTTGATCGACTCATATGACCTCTAATAGGCCCTTGTGACTTTTGTCATCGGTTAAATTATATTATACTACAATCCTATGGATGGAGATTATACCATGGTAGTGGCTCTCTGAGCTATTGGATACTTTGACCCGGGTGACTATGATATAGGCCCTAGCAGCTTTTCTCATCTATTATATTCTCACTCTAAAATCTAAGAGATCTACACAGATCTTTGCAAGAGAAAGTGACCAAGAGAAAGTGACACACACCATTCCACTCCCTCGTTTTTTATTTGGTTTTGACTGTTTTCCAGTTTAAAAAACAAAACAAATATCTCACCCAGAGCTATTCTGGAAGATTAGCCACACTTTACAAAAGATTTGGCAACAAAATAGGTAAAAACTATTGTGGGAAATAAAGAAAATGCAATGAAAGCAACAGGTAGAGAAACTTGTTTATCTTTTAAGGCTTGTATTAAAGACAAGTAAAAATCTAACTGTAATTTTTGCCACAATGAACTTGAAAAAAAAACAGACAGAAAGCTAATATATTTGGATGATTACTGAAATCAGGTTAATTATATTAAAGTTACAACTTAGAAAAATAAAAGACCAGTTACCGATATGGGTAGTCAAACTTTATTCTTTTTTAATTTAAAACGAGGGCACGTTGAAAAGCCTACACTACTTTTAAGGAGGCTACTATAGTTTCATAATTGTCCGCTAAATTCTAAACAAAAAAGGAAGACAAAAAAAAGTAATAGTAGAGTGGTGAATCATACTGGATCTCAATAGAAAATTCAAATCATACATATGATTGCAAAGAACGCCTGTCAATTTAAGCCTACTAAAACGGCGCAATGAGAGAAGCGTAAACTAAAAATCAATACATACCTGCACAGTTAGTTGGTAATTTTCAGCAACAAAAATAGTGGGTATGCAACATATCAAAAGAAAAGAAAGGGGGAAACTTAGCCTAATCATGTGTGAGCCACACCCTACCGACGTGTTATCCTATCAACAACTGGAATTATCCTATCAACAAACGGTAGCAGAAATCCACCCAGTTCCTCATACTTTGCTCAGATCGCCTGCTCCTCCCACTCACTCTCCTACTCATGATCCGATGGGAGCCGATGATACTCCAAAATCACCAGCCGCAGTTATCGGATCAACTCCTCAGTCACCGAAAGCGCCCTTGGCCCATGATTCTGGATCTACCGTCCGAAAATCCCTTCTCAACCTTCCATTTAACCCGAGCTATGCGCTCCAGTTACAGGCAGAGACCTCGGTCGGTTCCTCGAAACCCTCGGAAATATACCCCGTCACTGCTCCTTCTAGGATCTCTTCCCCTGCTATATAGCAGGTTCTTCGGTACCCCCAAGCTCTTTAGGACGCACTTCAAACTTAACCTCAGCCACAAAGAAGAAAAAGATATCTACTGCGGTATCTAACCGGCCCACCTAATATCCTCCATTTTACAATGAAATTGTTAAGACGTTCTTCCTAAGTGGTAAGAACTCACAGTTCTTTGGGTGACTTTCCACCCCGCTGTTATTTGTCTTCAGGAGAACAAACTGCATACTCGCCATTTTCCGGCGGTACCCGGTTTTCGTATTTTCAACTCTCTTTCTCCTAGGGGCTCGTCTCATGGTGGGGCGACAGTTATGGTTTCGTCATCCCACCATGTATCTCCCCTCCCCCTTCACACTACCCTCCAAGTTGTTGCTGTAAGGGTTTTCTTTTACAAAGGCATTTTACTGTTTGCTCTATTTACCTCTTCCTTCTTTACCATTGTCAAGACCCGACCTTTTAGAACTTGTAGATAATTTGCCCTCCCCGTTTTTACTACTGGGAGATTTTAATGCCCGTCACCCATATTGGAGCGACATCACTCGGAATGCCAAAGGCAGGGTTTTAGTCTCTTTTATTATCTGAATTTCATTGCGTTTTAAACACCGGCGATTTTACCTCTTATGTCCAGACGGATTCTTTTAGTTGTGTTGATTTGTTTCTCTGTTCCCTGTGCACATAAACTTGTTTGATTGAATGAAGGTTGAATTTTTAGATTCGGCCTACGTGATGGAATGCGGTAAACCACGAAGGATTTGAATACAAGATCGTACGAAAATAAATTGTATTTTAGAATTAACAAATGAAAACAGATAATTGATGGGTTATAATACTAGATGCAAATTGGTATACAACGAGAGAGTGAAGTGAGAGAGATGTATGAAGATTTAAATGTGAATTTTGGAATGATATTTGAAGGGTATGTAAAATAATTTTAAAAAGTAATTCACAAAATATTAATTGACAATTGAATGGATATTAACAGGATATTAAATAGATGTAAAAGGTATTTAACAGGATCACAAATGGTAAGTAGAGTACTCACACGTTTAAGATGGATTTGTTAACCTGATATTGCAATAATTTATAAACAAGCTTTGTTGTTGATGGAAGCGCGGGTGAGAATGCAAGAGTGGTGTTTACAAATTTTGTGAGTATTGGCAGTTACAATATTGGAACGCATTTTAAAAGAGTTGGGTAGCAGTCTTTCTTGAATGAAAATTTTGTTGAAGACCATGGTATACTCGTAATTCGCCTTGATCAATTTCCGTTGGCAACTTTCTATTCCTCAGATGTCCACGGTCTATAAAATAGATGAAATAAAACATCAAGGAGATTGTTAACCGTAAGAATCAAATGGGCAAATTCAACTTATTATATACTCTAAAACAACCAAAGCTAACAATCTCCTTATAAAAACAACAGCTGCGAAAAATCATCGAATCTAAAGTCACCCAACATAGTTTACGAGTTTATCTGCTCCAATGAAGACTGCAAGCTTTATATTAACTCAAAATATATTGCTATGACAACCACTACCCCTTTGAGGCGTTTAATCATGCATCTGCAAAGCGGAGGGCCTAAAAATCATATGGAGAGTGTGCACAACATCAACCTAACTGGAGATATTCTAGTTAACAAAACCACAATTAAAAGAAAAGAGGGAAATAAAGCTAGGCTAAATATCTTAGAAGGCATCTTAATAAACGAAGAAAAGCCGGACCTCAACAGTCAAATCATGAGCTGGAATCGAACATTAAAGTTGTTCTAAAAATTCCACTCATCGGATTGGCTCGTTTCCTTTGACATTACGCTTAAGCGAGGAGGAATAAATACCCCCTAAAAACCGTTTTCTTTTCATTCGGCCTGATTCTGACTCCACCATACTCCATCGGAAAAGGAGGAAAGAAAACCTAAAGACGCTCCGAAGATGATCGAATAAGATCGAAAGCTCAGCAGTTTAGTTTGTTTTTTACCAAACCCATTCATTAAAAAGAGAGATGAATGAATATAGGACAAGTGATCTACCATCTACAAGATGGACTAAAAAAGACAGTTAAAAGAATAGAAAGTTGCCAAAGGAAATTGATCAAGGCCAATATGCCATGGTCTTCAACAATATATATATATATATATATATATATATATATATATATATATATATATATATATATATATATATATATATATATATATATTGAATGGAAGATATCACATTAACGTGATGGATATCAGTGAAAAATAATGGTAAACCACAATATTTGAATCAAGATTTTATTTATAACTATCGGACTAGTTTCGGCAGTTATAAATAAAATCTTGATTCAAATATTGTGGTTTACCATTATCTTTCATATATATATATATATATATATATATATATATATATATATATATATATATATATTGGTAAGATGCCATTTTGTATGCAAGATTTGTTAACATCGTCAGCGATGGCTACTTGGTTAAGCTTGATCTTTTCAACCTTTTCAAAGACTCTTTTTCCGAATGCGAAAGGTAGGAAAAAATGCTTGCAAATGGCATATCTTTATTAGCCTTCACTCATTTGAGACATCTTTCAACCTTTTTGAATATATGCACTATTATCTAACATAATAATATGTTTATGACCAATCAGAAGGGATAAAAATTTTGAAGCTAGAATAATGTTTAAATCAAAAAATAAAAATTATTTGATCTTGACATAAGAATATTTGTTTTAGCCAATAAATTTCTGAGTTATTTTAAGGACTAAACAAAGTTTGGATTGACGAAATAAAAGCCTATAGAAAAATTAAATAATCAGCAAAGGAGGCAAGGTAAACGGACGCGGGATATGATGTAATGTGCCGGCATTGAGACCTCGCGTACTGGGCAAACTGGTTTCTAGCTGGAGCTGGAGGTTAATTTGGGGTTTTTGTTTCCATATAGTGATGACCTCAGCCATGTGCAGTCGTCGTCGATCACTCTCCCGCAAAATGATGGTGGAATTTCTATTAAACATTTCTCGGGTGCGGGTCGTCCGATGCTTTACTGTATGGTATTTGTTGGCTCCGTCTTGGAGATGCGCTGTTAATCGCCGAGATAGGGTTGTAGAAGTCACCCCAATGTGCGAGGAAGTGCGATGCTCACAGTCACCGACGTTGCATTTATATTCGTACAAGAAATTACGCTCCTGCAAGTGGCCCGTCACGGAAAGGCAGCTATTTTTTTATGACGGGGGCGCGAGTTTTCTTTGGTCTGTAATAAATTACTAATTTAATTTGTCTGGTTTGATGGTTGGGGATAACATTCCGGTGTATGATAGCTTTGAGGACTTTTTCGTCTTCCTTATATCCTGTGTTCATGGATGTTTGATAATAAAGGTCTTTTGGACTTAGTTTTTCATTTTTCTGCCTTGGGTTGTGGTATGAATCCCTCTTCTGCTTTATGACATTATCAATTGATGCTTGTGGGTAGCCGTTGTTGACGAGCAGCTTAGTTACTCTATTTCTGTATCAACTACTGTCCAGGTTGAAGAATGAGAGAAAGCTCTATTGATGAAGGCCTCCATTACAGTTTTTGTATCGGTCTGGACATTCTGGCAATCTGCTCATGCATAAGCCCAGATTTGTTGATTTGACGGTAAACTTCAGTCGTAAAATGTGTTTGTTGAGACTTGATGAGGACGTCGAGCAATGGTAACGTGGAGTTGTTTTCTTTTTTTTTTCTTTTTCATTAGTGAAGTATGTCGACCAAGGGCTGCAGTAGGCGAGGTTGTTTTGACTTTAAGTCCTTGACCCTAATAACCGTCGCAGAAAATTTTGGGAGCAGAGTCCCAAGGTAGGCTTTCTATTCCCCTTGGATCTTGTCGAACGCTTGGTTCACATGTGACGACCTTCAGTAAATTTTATAAATTAAAATTTAGAGGGAAACAGACTAGTAAAGAATATATTACTAAATGAAATAATTTAAATGCCAATATTGATTTTATAATTTATTTTTATTATTAATTTAATACCTTATTATCTTGGCATACTCCTTCAGTAAGCTGACATCCTGGTTGTTAAAGCTGCTGAAGCTGTTTTGACGTTCTTCTCAAACTATATGAACTTAGCTTGGTGTGTCCTCTTTATTTGTTGCTTGAGATTATTGAGGCTGGCCTTGTGCCCCTTGATTAAGACAGTCTTGGGCAAGCACAGCTGTCAGCTGAAAAACAATTTATCTACTTCCCTTAATTTGAACATAAATTAGTCGTCTAAGTGGGGGCCAGGGTTTATGAGCCTCCTTCTGTTGAGGTTCAGTGGCACTATTAGTTTCATCATCAACGATGTTAACAACACATTCCAGTTTTACATATACCATAGTTAGTTGGTAACTTCCAAAATCTAAAATATGTTATGTATTTATGAAACATTTTCCACAAATACACAAATTACCTTGAAACTTTGTTTTATTATACTAATTAAAAAACACAAAATGGATTGCATGCATTTTTATGTTTTCATTTCGAAACACAATAATACCATCACACCGTCACACACAACCTCTCATCTTCACTGCTAGATGTAAACTGAGAGCGCTGCTCTGTCATTCCTGTGCACTTGGGATGGTTATCGAAAATTTAAACGCTGAAAATGGAATGAGATACAGATGTACTTTAAATTATTTTTTAAGGGACTTGAGTTAACGGAAGGTAAAAACGAAAGTTATTTAGTCCTTTAATGTTATTATTATTATTATTATTATTATTATTATTATTATATAGATCAAGCAAAGAGCCACACAGAAAATTATGGAACTTATACCACTAAGAAGTGTCAGTGCAGGTCAAAGCACAGCAAGAAAGAAGGGAAAAAAAATTTAACAGCCCCACGGTTACGCAACAAAATGACATTAGCCAATCTTTTAAACTTATCAAGCGTAGGAGCAGTCACAATATTTATGAGCGAGGTATTCCACAATCTACATTTGCTCGGTAAAAAGCAATTAGATGTAGAATGACGACCAATTTCGAATGCCATGGAATTTACAGTCTCAGAATTTCTAGTAAATCTAGCTGGTTGATAAAATCCCAGGAAAAATTTATGCAGCGGATGATTCACATCATTGACTACTATAAATAAAATACAAAGAGTTCCAAGATCTTTGCGATGCCCAATGTCTAAATCCAAATCTGATAGTAACAATTTTACAGAATTAAATGCACGATCAAGCAATCTCAGATGAGAGTCTGCAGCAGAACTTCATACAACAGACCAATACTCAAAATGAGGTAGAATAAAAGAAAAGAAACACTTGAGAAGAACAACATCATCCTCATAAATTTTCTTAGATTTACGAAGAATGCCCAATTTCTGCGAGATATCCCGAGACATGTATCTTAGATGCGTTTCAAAAGTGAGTTTCAAATCTAGAGTTACCCCCAAGAGCTTGAGCTGGTCAGCCTTGTTAATCAAAGCTACATTTATTAACAAATTGGGATGTTCAGGTAAGAAAGATCTAGAATGACTTACAATCATTTCCTTAGACTTACTAGGGGTCAATTTCATACCCCACTGAAGGCATCAGGAATTAATTTTATTAAAATCCTCAGTGAGGCTGTCTGCCGACTCAGTCTCATTGCAGGAGATGTAACATGAACATAGGTGGGTGCGATAACCGATAATGAATAAATCCAAAATTATAATACAATATTGATTATTGACTATATATATAGCGTTATTTTATAATACAATAGTAAAAATATTTGAATACTGTTTCTTAGTTTGTTACCTGGTGAGGCTCTCCTTCATCTCCTCATAGGTTTTGAGGATCCTCCTCCCAGCTCGGACCTACCTATTTCTGCCTCCAAGGCACGCGCGGCTCGCCCCTGTGCTAAACTGGAACCAAAAACTGAAATTATCGATTATCGCTAGTTTGGAACCAAAAGTATCGGCGATACCGATTAATCGATAACGCGGAAAAAAATATCGGATAACCCGATATCGTTATCGCGATAACGCCCACCCATGAACATGAACATAGAGAGAGGTGTTATTAACATATGTTAGAATTTTATTAGTGATATTAAACCACATGTCACTAGTATATAATATAAAAAGCAAAGACCCGAGAACGCTAGCCTGAGAAGCTCCAGAATATACTCTAGAATAAGGACTAAAACACCCATCGACAGCACGTGTTGTCAATTAGTTAAAAACTCTGTTAAAATACCATAAGACTCTACCACCAATGCCAACAGACTTTAACTTAAATTTCAAACCATTATGGTTGGCAGTGTCAAAGGCGGTACTAAAGTCAAGAAAGACAAGCCTAGACTCACAATTAGTGTCTAAAGCAGACTGCATTTCATATACCAGCAATAATACTGCATCAGTAGTGCCTAGCCCCTTTCTAAAGCCAAACTGAGTCACTGGAAGAAACTGTCTCAAATATACAGTAGGACGTTTGGACAGCAGACGTTCAAAAGTCTTAGATAAAATCGGTGTGATGGAAATGGACCTATGTTCTCTTGGAGATGGAGATCATGATGATGATCCTTTGGGAATTGGGGTGATGTTGCCTGAACGCCAGCATTCAGGAAATTGCATAGGTTTATTAAAATTTAGCAAAAGGAGTTTTGAGGTATGTCTCCTATTTGATACAAGAGTCTCAGAGCAGTAAATAATATCATATTTAGCTAAGGCAACAGAAAGCTCTCTCAAGTTGCCATAGAGACTATGGATATTGCAGTAGAATAAATTGCAGAATTTACGACGGATAAGGCCAGAGTTAGATTCAATGTCGCCAGACAAAAAAAGAATAATGCCTGACAAAAACTGATAGACACAGAATTTTAGAAAGTAACGATAACAACAAGCTAAACAACAAAAACAACTACTAACTACCAACCCAGAGATTAAAATTTAACTTAATTTTAAATTTTTAACGATAAGGTTAACTTCATTAATTAACTATTAACGGTTTGGTGCTCAGCTCTGGCTTTTTCTAACTTTCGAGCCACAGCAGTTGCCTACTCACGTGAAGGCAGGATACTTCCTCATTCCTGAAATTCAGATACATTAATAATCCCCGACGATGCTTCAAATGTCATGTTTGGGCCAGAATTGTAACCATTAATGTGTTTGCGTTGATTGCACACTTACTTATCATAGTAAATCTTGTGACCATCCGGAAATATGCATCGACTGTGAAGAGGCTCGTTTTGCTTCGTTATTTTCTTCTAGTGTCTCCATTTTTTTCTCCAAAAAGAGGCACTGTCACTCCATAAGCATAAATTTCTCATTCGTAAAGCTTATAGTAGGGCCACTTCCTCACTAACCCAACAGACCATTCCACCTGTATATTTCTCCTGCTATAACAATCTATCTAGTCTTCCCCTCGTACCGAACCTATTGTATCTTATATGAGGTCCAAATTGGAACATTAGGAAATCTATTATTCCTATACAAATTCATATTTTTAAATGAATCCTGTGTTCATATTTTTATCTGTAATAAGATCGCTTTTGAAAAGCAATTATTCGTGCCTACCCACCCACACCCCAGCACATAAAACTCAGTAATTTTCGGAAAATTTCACCGAATAAAGTCTATGGCAAGAAATATTTTGTTTATTATTCCTTTTTGTCTCGAGGGCTAAAAAAAAATTGTTGAGGCCCAAAATTCTATTTCCGAAGACTAGAGGCGTGGAGGTGGAAGGGGGGGATAGTACTCACACCTGTTCAGTTAGGCTACTCCTCATAGTGATTTTTTTAATAAATCTATCAGTACTTATCCTTGTCTTAACCAAGAGGTCAAAGGACAGGCAGATAAAGAAAAGGAAAATATTCTAGCCAACATCAGCACTTCAGTAAAGTAGGGAAAGGAAATAGTAACTAAATAAGAATACTATTTTTTTATTAATATACATAATAATATATACACAGACTTATGTCGATAGATAACTTGTTGACCTAAACCTCTAAAATATTCAGTTGGACAATCAGTATGGCATATAAATAAATGCATAGTTGTTGGCATATGGACATAAACATAGAGATAGATTGTAAATCACAGACAAACACACATGGCCTACGGACCAGTGGCGGATCCAAGGATATAAATTTGGTGGGGGGGACTAATCTGAATTCCTCCCTCTGAGTAGTCTGAGAAAAGGGCATTGATGATTAATAAGGTTTATCATAGACAGTATTGATAATAAATAACAGCACCTGATAAGGGGGCGAGCACTAACTCTCTCAGAACCGAGTTTTTGTTTCCACACTCGGAAATTTTTTTGAGATTTTCCTCCTGTCCGGGAACGAACCCTAGGGTCGACCTTGAGCCCCCCTCCCTCAAGCAGAGAGCACGTGAGCCTAAGCTAGATCTCTAAACGCAAGGAGAGAGAACTATTCTCGCGTGGAAAAACTTCAAAGCGGCTTTGTAACACCTATGTTTGATAAGTCGGTCTATCCCCTACTGAGACGCATTTTTCCGACCCTCCCCCGCATGGAGGCCAGGGTCGATCCGAGAAGAAGCTTCCTCGGTCGTCTTATCTCGTCTGGGCCTAAAGAGACTAGACTGGCGCCAATGGTTACTCTCAAGAGACTGCCATGTCTGGAGGCTTTCTAACGAGGAAGCCAGCAGGGTATTTAACCTAAGGTCAACCGTTACTTGGTCATAAGAACATAAGAAAAGAAGGAGACTGCAAATGACCATTCATGGCCTACACTTGGCAGCTCCTGTCAGAGAGTACCGCCTGCCCTTTCGCGAAGATACAGCCCCTCGTCTCTCAAGTCGAACCTCGGAGTTAGGTCTCGTCGGCTAGACAGATTGTCGTGAGTTTGGCCACAGTCGATCGGCAAATTCCTAAAACGACTTTTTCTTTGGAGAATTGCGCGAACCACTCTTCTCATCCCGTCGAAGAAACCTCGCCCCTCGTCTGAGATTACTCATCCCAATTTGAGAGTGTCTCACCTAGCCTGGAAATTACCTTACTCGTGCCCAAGGTAATTCCGACCCCTATGTCAAGAGTACAACGCCCCTCGAGCCGCAAGACTAGCTTGCCTCGTAAGAATCGCTCCTCGCACCAAGAGTCAAGCCGTCAAGGTAAAACCCTTTTACCCCTTTTCGTGGATAATCTTCCCTTTTTGTCCTCGCCACCTGATATCCTCCTCCCGACCCTTTAATTGGACTCCCCATTGTTTACCAACATTTTTCCTGCCTGACCAAGTCCCATATTTTGATCCCCGTTAAACTGATTAGTCTTTGATTTATTATTTCGTTGGGAGCGACATTATTCTCCCATTCATTTGCCTTTGTAGACATTTTGATAATTAACATTATTAATGTAATTAAAGTTTAGTTTTGTTTTAATCTTTCAATAACCTTGAATGATACCTCGTATTTTAATCTCCTCAAGCACTCACCTCTTATTAGCCCTGTGCAGCTTTCTATCTATCTGGACACCTTCAAGGTAAGTAGACTGCATTCTCTGCAGCGAAGGTATCCGCTCACGAATACCACGACACCTCCATTTTAGACATGTATCATAAAAGATACATTCGATCGCAACGGTTTAAAAAAAATGTTTATAATATATTCTCTATTATTACATAACTTTCTGAATATCAGGATACAAGTACGGCTTGAAAAGGAAATATAAACATAAATGGGTCTGAAATTGGTGTGAGGGGGCTTCAGCCCCCTAGCCCCCCCCCCCCACTTTCCAGGATCCAAAAACTGCAATTTATAATTTTTTGATGTGTGGGAAAAAAATCGGATTTGAGAGAGTCGGTGCTCACTCCTTTATGAGAGGTGGTTACTGCTCACCCCTTTATGGGATGCTGTTTACTGCTCACTCCTTTATGAGATGCTGTTTACTGCTCACCCCTTTATGGGATGCTGTTTACTGCTCACTCCTTTATGAGATGCTGTTTACTGCTCACTCCTTTATGGGAGGCTGTTTACTGCTCACTCCTTTATGAGAGGCTGTTTACTGCTCACTCCTTTATGAGATGCTGTTTACTGCTCACTCCTTTATGGGAGGCTGTTTACTGCTCACTCCTTTATGAGAGGCTGTTTACTGCTCACTCCTTTATGAGATGCTGTTTACTGCTCACCCCTTTATGGGAGGCTGTTTACTGCTCACTCCTTTATGAGAGGCTGTTTACTGCTCACTCCTTTATGAGATGCTGTTTACTGCTCACCCCTTTATGAGATGCTGTTTACTGCTCACTCCTTTATGAGATGCTGTTTACTGCTCACTCCTTTATGGGAGGCTGTTTACTGCTCACTCCTTTATGAGAGGCTGTTTACTGCTCACTCCTTTATGAGATGCTGTTTACTGCTCACTCCCCTATTAGATGCTGTTTACTGCTCACTCCTTTATGGGAGGCTGTTTACTGCTAAACTCCTCTATTAGATGTTGTTTACTGCTCACCCCTTTATGAGATGCTGTTTACTGCTCACTCCTTTATGAGATGCTGTTTACTGCTCACCCCTTTATGAGATGCTGTTTACTGCTCACTCCTTTATAAGATGATGTTTACTGTTCACTCCTTTATGAGATGCTGCTTACTGCTCACTCCTTTATGAGATGCTGTTTACTTCTCACTCCTCTATTAGATGCTGTTTACTGCTCATCCCTTTATGAGATGCTGTTTACTGCTCACTCCTTTATGAGATGCTGTTTACTGCTCACTGCTTTATGAGATGCTGTTTACTGCTCACTGCTTTATGGGAGGCTGTTTACTGCTCACTCCTTTATGAGAGGCTGTTTACTGCTCACTCCTTTATGAGAGGCTGTTTACTGCTCACTCCTTTATAAGATGATGTTTACTGTTCACTCCTTTATGAGATGCTGCTTACTGCTCACTCCTTTATGAGATGATGTTTACTGCTCACTCCTTTATGAGAGGCTGTTTACTGCTCACTCCTTTATGAGAGGCTGTTTACTGCTCACTCCTTTATGAGATGCTGCTTACTGCTCACTCCTTTATGAGATGCTGTTTACTGCTCACTCCTTTATGATATGCTGTTATTTATTATCAATGGTGTCTATTATAACCCTTATTAATGATCAATGCCCCTTTCTCAGAGGGAGGAATTCAGCTTAGCCCCCCTCCCCATTTTTATCCTGGATCCGCCATTGGACATGGCAGACTTATACATAACGATGCGATGGCTAGACGTAAATACACAAAGATGTACGGAACTACCTATTTATCGACGAAAAATACCCATGAGTAGATTCATACATCTATGAGTATTCCGAGTTGATGCATAGTTGTATTGATAGATCTGTGTATTTATCGATGATGCGTGGAAGTATCCATAACCCATGTGTATTTCTTGTCGATACATCGGTATATTCATATATTTTTGTGTATTTGCGTCTAGTCGTCAAATATGTACGAGTCATCCTATGTTTATCTTTTGTCTGATTTACATTCTATTTGCATTGACCTGTAGCCATATAATTTCCACACATTTTTAATTCTTGCATCTTCACTTTTCTTTACAGCTCTATCCAACAAACAATCTGACGAAGATGCTCTCTCTGAACACCCATTGAGCCATTCCTTTGTACATTCATTCAATCTTCCCTAAACACTTGTTGAGCCCCTCCCTCACGCTCATCAATCCCTCCCAGAACATTCATTTTTCTACCTTATTCATCCAGTGAGCTTTCCATGAATGCCATTGAGCTATCCTGAATTTGCTGAGTGTAAAATATTTTTTTAAAATCTGACCTGATGTGAGACCACCTCGAACCCCAACTAAATCCTGTATAATCTTAATATCAGTTTACAGTAATTTAATGACAGCTAAACAATCAGTAACTTACTGTATTTTTACATCAACAATCTATGTTATCGTTTATTTTTTAAAAAATAACGTTAATGTATAAATTACAGTAACGTACTATATGAAAAATTGCAGGTTAGTGTATTTTATACAGTAATTGTAACATCTTCATAACACTATAAAAGTACAAAAATAGCCACGTTACTTTATTTGTATTGTGTTACTGTAATTTCTACAGTAACATATTTTTTTAATAGAATAAATCGCTTTTAGGTGAGTTACGTTATTAGCAGCGCTTCTAGGCTTATATCGTTTCCACAAGTCCTAGGAAAGTACTATTGGAGCAGTTCTTTTAGAGGATGTCGTACAAGCTCGAGTTTATCAGATCTCCATATTTTTACTTACCTTTTAGGCTAAAGAGGATTCTTTCGTGAGCGAAATATTCCTTGTTGTCGATAAAATTTAGCCAAAAATCGAAGAAATTAGCATTCTCACTTTCACATATACTTCGTAGGTATTCGTTTATTACAAATGTTTTGCTAAGAATTTTAGTTCTGGCATTTCCCAAAAGATATTCCTTTGTCCATTTTTGATTTAATCTTTATAACATTAATGTGTGTTCAATTATTTTTAAATAATTTTACAAATCGATTTAGTTTCTTTTTTATTGAGTCGTCTAGATAACATCTAAATTTATGCTTTCTAGTTATCTTAGCATCGTAGTAATCAATCTAATTTCTAATTATTGCGTCTTCAATTAAATATGGGTGTTCTTCTTTGGACAACGTCGAGTTTTTGTTTTGAGTCTTTATTTCTGGAGCTTCGCTACGCATAGGTCTAGATGTGCGAAAGATGGGAAGAAGACACAGAAGTTCGGTTGATTGTGTGACTGAGTGTTTGAGAAAGAAAGTGCTGATTCAGGAGCAAGTGGATGATATCGTACAGTCGTGGCCAAAAGTTTTGAGAATACTCTATTTTGTCATATAAGGAAATTGCTAGAATTAATCAAACTTTGGATTTTGTGTTTGTATCATAATTTGAGGTGAAATAAAAAGCCCAAACCCATTTTATTAATAGATACAATTAATTAATGCGCAAAGTCAATATTTACAATAATATCTCTTGTTCTTCCAGGACTGCTTCAATTCGTTTTGGCATGCTGAAGATCAAATTTATGATGTAAGTGATATTACTCCATTTTTGTTCATTAAGCACCCACAACTGCTGATAATTGGATAGTTTCTGTTTTTTTAACCACCAGTTTGATTATCGCTCACAAATTCTCTATCGGGTTGAAATCTGTCGAATTCCTGAGGCCAAGGTCCCAAAGGTTCAATGTTCTTTTAAGCACAGAAATTTGTTGTTTTTGCTTTGTGAAAAGATGCGCCATCACGTTGAAAATACACTTATCACCCCGACATTGGTCTTGAACTGTTAGAAAAAGATGCTGATGAAGTACATTTTGGTACCATTTGGAGTTCATGTCAGTGTTCTTGGTCAAAATTGTTAGTGCTCCAGTTAGTTCCCTTAGATATGAAGCAGCCGCAGGCACGGAGTGTCCGGATGCTTCACCGTGGGCACGACACGAAACTCGTGAAAGCGCTCCTATTTTCTCCTCCTAACGAGGAATCTTCCAGAAATTCCAAATCAACGGAAGGAAGCTTCATCAGAGAATATCACTTTGCCAAAATCTTCAACAGTCCATTCTTAATCTTTCCTACACAAGTGGGGGCCTATCCGTAAGGTTCTTCTTGGTGGGAATAGGCTTTCCCGCAGCCCTTCTCGACTTGAGACCTTTAGTGAAAATTCTATGCCACACAGTGCGTGTTGAAGCGTTCACACATGCTTCTTTCCAATAGTGAGCAAGCTTTGCACTAGAGGAAACCCCATCTTTGAGCTGAGACCTCACCAGAAGGTGATCTTGACGTTCATTTGAAGCTCTCGGGCGTCCAGAAGACTTCTTTACAGAAGTGTAACCAGTCTTTTTAAAGTCATTAACGATCCTAAAGATGGTGCTTCTTGATGCAAAACCTTCAGCAACTATCTTCTTGCATTTCATATCACTTTTGGGCAGAACAACACTGTTTGCACGGTTAAAAAAAAACATTTCCAGAATTGAAAAAGATTCAAACATTTATTTTTACAAAAGAATATTAGGAAATAGACTACAATTACGCCACACCATTCGTTTAACCCATATTTGTCATCATTTTCCTTTTTGATCGAGTAGCAAAACTCCAGGGACTAAAAGTCTCCTCCTACTGGAACAGGACCAGAACGCGATTTTGGAGATTGACCGAAGGAATACAATTTTTTATTATTTTTGAATTATAGGCTTTTTAATAAAACCTCCAAAAAATTTATATATTACAATAATTATTCCCCTCACGTAAATTTAAAAAACAAACGAATGAAACAAATAAAAATATATATTAACCTCAAAACATTTGGCCATGACTGTATATGATAGGTGTACATGTAAACGCTTTGTGAGAGGGGGTGGGAGGTACTGTCGCACACAAGATCCCATCTATATGAAGTGGTTATTTTGGCATGGAAGAATTACGGGTTCTCTTTAGGTGTAATAGTGCATTAAATGGTAAGGTGTGTGTGGGGGGGTGGGGGAATATCCGTGGCGCTGATCCGCGCATACCTCTTTTGAAAAGCGGTTGATGAGGAAAAATGAATTTGAATTCGTTATTATTAATATCGCGTAATAAATGAGGCAACATGCAATTGAGTCATAGATTTCGTTTTATCAACAACCTTTCAACATAGCAAAGGCAGATAACGACCATTGTGACGTAATAATAACGTGTACCAATGTCAATTTTGAAAGGATGAACTACGAAATAACAGTTAAAATATGTGGATTTCATTTCATTTTGCTGATTTTACCATTTCATTTACCACAAGTTGGCGTTAGTTTTTGCTAGCGTTATTCTTGAGGGGGCGGGGGGGGGGCAAGAATAATGCGCTTCTGTGGAGTAAAAAAGTGCCGCAAAGCCATAACATGACCAAAGTTTTGATGCAGTTATTTATGTATTGTAATTTGCTAACTTTTCTCTGTTAAAAAACATTTTTAATGGTGTTAAAAAAAATCGCATTTGCGCTCTGGTTGCGTGAACAAACGTGGAAAAAGAGTTAATATCAAATTAAAATAACGAATTAACTTCATTTCGAAGATCTCGTTGTCCTATAAGAATTCTAACTCCATTCGGCCATGTTAGGTGCTCATTGCGAATGCAAAACGAGTCTTCTTCTTCGGTGGACTGATCAATGCGAGCGTAAAGATTGTTTTCCTCCAGTTGACGTGAAAGAGTCTGTCTGGAGTCATTGATCACCAAAATCTTACTAATCCTTGGAGAAACTGCCACACCTGGATTGAAACAGCCCTTCTTTACAATTTGGATACTAGCTGCGGTCTTCCATTTATTATGTCTTACTTGCCCTACTGGTTGATTTACCAGCCTTACATAAGCCTATTTTTACAATTTGGATACTAGTTGCGGTCTTCCATTTTCTATGTCTTCCTTGGCCTACCGGTTGATTTACCAGCCTTACATAAGCCTGTTTTTACAATTTGGATACTAGTTGCGGTCTTCCATTTTCTATGTCTTCCTTGGCCTACCGGTTGATTTACCAGCCTTACATAAGCTTGCTTTTACAATTTGGATACTAGCTGCGGTCTTCCATTTTTATGCCTTCCTTGGCCTATCGGTTAATTTACCAGCTTTACATAAGCCTGTTTTTACAATTTGGATACTAGCTGCGGTCTTCCATTTTTTGTCTTCCTTGGCCTACCGGTTGATCTACCAGCCTTACATAAGCCTTTTTTTAGTAGGTTGAGGAATAAGTTCTTGCGTTTTTTTTTTAATGTTGTGTTGATTTAAGTTTTCTTGACGTGGTTTGTGCACATAGTAAGAAACAATAATAAATAATGAGAGCAAAATTTGCATAGGTTAAGCTACGTCTCTTAACAGCGTAGACTATTAGGCTTTTGCTTAGGCTACGTCTTGAAGTTGAGTAATAAGTCATTGCGGCTTATTTAAAAGTTGTGATAATTTAATTTTTGTTCTGTACTTTCAAAATGGAATGTCAAGTTGAAAGAAAGGCGCATTTTCGACACTTGTTATTCATTTTCATTCGAGACGGGAACATTGCAAACGCAGCCAAAGCTCGTCGCGATATTTGTGCTGTGTACGGAAAAAATACTTTATCAGAAAGGACAGCTCAATGGTGGTTTTCACGTTTCAAAAACACTCATTTCAATCTTAATGACGAAGAACGTTCTGGTCGACCCATTAAGTTGGATGAAGATCGATCGAACGACCTTCTTCCTAAAAATCCTCGTCAATCGACTAAAGAATTGGCTGTACAATTGGCGTGTGATCAGAAAACTGTAGGGAATCACCTTCATTAGATGAGGAAAGTTAAAAAACTCGGTGCATGGGTTCCGCACGCTTTAAGAGGAAGCAACAAACTTCAACGCTCTATGATTGCCGCAGGTTTGCTTGCTCGTCACAAGGCTACTCGTGGATATAGGAACATATTTCTTCACCGCATCATCACTGGCAACGAAAAGTGGTGTGTTTATGTCAACATGAACCAATCGAAATCAATGGCTTAGCCCCAATAAAAAAAAACAGTTCCGCGATTAAAGAAAGGACTTCATCCATGAAAGACGATGCTGTGTGTGTGGTGTGATTGTGAAGGCATCATTGTTTATGAGCTCCTTGCGAACATCGAGATTGTCAATGCAGAACTAAACGTTCAACCAATGTATCGACTCGCCGAAGCTATTCGTGAAAAGCGACCTGATCGACGTTATGGAGTCCTTCTGCAACACAACAATGCTCGTCCTCACATTGCCAATATGACAAAAGACGCCATCCAAACGGTTAATTGGGAAATCCTACCGCATCCTCCATATTCGCCAGACTTGGTTCCATCGGATTTCCATCTGTTCCGATCGCTCTCCAACTATTTGCGCGGCGTTTCGTTCAATACTGATGTGGAATTAAGAACCTGGTTAGACGAATTCTTCGAGTCAAAATCCAGAGATTTTTTATTGCAGAGGCATTGAAAAACTAGTTGAACGTTGGGAAGAAGTCGTAAATAACAACGGAGAATACATTATTTATTAATTTGCATATTGTTATCAATTAAAAATGAAGTTTTTCTAAAATTGTTAATGGTAATGAATAAATTTGATAAAACCGCAAGAACTTATTCCTCAACCCATTACAATTTGGATACTAGCTGCGGTCTTCCATTTATTATGTCTTCCTTGGCCTACCAGTTGATTCACCAGCCTTACATAAGCCTGTTTTATCATAGGTTTATAGAATATTATGGACGCACGTTTGGAGCGGTTACTATGTGATTTGTTCATCTATCATCACTTTCTTATCATTTAGTTCTCGCTTCATATACATGATGAATTGCGAATTGATATAAGCTGAGTGTGTGCGTAGGGGAGAAAAGGGTGTGTGGCTAGATAGAAGAAAATAGACAACTAGTGAAGAGAGAAACTATTGTGAGAGATTTGCAAAGAGATGCTAGAGCCTGGTGATCAGGCCTAGCGCTTTCATATACATGCTACGATGTGTCATTTGTCGCCAGTGGCAACTCTGAATTACGATCATGCGTGACGTCTGGCGTCGGTTCTCTCTTCTTCATATCAGAGTAGATTCAGTTGTGCATCCTTTGTGAAGGAAGCAAAACTACGGCTGAATTCAATCATTTAAACATTTGAAAAAAACAAACTGTTGCTTTGGATTCACGCTCCTCCTCCGGGAGCTACAATACAAAGATCTCGGAGTCCTTGGGTCTCAATCTGAGGATCAGGAAGGAAGTTAAATGAGTCAGGTCCTGGTTACTAAGGTACGGCGGCTCGGAAACCACGAGGGCCACGCTATCCCCCCGTTTATATTCCCGGGGGCTACAGAAAGTGCCTGGGGCAGTTAGTATTGCCCTGGAACCAGGAGGTGGCTGCTGTAAGGCCGTGCGTGTGGGAGTAGGACTCTGCACCATGCCACACAAGCAGGAAGATCCAGTCTT
>OZ018327.1:19027133-19242801 GCA_963969495.1 Ceratothoa steindachneri
AATGAATAAGCTAATAAATTAAGTGCTTTGAAAGCGATTTAATCTTGAGTGGTAATTCTCACTGAAGTAAATAATTTCATCCTTTTGGGGACACTAAAATATTTCTCATTATATATATATGGTTAAATTAATCATTTCCTGTAATAAAACCAAATCCATACATTAAACACCCTCTAAATTCACCCCGAGCACTCAATGCCTTCGTTATTTTAGAGTTGGATCTGAGAAAATGCAAATAGCACCTACTGCCATATATTTTCGTGCCATGGTGCTTACAAATTTAGTGTCCAGAACTTGGGACAGTTATTAACGAGATAATATTGGTGCTATAAAGATGGATCGAATACTTTGCTCCCCATCTATCCCTCAGGTTCAATAAGCCATGATAGCGCTCCTCCCGACAGATTACAATTATTAGCCTCAGATGTGATTCCCAAGGCGCGCTATTAAGCCTTGATGAACTACGATATCTGGCTTTTGCTTTGTCAAGTCTTACAATAAGGCTCTTAAGAAAATTTAAGCTGCTTGCTTTCCGTAGGTTCCAGCGAATTATGCCTTTGAAGTGCGTCACCAGATGATCGCTGAAAAAACAACAACAAAAAATCGAAAATTTTGTGTTCAATCGTGGTTCAGTATTAATGTCTGGACTTCTCAAACGTGATGGTGCTGTTCGAATCTCGGTGAAGAATTTGTTTTCATTGACCATTTAGTAAACTTGCGTTTAATTAATTCACTAATTGTAGAGATACAAAAACACATAAAGAGGAGTTAAATTAGCTAAAAATAATGCAACCTTACACACAGAGGATGTTTGGTTCATCTTTTCTTTACATTTCTTTCTTTTTAACTTTATCTAAAAGAAACCTGCATCATTGCTGATAAAGACTCTAACCTTCTTTTAAAAAAAATGAACTTCTTTATAAGAGGAGGAAGGCAAATTTAAACCAGAATGGAAATATGAATTTGAATCTTTTCTGGCAGCGAAATGTTGCTTTCACCTTCCGCCGGTTGGCCAATCAGAGACAGCTAATTAACGCCTCGAAAAGCTCGCAATTAAAGCAGGCTTTGAATTCACTTAAAACTTGCTTTTCTTTAGTTTTTATCATTGATATGAGTCCCTTTTCATATACCCTTCCCTTCACATTGCAACTGACATCACTACCGTTATTCGCAAGTCACAATGGAAAGACCGTTTCGTTGGTGGCAAATCAGAAGTCAAACTATTGCCTAAGAAGCAAGTAGGAAAATCGGAAACAGACCGACAGGAGAAGAGTATATGAAGGGATATGAGAATAATTCGACAACTGGTTCTCGGATATGAAATAATTTAACGAATCAATCGGAGCTTTTGACCAGGAGAGATCGATCGCGTGTAAGAGTTCTTAAAAGCCTGCACTAATAGTAACATGGGAGAAGGATGTGACTAACTACCGAATCGATGATGGAAAAGAACATTGAAAGACCAAAAGTATGTTCTGGTAAGTACAAAGAGAAAATATTTTTAAAAAATCAGACTCATTGAGTCATAGGAGCGAAATTTGCACGTGAGGACAAACAACAAAATAGGGACCAAAGTTCTGCAGCACTGAGGACGAAGAGCAAAATGGAGGGCAAAACTCTGCATCAGTGAAGACAAAGAACAAAGCAGTGCACGAAATTCTGCACCAATGAAGATTAAACAAAACAAGGACCGAAAACTGCCCCAGGGAAGAAAAAGAACAAAACAAGGACCGAAATTTTGCGCCAATGAGGGCAAAGAGCAAAACGGGGACCTAAATTCTGTAGAAGTGATAAAAATAAAAAGAACAATGAGCGAATTTTATATCAGTAATTGCAAAAAATAAAAAAAGGTCCTGAATTCTGCAGCAGTGAGGACAAAGAACAAAGCAGGAACTAAAATTCTACACCAGTGATGAGAACGAACAAAGGAGAGATCAAAATTCATCACCAGTGAGGACAAATAACAAAACAGGGAATGAAATTCTGTACCAATAAGGACAAAAATAAAACAAGGACTCAAATTCCACGAGGGCAAAAGAACAAAACAGGGAATGAAATTTTGTACCAATAAGGACAAAAATAAAACAAGGACTCAAATTCCGCGAGGGCAAAAGAACAAAACAGGAAATGAAATTCTGTACCAATAAGGACAAAAAAAAAACAAGGACTCAAATTCCACAAGGGCAAATGAACAAAACAGGGAATGAAATTCTGTACCAATAAGGACAAAAATAAAACAAGGACTCAAAATCCGTGAGGGCAAAAGACCAAATCAGAGCCCGAAGTTATGCACTAGTTAGGAGAAAGATCAAAATAGGAACAGAAATTCTGGACAAGTGAGGAAAAAAACAAATCATGGATCGGAATTCTTCATCAGTGAGGACAAAGAAAAAAAGTACGAACGTAAATTCTGCAACATTAAGGACAAAAAACAAAACAGGGACCGAAATTTTACACAGGTGAGGACATAAAACAAAACAGAGCCCGAAGTTCTGCAAAAGTGAGCGCAAAAAAACAAATCAGAGCCTAAATTCTGCACCAGTTAGGAAAAAGAACAAACAGGGACCGAAATTCCCAACAAACACTAATAACATTGTTAGTGTATTATAACACTTTCATTATTCGTGAGTATGGCACTCATAGTCTTAGTATATTTGGCACTTTCAGTCTCAGTGTTTTTGGCACTGTGTTTGTATGGCACCCCTAGTCTTATTGTGTCACTGTCAGTGTTAGTATGTTCGGTAGTCATTGTCTTAGTCTGTTTGGTACTTTCAGTGTTTGTGTGTTTGTCATTCCAAATCTTAGTGTTTGGGGCACATTGTGTTCGTGTGTTTGGTACTCCTAGTGTTACTGTGTTTTGCCCTTTCAATGGCCTTATGGCTGTTAAAGTATTCATCTCACTTTGGAATCCCTGTTTTACTACGTCATATTATCGTCGGTAGAAAGGGAAGGGTTTTGCAGTTGTTTACAAATATTTTTATTACTATTAATTAGGAAATGCCACTTGAGTTAGATAATCGAGCCATCATTCTAAATAAATTCTTCAAGCTAAAAGAAATTAAAAATACGAGAGCTAAATGTTTTATCTCATATAAAATTACTCATATATAGAATACTTTACCCTCGTACTTCTATATGTTTAAGAATAGAATTGCTAAATCCGCTCAATCTGACATTCTCTTTTTCCTCCGTGTCCTTTATTGGAGTATCGTTGGTTCGTAATTGTGTTATTGTACTTGTTCTTACAGACAATTCCGGCTATTCCTCAAAATGCCTTTTCGTTGAGACACGAGGGATTGAATTTGGAGTATTAGATTAATGATTATATCTCCAGGAAGGCGTAATTTACACCCCGGGAGGACCTCGTATGCAAAATTGAACAAAGCGAATCAAAATTTAAGAAATCATGACCCTATTTTAAGGGGTTTTTTTTGTTATGCTCTGACCCCAAATCTGGAGTTGGAAGTTATTTTCAAATTTATTTTTATGTGAATTTACTACACCCAAAAACATACACGGAAAGATGAAGAAAATGAGTCCTTATATACCGAGTTGAATCGAACGTGTGAATATTCCTGCATTTACAAAGCTCATGTATACATTCCGTTGTTTTTAACAGTGTTAGGATGTGAGGATGATAGAGAGATTTGGACGGGTGAAGTGATCTCCCACTTGACGTTTCTATCATAGTTTAATAAAACGTTTCATCTGAATTATGTGGTGTAATTTGTTTCTCTCAGTAGGGAGAGTGGAGAGGGGGGGAGCCCGTCCTCATTGCACACCATCCTACTCCTTGAGATCTTCCATCCCCTG
Source organism: Ceratothoa steindachneri (assembly GCA_963969495.1). Lineage (NCBI taxonomy): Eukaryota > Metazoa > Arthropoda > Malacostraca > Isopoda > Cymothoidae > Ceratothoa > Ceratothoa steindachneri. The sequence continues at coordinate 19,030,947 of OZ018327.1, forward strand.
ACCACACATCTGTGAGGCGGGGGGGGGGGGAGGAGCAGGGATGAAACTAAAAATTGTTCTATTAAAATTGTTTGCATTAATGTCTTAGACCTTGATTTAATTTGGTCTAAAAGAGGAGATCTAAAAGAAATATAGGATTGTATACAAAGTTTTGTCTCATTCAATTCCATGTTTACAAATATGCAATAAATAACACTGAGTTACTAAAAGAAATATCTTTGTAAGTCGTCTCGATTTTTTTCAATTGATTTAAGACACTTTAGCTTCGCTAAATCCGGAAATGGCATCCGTTTCCTCCGATCAGGACAGGTCCTTCTGTTAAGTCGATTTAAAAAAAAAATCTGATCTTATAACTAAATCGATTACATTTTTATGACATTTTCGGTTGATTTTACTTAATATTTCTCATACAAAATAAGTTTTTAAGATAAAAAAACGTTAAAAATCAATCGAATTCCCGTGACCATAGAGACAGACCACACAGTCTACGCAGTGCGTAAACCGTTAAAACGTCCCAAATTTCCACAGCTTACACAATACGCAAGGCGTTAAAAAAGACCCAAATTTCCGTAGCCATAGAGACAGACAACACACCCTACGCAAACCGTTAAAAAGTACCCAAATTTTCGTAGCCATAGAGACAGACAATACATCATGCGCAATACGAAAACCATTAAAAAGACCCAAATTTACGTAGCCATAGAGACATACCACACAGTCTACGCAGTGCGCAAAGTGTTAAACAAGACCGAAATTTCCATAGCCATAGAGAGAAAGCGCAGAGCTTACGCAGTGCGCAAAGGGTTAAAAAAGACCAAATTTTCGTTGCCATAGAGACAGACAACACAGCCTACGCAGTGCGCAAAGCGTTAAAAAAAAAATTCCCGTAGCCATAGAGACAGACAACACAGCTTATGCAGTACACAAATCTCTAACCCCCTCCTCCCAGAATTTCCGTTGTCATAGAGATCACAGAGGCTATGCATAGCGTTCTATTATTAAATAAATCCCCTTAATTTCCGTTGCCATAGAAACAGCATAATTCCAAGGGTATCCAGGATTATTCGCTTGGCTAAACTTTAGATCAAATTCTTCAGAAAGGAAAAGATGGGCGTTTTATTACACAAAAATTTAAGAAGGTTTAACGCCCTCTATCAACCATGGTCAGGTCTATCCGGGCGTGGAAAATAGAGGATGGGGGTTGAAAAGAGGGCCCGAAGACGACCCGAGAGAGGGAGACCACCAGTTTCAATTGAGACAGTGGAGTTGGGAGGGCGCGTCGCTCCCCTAGGTATCAGGTTATACAGAGGGCATTACCCTTGCCATATTACCCCTCACATCGGGTGTGGTTAGTCACCAAATGGAATCACGATTCGGGGGGACTTTCCGGGGGCTGCCACACTCTGGAGATATCCGTAGTTTGGAACCTACGTCAATCAGTAGGTCCACCAAGAGGAATGAAAGGCATCTTAAGGAGTGCAGATCGGGACTAAAACCTCGGCCATTAATAAAAACGAAACCCAACTTAAAATTAAGCAAGAAAAAAAACACCGTAGAGTTGTAACCAGAAAGCCACCGTAAACATGTAACCGGGAAGCCACCATAAACGCATACCCGGAAAGCTTTTGAAGTTTAAGTAACTTGCCAACTCCTTGACCACTCAAAAGAGTATGCGACAACTGTTTTGTTAGATTGACCTTGAGTAAAGGAGTGATGGCTAATAAAGATGGCCAATAAAAGATGGCTAATAAAGATGGCTAATGAAAGATGGCTAATAAAGATGGCTAATGAAAGATGGCTAATAAAGATTTGGACCTAAGTTACAGAGAGAGAATTTCCTCTTGTCAGATTCAAATTAAACGCACAAATCTATGTTTAGAGGTCGTGTAATCATCTATATTGTCAACTCCAAATTTTGTTGGCTCTACTGCGTTTGCCAAGTTGTGATTCAATTTGTGAAATATTTAGCCAATTCCCGTGACTTCTTTAGGTCCTGTTGACTCTACCTTACTAAGTAAATCTTGGCTGACGCTGAGCAACACCGAGATATCTGCTCTGTTCTTGCGTCCTGCTTACAATAAAAAAAAATCGCCTTTTAACTCAGTGAGGCTCTTACCCGCAAATGCATTTGATAGCCAATTTGGCTAAGAATCTCACTACATGATACCAATTTTATAAAATAAATCATGGATATAAATAGGCTCATTATTAGTGGTGGTTAAGGTCTCCAGCGAAGGACATATTACGATTACTTAGTCTGAAAATAACGTCTAGTTGATTATATTTGGAACGGTTTAATGCTCTGTTGCATTACATGTGATCAGCCCATGTTTCTAAAAGATGATTATATTAAAGAAAGTTCGGGTCTTTCTCGGACCTGGCCCCGGCTACCAATTAGGCGTTCGAGGCTATTGCGGGGTTAACGTTTGGCTAAGGTGAGGCTACGGCGTTCGAGGCTATCGTGAGATTAAAACTAAGCTATGGTTAGGTTAGGTTTTGAAGCAATGAACTGAGGTGAACTTCTCGCAAAATTTCTTTTTCAATCAGTTATGGCATCTGTTAACATTGTAATCTCATTAACATAAAAAACATTAGTCGCCAACCCTTTACACAATCCAGTAATGAAATAAACGATTATCTCAAACGATAATTTTGATTCTTCAAACCAAATCTCTTTGCCGTCCAAGTGTCGCTTATTACAGGGCCAACGGCAAAGCGAAGATGCTAATGAAAGGGTAATTGTGAAGACTATGGGCAGATGCGACTCAAGTTTATTTTTTGGGCTACTTTTCATTGTTTTTCTGCTATCGCACTGACCAATCACAGATCTGGATTCAGTTTCATAAATGACCAATCAGAAAGCTGTATTTGTTTCAAGGCTTTTTGTGCTTTTTATATTGATCAAAACTTGGTTTTTCTTATATTTTAGATGTTTTTCCCCCTTATTTCTTTTCTATATATCCTACCTACCCTATGCCTGACATTATTTAGTCTTTTTATTTACTTGTTACTTAATTTCCCATTGTTTAATGCTCGATTAAACCATATTTCGGTGTTGTTAATGAAGTCTCACGTCTTAATTCTGACGAAAACAGTACTTTTTCATTTTTTCTGTTCCGTATTTATTTCTCTTCTTTGAATTTTCAACAGGTTTTTTACGACCTTCATTTTGATTATTGTTCCAAATGGATGCGTTCAGTATTAGTGTTTTTATTACTATATATGCGTAGTTCAAGAAACACAAATGGTCAATTTCCGTCCGCGCGCCTCATATTTAAACGACCACCCACGCCGTTTCCCGTTCATTTGTCAAAATTTCATTTTCGTGTGAATTTGTTCGTTACCTATTCAACGTTTCGGTGCTATTTTAAACGACAAGAAATATGTTGCGTTTCTCGAAGCCCATGGGCCGTGTAGTGGAAGGGCAGTGGGTTTTTGGAGGGTTCGAATGTGAAACAAAGAGAATTTTCATTGTTTCGGTGGCAAATCGAAATCGAGAAACCCTCCTCGCAGCGATAAAAAAGTGGATTTTGCCGGGCACGACAGTCGTATCTGACGGATGGGCAGCCTATTCAAATTTGTCATCTGAAGGATACGAACATCTTACCGAATTCTGGCTTGCTGCCGGTAAACTCTACCCACCCGTCTGACGTAAGTATTAACGATTATTTTGAGCGTGGGCTCGTTGTTGGGGATAACACTGCGATGACCCTGAGTTTCAATCCTTTGAGGGGGGGCCTGGGGGGCACAGCCCCCCAGTATAAAAATGAAAATAGCCATAAAATTCTTCGATTTCATCTCTAAAAAAGTAACACCGGAAAGTAGCCCAAAATAGCCCAAAAAAACTAGGCCTACGATCTGCCCATAGTCTTCACAATTACCAATGAAAGTTTAAAAATATATCCATTTTTGCAAAGACACCTTCCAAACCTAACCTAACTTTACAGGCTATACTCACACTTCGAGCCTTGAACGCCTAATTCGGTGTAGAGGCCGTTCCAAAAAACACCCGAAAGTTTGCCATCTTTGTGCAGTCTATATAAGCGTAGAAAAGATAGTGAGATATTTAAATAGGTACGAAGACGACCGGAGAGATAACAGCAGTTTCTCTCGGGTACTGGAATCTGGTAGGTAGCGCTACTTTTCCAGCTCTCAGTTGGAGGAGCCTATTGCTTTCCCCGAGACCTTTGCCCCAGGAGGTGAGGAGGGCAAAAAAGACCTTAAATGTCTTTCATAACGGATCAATTAAGTAGGTAAAGGTTAAAAGCTTTTGAACGGAAAATTATTTTATTTTATACCTGAAAAATCTTTATTATTATTAGGATTATCATCATTGCTATTTAAAAACTAGTGTTGAAGTGAAATTAAGGAAAGATTTTAAAAAGGAAACCTTCGGAAACAACTAACAAACTGATAAGGCTAAGTATACAGTACTTTGATATTGTATGTACATAAAAAGGGTACAACAAAAGGTATGTTATCAACAAATGCTTAATGAAAACCCAAACATCGTTTACAGAAAATTTGCTTCTTGTTTACAAAGCCCAAGCAAAGTCTGACACTGACGGATGATCTCGGAATGTGTCGTGATCAGTAGATTGGTCGAGGGCCAGTACCAGGGGAAGTGGGTGGTTCAGTAAGAGGGCCAGGAGCGGAAGCACGGGGAACGGCAAAAGAGGGGCCATGTCCAATCTTCTTGTAATTTGGATCTTGTTTGATGTTGCTGAGAGTGCGATAGCCCTGCATGACCTCATCCGGGAAGAGCTGCTACATGCCCTCAATTCTGGCCGCAGAGTCGAATCTGTCCCTCAGTCCATTGTAGAGGACATTCATTTGCGAACTCCAGTCCAAGGTTGAAGGGGGTTCCTGATAGAGCCAAGGATAACCGGGCCCTGCACCATGATCCATGGCTCTCACATGTTGCCCTATCATGCGAAGTATGTCTAGGAAAGTAGGAAGTAATCTTGGGTTGGGAACAGTTTCAATCAGGTTGAGAAATTTGTGGTAATCAGTCCAGAACTGCTGTAACCACGCTTGTTCAGATGAGTTTAAGGGCCCGGCTCGTCCTGGCATTTGAGGGCCTTAGCCTCCCTCATAAATCCTCCTTTTGGAATCTAATATCGCTTCATTGTCCCTTACTTACTTCAAAGAAGATAGGACTATCAAGAGTTTGTCTTTCAAGTACGTCCTTACCTTGCCTTCGAGGTCGTAAATGGTTGCCAAGAATTGTCCCACGGTTTGCATTTCCGGATGTCTATTTTGCACTTGATTGGCGATCTAGATTGTTTCCCGTAACTTCGCTACAGCCATCTTAAGTTCATCCTGATTCGTAATATTCAGTCCAGGTCCAAAGTATGTATTTGGGTTGTATTAAAAAGGAAGGAACTAGGTATTAATATTGGCTGCTTCTGGAGTTTGTGCCCGAGGGAATTGTTGGCTCTGGTAAAAGGAATTCATAAGAGGATAAGTAGCTGGCCAATTATGACGATCATCTTTTGAAGGTAAAGTTTTTTTTATCTCAGGTACGCTTCTGAAGATTCTCTGTTACTTTTATCTACTCGATGAAACAGTCATATCCGGGTTGTTGACTTTGTGCTTGGCTATCAATTATTAAGAGTCAAGAGGACTTTTTCTGAAGATAAAATCGGCTTGTTAACCTACGAATTCCCAAGTTGGATTCCAATTTTGTGTTGTCAGTTTTAGGTTTTCATCGAATTTTTCTTTGAATAAAAGAATTTGAAAAATAGTTTATTTTTTAGCTTCGGCCAACTTTAACCGCAAAAAGATATATTTTTATAGCTCCTCTATACTAATTTAAAAATTGAAATTTGTAAAGGGGATAGATTAACAGGATTAACGTAGAACATAATAATAATCGATATTTGATGTGATAAAAAATTAAGATCGTTTCTAAACATTAAGATTTATCAGTTCTTTTTTATTTTTCTAAGTAGCTTCACTTTTGACAAAAAATTAAATAAGTTCTGCTCATTTGAACTTTAGAAGGCGCGAAATTGAATCCTCAGCTTCACTTTGAAGGTCTTCCTTTATTTTAAACTCATCGGGAGTTTAAAATATACCATAAAGTCCACGGAGGAATTTATCGTTATACTCCACTCTACAAGACCGACAGGATTACTAGCCTCCCTTGATGTGGAAAGCCTATTTACTAGTGTGCTTATCTCTCAGACTATCGACTTTATTATAAAAAAATGTATACCACCATCCTACAATGTCTCCTCCTAACCTTGACCCAAACATCTTAAGGAATATGCAATTTGAGGAGAACTTGTTAAGATTCACTTAGGAATTGAGCATCGACAATAAATTACCTTTTCTGGACGTAGAGGTACAATTCATCAACGGTAATTACGTCACAAAAGTGTACATAAAAACTACAGACATGGAAAAATGCCTCAACGCGGTTAGTGAATGTCCTGAAAGATACAAAAAGTGTAATCGGCTCATACATCTGCCGAGCATACAAATGCTACATCTGGTGGGAACTGTTCCATCAAGAGATCTCCCGCATAAAAGAAACCCTCATGAACAACGGTTTCCTGAACAGCATGATTGAAAAACAACTTCAATCATTTTTAAGAAGGAAATTCAAAGACACGGATGAAACGGAAATTATCCAGGAAGGAATAAATAACATCAAACTGTACTATAGAAATCAGATGGTCATCAGCCTACAAAATAGACGAAAAAAAACATCGACAAGATTGTTAATCATAACATCAAAGTTAAGCAGCAAACGGACATGATTCAGATGATTATAGAGGGGGAGTCAAAAAGTTCTCAGATAAATGGCATAAAATTTTTATTTGTAATAATACTGTAATCATTTTTCTACATAAGCTCCATTAACATCTATACACTTTCTTAATCTATGAATCCAACGGTAAAGACCATCTTTGTAGAATTCACGGGGTTGTCTCTGGCACCAAGTAATGACCTGCTTTTTTGCTTCATCTAATGATTGAAACCGGGTTCCTTTTAGGTGTCCCTTTAAATTTGGAAACAGAAAAAAGTCAGAGGGTGCTAAATCAGGGCTATAAGGGGGATGAGCAAGAGTTTCCCATCGAAATTCCCGTAGCTGAGATCTCACAGCTTTGGACGAATGTGCAGGGGCATTGTCATGGTGGAACAAGATTTGCTTGTGGAGCTTTCCTCGTCGTTTTTTGGCTATTGAAGTTTTCAGCTTCCTTAAAACTCCTTCGTAATAGCTGGATGTAACAGTTTTTTGTCCTTCTAAGAAGTCTATTAAAATAATTCCCTCCGAATCCCAAAAAACTGTAGCCATTATCTTCTTAACGGACCTCTCTGTCTTGAACTTGATAGGCCCTGCTGCCCCCCTTGGGTGCCACTCTTTTGATTGATTTTTACTTTCAGGATCAAACTGATACACCCAAGTTTCATCTCCCGTTACGAGGCGCTCAAAAAAACTATCCTCGTTTGCTTCAATCTTGGTCAAAATAGCCAAAGAAAGGTTGGCCCTATGATTCAGCTGGTCTTCTCGCAACGCTTTTGGGACCCAACGTGCTGAAAGCTTGCTCAGGCCAAGATTTTCAGTTAGAATTCCAAATGCTGAGCCATGAGAGATTTCACATGCATTGGCAACTTCATCAATAGTAATACGGCGATCTTTATCCACTAGATTCCTCACAAGCTCGACATTTTCTGGGTTAATGGAGGTGGAGGGTCTCCCTTCACGTGGATCATCTTCAACTTCTTCTCTGCCCCCCTTGAAGCGCTTAATCCAGTCGTAAACTACCGCTCTACATGGCGAAGAGTCACCATAAACCTGTTGTAGAGCGTCAATAATCTTAACAGGCTTCCAATCAAGTTTAGTCAGGAATTTAATGTTCGCTCTTATCTCAAAATTTGCCATTTTATGGGTTCAAAAAAGTAACCTTTTTGAAGCACATCTAATACAAAGAGTCTCGACAAATTGAATGACGAATTTTGTAGGAATTGTTCAGAAAACATGAAAGTCGTGTTTGACCCTGTATTTACTTGTACAAAATCGAACATTTCAATAATCTACGAAAATAATTTACGAGTTTACTTGCCCGAATGAAGACTGCAAGCTTCATAACAACTCAAAATATGTTGGTGTGAGTACCACCACACTTTCGAGGCGTTTGACAATGCATCTGTAACATGTAGCCCCCCCTTCCTAAATCATAAGGAGACTGTGCATAACATCAGCTTAACCAGGGACATATTGGTTAATAACACCACGATCAAAAGAAAAGAGAGAAATAAAGCCAGACTGAGCACCTTAGAAGCCATCTTAATTAACGAAGAAAGGCCAGCTATCAACATCCAGGCTACGGGCTGGAATCGAACATTAAAGTTGTTTTAAAATTCCGCTCACACCGGAGTGGCCCGTTCCCTTGACATAACGTTCAAGCGAGGAGGAATAAATATCCCCTAAAATCCATTTTTTTCACTCTGACTCCACCATTCTTCATCGATAAAGGAGGAAAGACACTCTGAAGATGATCGCATAGATCGAAAGTTCAGCAATTAAAGTCAAGTTTGGTTGACCAAACACATTTCATTTAAAAAAGAGATAAACATAGGAGAAGTTGTTTACCATCTACAAGATGAACTAAAAAAGATAATAAGAAAAATAGAAAGTTTCCAAAGAAAATTAATAAAGGCGAAATATACTATGGTGTTTAACAGAATCTGCATACAAGAAGGTCTGCTACCCATTTATACTAATATATATGAATCCAGCAAACCGCAAAAAACATAAAAGGAGGGTAATTTTTCTTTGGAAAAATTATCTCAATTAAACCGTCCCTTAGACCACTCTGCTACGCGGAAGACAAAAATCTAACGAATAAACAAGCTTTTAAGGTACGCTTAGCAAGGTCGATCGGAAGATTTTTGTCTTCCGCGTAGCCGAGTGCTCTAAGGGACGGTTTAATTGGGATCAAAGCGCTTGTTTGCTGCCTCAGTGTACACGGTTCGAATCCCACCCATTGTAAGGATTTTTTACGAATTAGGAAATAACATTTTCGAAGAAAAATTAGCCTGTTTTTCTGTTTCTTGCGGTTTGCTAGATTCATTTCATCATTCTTTCGCATTCATGAAAGATTTATACACTATATATATATATATATCATATATATATATATATATATATATATATATATATATATATATATATATATATATATATATATATATATATATGGTTAATATTGGGTTTATGCCCACCCTCGAATTTTTGGATAAGTCCTAACTATATGTGTTTAAAAAAAAATAATTAATGTAGGCAATGTTTTTTCTTGGTAAAATTAAAAAAAAAGTTTTTGTTTTGTTAGGCTATTGCAATCACATCATATTGTATTATATATCATCTTTTATCTAATTTCAAAGTGAGGGCTTCACCTTCATACTCCCACCCTCCGCAATTTAATAAATAAACTCGTAATATTCCTAATTCGAAAGCTTAACATTAGATTGGAATTCAAAAGGCGATTGCTAAATGTCGCTAGGCCTCTAGTTTTTCCACCGCGTTCCTTGATTTCAGACATATAAGCCTCACCCCTGAATACTATTTAAATCAATCCTATTTTCTCTAAAATTGATTAATATGAAATTTCCATATCATATTTTAATTCAGAAAATAAATTCACTTCAAACGATTTACATATAATAACACCTAAATGTGATTCCAAATTCACAATGTGTCCCAAGATGGCGGCCAATCTATTTTTCGTCATAACCTTATTTTTAATTAGAAATTTGCCCACATTTAGTAATGAAGAAGCTATATAGAGTATATCTACGATTTAGCATTTGTGGGGGGGGAGGGTTAAATAAAGATATTTATAACAAAACAAAGCACCCACAAATTTGAGGGTGGGCATAAACACAACAATTTTCATTTCATTAGGCCTTTAAATACACACATATATATATATATATATATATATATATATATATATATATATATATATATATATATATATATATATATATATATATATATATATATATATATATATATATATATATATATATATATATATATATATATATATATATATAGCCACGCGTTTAACTATTCCTCATTTATTCTTTGACTTCCCAATTAATTTTCTATTTCTTTCATAGTCTCCGTTCGAGCTTGCGAAAGTGTTCCTTAAAAGCTATTCTATTCAGAGAATCTTTTGGTTCTCTGCGTAGCGTAGTGTACTAACGGCATACTTTTAATTGTGATCCAAGCGGTCCTCGCTGCCTCAGTGTGCCTGGTTCGAATCGCTTCCCTGCACGGATTTTTTCGAAAAAAGGTAATAAAAATATTACTGCAAGGAAGAATTATTCCGTTTTCTCTTTCAATGTGGTTTAATGGATTCATATATATATATATGTTTATTAGGGTGTGGCGATTTTCGACTTTTTTCGAATCTCTTTGATGGTTAGCGCGTAAAAGGTGCTAATTGGTGAGAACAAAAATTGTGTTAAATCTGTCTTTCTGTATGACCATTCTTTTCACGCTGCGCATCGAGCTTGAAAATAGAAAAGACAAGCCGCTGTTCTCTTCCTTAACAGGAAGAGCTTGGTTACACAGGCACCCCTGCGGGATGTGGCCTACGGCCTTATTGGCTAATCCTAACCGCCTTTTTTATCCCCTTTATAGACTCTTTATTTTAACAGCCTGAACACCCCTTTTCTTCTTCTTTTTATCCTTCTTCTTCTTCTTCTTCTTCTTCTTCTTCTTCTTTTTCCTCTTTTTCTTCTTCTTCTTTTTTCTTTTTTTTAGGTGACAACTGAACTAAAAGAAAAATCTTATTCAAACCCCTTAAAAAAATCTCGTTCTTAAAATATAGGGTTATGGATGAATCAAAAATAGCTAAAATATAGGTAATACCCCAAATCCTTGCATGGAAGAGAACTACTTGCAGGTAGTACTCATAATAATGGTTTATCTTTATATTTCATGTATGAAGAAGCTCTGAATTGAATTTACAAATGTTCAGCAGATGCAAAAAGGAGCAAACAGATAAAATATGCCACATTTTCAATTGAAATTACAAAAATTGCCCCAAATTTACTTTTAATTAAAAAGATTGCGGGTAATTGCAAAGAATAGTCTATAATAATATAAACATACGGTAAAAATTTCGTTGCAATAAAACAGTTTCTTCAGCTTGCGAAAATGCGTTATATTTCTAAAAAATATATGCTACTTTACAATACTAAACCAACCACTCTGGTCTCTCCACAAAGTTTTGGGACACCTGCAAAACTTAACGGCGGAAATCCTTCCCCTACAGACATATTTAAGGATGTTTTAAAAGTATTGTCTTGGAAAAGAAATGAGCGGAATAAGGAATCGAATAAAGAACCAACTTTCAGTGACATTTGCACGAATGTCTACGCACAACTTTGGAGATCAGCGTCAATTCCCACTGTCAACTAAACGCTTCAAAGATATGGTAAACAAGTTGAATAATGACTATAAAGACTTTAAAAAATCTTATCGCGGCAGGAAAAATAATCCTAGTTACAGAAGGAAACTTAAAATTTTAAAGGTAGTTGTAAAAGCTATTCGACATTACAACCTGCAAATGCAAAGAAAATATTTGCACATTTCCGAAACAACACAAAGGTGCCCACAAAAGAGAAACAATTTCTTAATGGCCAGAAATAAGCATGATAAATGGTAATTACAGGAATCGATGATACATCAACGTCAAAAAATACCAAAACAATAAGAAAAGAGATAAGATGTAGTAAGAATACAATTCCATCAAGCAAGTGATAATTCTGAACTCTGTGAGCAGCAAAGATCCTGCTGTTACGTGCCTCCTGACTCAAGTTCAGAAACTTCAACCGAATGTTCTGATTGTGAAACTGAATTAAGTGCTATAAAAGAAGAGAACAATAGCAAATTGCTCCTTATCTATCTGTAGCTGAATTATGCGCCATAAGGGGCATTTCCGATCGAACAGCAGCAAATAATGCTAGCGCAACTTTGATATTTTAGAATAATAAGTGAAAGCCAAGTCATCGACAAGAGCAAAAATACGGCTCGAAAGAAGCAAAATCAGAAATAAAATTAATAGTAAAACTGAAGTGAGGAAAGATTCAATCATTAGTATCTTCTTTGACGGAAGAAAGGATAAAACTTTGTCGCAGTCATCAACAGGAAGCAAAAATTACAAGACAGTAGCGATTGAAGAACATATTAGAATAGTACAAGAATCCGGATCAAAATATTTAGGCTATGTTACTTCGGCTTCATCATCGTCTTCAAACATCACCTCTGATATTCTTTCATTTTTGAACAAACACCAAATTGACACATCAAGCATACAAGCGATTGGCTGCGATGGTACAGTTCTTAACACAGGTAAAAAGAGTGGTATAATTACAGGACTGAAACAACACTTTGGACGAACTTTACATTGGATGATATGACAAGTACATGGTAATAAATTTTCTCTACGGTATTTGCCTATTAAATTATATGGCGCTACAAGCGATCCTTCAAGTTTCATTGGAGAAATCGTAAAAAAATACATAATTGTGAGCACTTGCCGATCGCATCGTTTTAGTCTATTGCATCGAAAACAATTTCAGTCACTCACAGTGGTTTACAACCCTAATAGACTTCTCAGACTTCATTTGGCAACCAATAATCCTTTAGATAATTTCAAGAGAATCGTTAAGTATATCATAGCTGTTTATGCCCCCATTTGGTTCAAGATAAAGCAATTACCCTCGATCAGATGTGACCGTTGCATTTATATGCAAAAGTTCCAGTGTCAGCCAGCTAGATGCCACGACACAAGCAATTGTAAAACCAGTGATCTAAAGAAATGCTTATTTCAGCCATCGACAAAGCATTTTACATCCAAAGATAAAAAAGGACAACGGAAGCATTAGAAAGCTGGGCTAGAGGCTTGTTTTGAAAGCACGTACTTAAGAACGCGGCTGCGTGTGTTTCTTTTCTCTTCCTTCTCTAAACTTCGATGCTGAAAACTATTACTGCCTAATAAAGTGGCAAGAAGAGCTGATAATGGAGCCATCTCTGACAAAACACATTTCAACTGCAGTAATAAGGGAAAATGTGAAACATCAATCGACAATAAATTCTACTGCCAATGAGATTTCGAGTCACACTCAAGCTGTAGGAAGATTGATTAAGCCAGTGACCGAAGCATCGGGGAAAGTATGTGATCTAGCTAAAAGAGATGAATACATTAAAGTTACACTTGAATCACGGCGAAAGATGCCTCGTTATGGCACCAACAGGAGGAAATGTCTCTCTAATGACCAGCGGCGTTCTGTGATAAGATGGTAAATGGTAATTGCATTGATGGTTTCTAATGGTTCAAATCACTTACCAGTGCCTTTGAATGGCTAAATGAGACTTCTGCCACTAGGTGGCGCCGCTCAGCGCCAAATCCGATGGCAGATTTGAATCTCCTGGGTGAATAACCCTCTGTCTCATAGTCATATGGGTCATTTCATAACTTTAAATGGGTACAATAGAACTTTACTCCTTTTGAACAAAAAGCGACGCCTAGACCTGGCGCTTCGCCCTAGGTAAAACGGAGTTGGGTTAAATAAAATCCAGTTAAGGGGTGGTTGGGCTGGAGTAGGGTTGAACTTGATATACGGTCACTTCCTCGTGGTGAGTTTTGGATTATTTTCCTAATTATTTACTTGAAAAATAAACAAAAAGCCGTAAATAGCTAATCGAAAGAAACTTTTCGCGATGTCTATCGTGTATTTTGATGCAATTTAACGAGTATGATCTAATTTTCGCGCTACTGAGGCAAATTAATAAATTACCTCTACTTCAATCAAATTGCGCAAGCTGAAAAAAAATTTATTCCTACGAAATTTTACTCTATGTTCGTAGCATTATAGACTATCGTTTGCGAACTATCCGCAAACTGTTGTATTAAAATTATTTTTTTCGCAATTTTTGGAGTTTCAGTTGAAACATATTTTATCCGTTTGCTCCTTTTTGCATCAGCTTAACATTTGCTTATTCAATTCAGAGCTTCTTCATACATAAAATATAAAGATGAACCATTATTATGAGTACTACCTGCAAGTAGTTCTCTTCCATGCAAGGATTTGGGGTATTACCTATATTTTAGCTATTTTTAATTCAATTTTTCAATTTTCAAGCTCGATGCGCAGCGTAAAAGAATGGTCATACAGAAAAACGGGTTGAACACAATTTTTTTTTCTCCATTTGGCACTTTTTCCGCATTATCCATCAATATATATATATATATATATATATATATATATATATATATATATATATATATATATATATATATATATATGTATGTGAAGGTGAAAACCAAGCACGCTATTGATAAAAGCATCTTCATTTATGTCTGGGTTTGAACGTTTCGAGGTCCTAGCCTCATCATCGGCACTAAGAAACTAAGATAGCAAAGGGTTAAAATTGATAGTTTTCCTAAAATAATAAAATTGAATCGTGCAATTTAGGATAAGCTGCTTAATACGAGAATTAAAATTTCAATAATTCGTGATACCCGATGAAGATTGGAAGCAGTTTGATTTATATTTAAACCAGACAATGGCTTCGCAACTCCCCCCAGAGGGAAGGAGCTTGTGCTTCGCTACTAAGATTAAAATCTAAAAAAAAAGCAGCCATAGTTAAATTTTTATAAGTTTTTTGAACTTCGCCAATTATAATAATTTTAAAAAGGAACTAAATTTCCCCCTTTCAAAACATCACGTGGCTAAAATATAGTTATAGAAGAAGATATATAAAAATAAATTTTCTGAACTTCACCATTTGTAATTCTTTGAGTTTTAAAAATTTACAAAATTTCGATACTTAGATTTATTTCTGAACTTCACCATTTTGTTTTTTGATATTATAAAAGAATTATTAGACAAAACTTTGATAAAAAAACATAAGTCATAACCAAACTAAGATGAAATTATTATTCAAATATTTCAAAAAATCCCCATCTTAAATTATAGAGTTAACTATGATGATGATGATTAGGTTCTCAAGTTTTAGGATGTAAAGTGATTCTAATATCCGTAGTTCATTGGGATGGGGCAATGACTAAGTATTTTAAAGTTATCCATATTAATTTCAGACTTGCAAACTTTGATGTGATCTCGTATGATCGAAGGGTCTGGTTTGTTTAGAATCACCCCCGTGAGGGACCACCTTCCCGGATGCTGATCGATGCTACGATGGATTGACCTAATGGTCGAACCAATATAAGATGAATCGCAAGATTCAAAACTATATTTATAAATTACAAAGGAGCGGCAAGGAAATGGAATTCGGTCCTTATAACTGAAATAGGATCCATATTATGCCCATTTTTTAATATGAATTCTTACTCTCGACCCACAGGGTATAACACAGTGTTATTCTTAAGACCGCTCACAGGGTATAACACAGTGTTATTCTTACTCCAGACCCAAAGGGTATAACACGGTGTTATTCTTACTCCCGACCCACAGGGTATAACACGGTGTTATTCTTACTCCCAACTCACAGGGTATAACACGGTGTTATTCTTACTCCTGACCAACATGGTATAACAGGGTGTTATTCTTACTCCCCACCCACGGGGTATAACACGGTGTTATTCTTAATACATACCCACGGGGTATAACAGGTGTTATTCTTACTCCCGACCCGCAGTGTATAACACGGTGTTATTCTTACCCCTCGACCCACAGGGTATGAGTAGTATTAGTATTTGATCATTCTTGGTTCATTTCCATAGAAGTGGGTCTTAGGATGGCTTTTCCCAACGGCGCAACAGGTTTGCGAGGTAGTTCCTTTCGTGTCCTTTGAATCGATGGTGATCCAAAAATCGGAAACATCGAAAGTAGTTGTTGTTGTTGCAAGCGTGGTTCACCAACCTTCCTTTATCCAGGTGGATCCCGAATGGATAATGAAATTGACATAAAGGTCAGTATGACAATAGCTGGCGACTCCGAGGGCATCGGGGGACGGTCCTCCTTAATGAGAGGTGCGAGGAAGTATTATGTTTTGACACCAAACACCGTTCAGGTAGAACCTTCTTCACCCGGGGCAGAAGGACATGTTCCGCGTCAGAGGTTTGTAGATATAGATACCCATAGGTAGGCTTCATTCGGAGGGGTATTGTTGTGCAATTGTTTACTTTAGTGGCGCGCGATTTCCCAGCGATTTTCTGGCTATTTTTCTAGCTACTTTTCCCCACCACTCACTCCATTGTTTTGAGTCAATGAAATCGACTTTTTAAAATATTTTTTTTCAAGGTTAGGTAAGTTAGGTCTTTTTAAGTTTATAAGTTACTTATTAACGTAAAATGATCTAACTCAACCTAGCCTAGGGCTAGGTTACGTTAAGTCTTTTTCTATTGCTATGTAAGGTCTTTGTACGTTAATTTATTTACGTCAGGGCGCTGGGTAAAGTTTCGCTACGGCGATCCAGAATTCATGGATTCGCGCTTTTATGTAGAGAGTTTTATTTGACAAAACGAGCGGTTGCCACAAACTAAAATACCACCATCATTTGTTCAACAAAAAGACGCGAGACGGCGAAAAAATGCGCGCGCGCGCGCCAACGAACGATTTGTCATACCGGAAAAGAAAACAAAATTTTAACCCTAAATTCCGAGTTACATGTCGGGAACTCCCTCTAGCCTTTTATTAGCTGATGGTTCACTAAAAAATTCTATGTTTTTTTTATGGTCGGTTAAAACCGAAACTAAATGTTGGACAGAAATCGAGCACACATCACACGCAGTTGATATTGTGAAAAATCTGCACGACTAGGCCTACCCTCGAGTACTTATAGCCCCATACGAACGAAAAAGAAGCATCAATTTCAGAAGTCAAAACAACGAGAAATTGTTTTTTGTATGTGAAACCTTTCGTAATAAAACCAACCTATAACGAATGAATTCTTTTGCAACGATAATACGAAATAGCGACGTAAAAAATATTTTAAAAAAATAACCCCCAAAATAGAAAGCAACGGCAAACAATATAAAAAAAAGTCCTTTATAGTTCGATTTCGGCTTCACTCGGCGAACACAAATCATTGAAAACAGAAAAAAAAGTGATTTCATATAAAATAAAACGGAAAACTAAATCCAAAGAATAAATAATGTCACGCATAGATTATTTAGGAGAGATTGATAATAAACTTCAGAAAAAAAAACACTACTTCTTACCCGTCTTTAGAAGCACAGAAGGAAGCTAGAAAAAATAAAGGCGTAGGATTGGCCAATGACGGTGTTCAATACAGATCGATGATTGGCCAATTTGATAACTGAAAAACACTAAAAAAAAATTAGCCAAACACAAGCGAAAATCGGTAACAAAATCTTGAACCACGAAAGTAAACAATTACCCAGTGTTGTCTTACGAAGACGGGAGAGGAAAGAAAGCAGTGCTGTAATTAGCTGCGTGTGTATGAGAAGTGTAGGATCCACTCGGCTAGCAAGAGACGCGGATATGTGTAGATGTGGTTAGCAGCCCCCCCGACTCATTGATCTCTACTAGGTGGTATGTGGGTAATGGTAGCACCATTATCTGACCTGTTACCCCGACACCAGGGGAAGCGGGAGCCCAGGTCGACCGGTGCCGCCCTCCCAGTAATTTCACCTGAAGGTGATATCAGTGAAAGGGACCCACTCAAAGGGGGGTAGGAAGGAGCGATAAGCCCTTCTGACCCCAATACATCCCTAAAGAAAGTGGTGCTCGATCTCTGGTCATTTTTTAAACCACTTTTAAATCTATTCCGAGCGTGCTTAGACCCAGCAAAGGGTGAAGGGGGCTTTAAATGTTCTTACAAAAATTGAGGGGGAAGGAGTTAAATTTGAAAGCTCCTCCCTCCTAGAAATTTTAATAGGGACATTTCTTTTTCCTAAGGGTGCGTCGCCCCTGAGGCAGGGGGGAGGGATGAAAATTTTAGGCCACAAACCTCAAAAATTTACGCAATTATTTTTGTGGCTTCCGATGCTCAGATTCTTACTATTCCCCGCGGGAACAAAAAGAACTGCGTGTAAATGTATACATACATGCGTGGCTGTATGTGTAACTGTGCATGTGTATTCAAATATATCTATATGTGCGTATGCGTTGGCATGCGTGCATGTATATATGGTTTGTTCGTATGTTTGTGAATGCATTTCTACGTGCGTACTGTGTATGCATGTATGAGCGTGTATAATCGCAGGCTTAAACACTCTTACTGCTAGTTCCCACATATATATTGTTACCAATAAGTACACATAAATACACACACACTAACGAACCAGGGGGGTTAAGAGGAAAAAGGAATGGCTAAGATGACTAAGCCCGGTTATGGGTCTGTTGTACAAGTAAGTCACGCCCATGAATGTTTTGTTTCTGCGAATGCGATACGGAATGGATGACATTGATGCGAGACAACTCCCTTTTTTGGTGATGATGATCAATAAAAACGTAACCAACAAGGGTTAGGTTAGGTTAGGTTAATTTAAGTTAAATTAGTATAGGTTAGGTTAAGTTAAGCTAAGTTAGTTTAGCTTAGGTTAGATTAGGTTAGGTTAAACTAGGTTAGGTTAGATTAGTTTAGGTTAGCTTAGGCTAGGCTAGGTTAAGTTAGGTTAGGTTAGCTTAGTGTAATATTAGGTAAGGTTAAGTTATGTTTTGGAGCAATGACAGAGCGCAAACTTCTCTCATAAAGTTTTTCCAATCATTTAAGGCTTCCTTCGATATTTTAATCTATTCAACACGAATCATTAATTGTCAAAAACCATTTCTACCATGTGTGAACGAACTAAACGATTCTGTTAAAAGATAATACTTATTCTTCCCACCAAGTGTTTTTTCGCAATCCAACACTAAAGTTGCATTCACGCTTATTAAAGCGCCAACGGCAAAGCGAAGATGCTAATGAAAGTTTCATGTGTCCATTTTTTGCAGAGTCGCTGTCTTAACCTAACCTTCGCCTTAACTGAAACTCGTGGTATCGCGAACGCCTAATTCGCTGCCGGTCCTGATCCAAAAAAGACCCGAGAAAGGAAATTACTCAATAGAGGAGACAAATTTAAGCATAAAGAATCCAGCCTGCGTTCAACTCTCCCAAATCCACTCCTTAATGGGCAAATCCTTTTATTAATCACTGATTTGCTTACCATGCGGGGGCGCAAATCATCAGGCAAACGGGATCATATGAAGATCTTTCCCCCAAATATTTCCTGCGGGGGATCTTCAGATGATCTGGTCTGATAAGGGAATCTTCATATGATCTTATATTTTAACTCACTACACAAACCCTCGTCTAGGGATATTCATAAAAAAACTTAAGGGAAAAAACTTGCAACTTTACAAAACAAGCAGAATAGGCAACGGCAAAGTTAGGATAAACGAATCTGAAAGTGATGTATCTTCTCGTAATCCAATTTTTTAATTTAAGGCTTTAATATTTAAAAATGTTTGTATATACGTATATATTAAATTTTTACTCATATATTAGGTTGATGAATAAGTTCTTGCGTTTTTTTTAATGTTGTGTTGATTTAAGTTTTGTTGACGTGATTTGTGCACATATTAAGAAACAATAATAAATAATGAGAGCAAAATTTGCAAAGGTTATGCTACGTCTCTTAACAGCGTAGACTATTAGGCTTTCGCTTAGGCTACGTCTTGAAGTTGAATAATAAGTCATTGCGGTTTATTTAAAAGTTGTGTTCATTTCATTTTTGTTCTGTACCCTCAAAATGGAATGTCAAGTTGAAAGACAGGCGCATTTTCGACACTTGTTGTTATTCATTTTCAATCGAGACGGGAACAATGCAAACGCAGCCAAAGCTCGTCGCGATATTTGTGCTGTGTACGGAGAAAATGCTTTATCAGAAAGGACAGCTCAATGGTGGTTTTCACGTTTCAAAAACGGTCATTTCAATCTTAATGACGAAGAACGTTCTGGTCGCCCCCATTAAGTTGGATGAAGTTCGATTGAACGACCTTCTTCATGAAATTCCTCGTCAATAGACTAGAGAATTGGCTGTACAATTGGCGTGTGATCAGAAAACTGTAGTGAATCATCTTCATTCGATGGGGAAAGTTCAAAAACTCGGTGCATGGGTTCCGCACGCTTTGAGCGAAAGCAACAAACTTCAACGCTCCACGATTGCCACAGGTTTGCTTGCTCATCACAAGGCTACTCGTGGATATAAGGACATATTTCTTCATCGCATCATCACTGGCGATGAAAAGTGGTGTGTTTATGTCAACATGAACCATCGAAAGCAATGGCTTAGCCCCAATAAAAAAACACTTCCGCGATTAAAGAAAGGACTTCATCCATGAAGGACGATGCTGTGTGTGTGGTGGGATTGTAAAGGCATCATTCTTTATGAGCTCCTTGCGAACATCGAGATTGTCAATGCAGAACTCTACGTTCAACAAATGTATCAACTCACCGAAGCTATTCGTGAAAAGCGACCTCATCGACGTTATGGAGTCCTTCTGCAACACGACAAGCTCGTCCTCACATTGCCAATATGACAAAAGACGCCATCCAAACGCTTAATTGGGAAATCCTGCCGCATCCTCCATATTCGCCAGACTTGACTTCATCGGATTTTCATCTGTTCCAATCGGGGCGGTGTCGGTGTACACTGCAACCATGCGTTCATGGATCTCTTTTGCATTCTTGCCTTCCTTGGTCAAAAATTTGATCACTGCGCGGTGCTCAACCTTCTCCATTGTGGAAAAATTTGTTGACCACCCCTCGTGGTCATTTGTGCATATCGACGAATCGGGTTTTTCTCACAAACTGATGCATCATTGAGGCTGAGAACCTCACACTCCTTTTAGGTGATTATAATGGTCGATACCAGCGCCTCCCCAGGTATAGGATACATGGAAATAGTAGAACAAAGTCAAAGACTTAAGTCGCGTGCTCTCAATTAATCTGACTTATGACCTTACGACCTTCAAACCTTTCCACAAGTGAGACAATCCGACCCATAGTTAGTTTCCTTTAAATAATTCCCGGACTAACATTAGAAAGACCTTGATAATTATATCTTTCGAAAGAAAATTTGAAACAACATAAGGGTATCAAATATCGTTAGAATCAGCCGAATAGTTACAATGTTATTGCCAAAAAAAACAATTGAAAAGTAAAACGGTGCCATCTGACCGACCGACCTACGAACATTTAAGAGTCATGTGCACAAGACTAAAAAAAGGATGATGACTCATTTCTGCCTATAATACAAGCCTTAGTGCGACCAAGCTCAATGATGCACAGTGATGAGTGGAGGACTTTACAAGGACTTGGGGATCCGAACACTTCCACACTCAGACATAGAATCGCATTGAAATACGAGGGGCGGTCAATAAGTTTTGAAATTCGGATATAAGGAAAGGAGATATGAGGAAAAGTGTTTTATTATTTTTCAATAAAACTACCCTCGACTTCAATGCACTTGCGTCACTTGTCCCTGAGGCTTCGAATTCCCGACAACCAGAAATCTCCCGACTGCTGCTCAATCCACTCCTGGACGGCGAGCTGGACATCTTCATCGTCCCCAAACCAGCGTCCACGCAGTGCAGCCTTGAGCTGACGGAATAAAAAGTAGTCGCTAGGGGCCAGATCTGGACTGTACGGGGGATGTTTGAGCTCCTCGAATCCGCACTCGCGCAGGGCAGCTTGTGCAACTCTGGCCTAGTGGACTTTGACGACGTTGAAATCGATCATGGGGCGTGAGGTTTCTAGGGACCCACGGGCAGAGGCCTTGGTCATGACCAAATTGTCGTGGATGATGTTGATAACACTTCCATGTGATATTCCAAGTTCTCGCTCGATTTCTTCGACCTTCACCCGTCGATTTTCGAGGATCATGCTCTCCACACGGTCCACATTGTCCTCGTTGGTCGTGTCTGACGGGCGTCCTGGACCGGGGTCATCTTCAAGGGACTCACGACCATGGCGGAACTCCCTATTCCAGCGAGCAATGGTTGCATAGGAAGGGGCGGTATCGGTGTACACTGCAACCATGCGTTCATGGAGCTCTTTTGCATTCTTGCCTTCCTTGGTCAAAGATTTGATCACTGCGCGGTGCTCAACCTTCTCCATTGTTGAAAAATTTGTGGCTGACGATCTGCGATCAGCTACTGCTTCTTAAATAGACGAGGCAGGAGCGTGCGGCTGCAGGTCCTGACTTGTAATAACTTATCCTAACACCCCCACAAACAGCCATCCCCCTTCCTCTGTTTGCCCTACCGATTCGCAAAA
Source organism: Ceratothoa steindachneri (assembly GCA_963969495.1). Classification (NCBI taxonomy): domain Eukaryota; kingdom Metazoa; phylum Arthropoda; class Malacostraca; order Isopoda; family Cymothoidae; genus Ceratothoa; species Ceratothoa steindachneri. The sequence continues at coordinate 19,053,229 of OZ018327.1, forward strand.
CTTATTGACCGCCCCTCGTAAATATAAGGAAAATATCAAGATGTGAGGATGTAGGCGAGACTTGTTGAATTTATACCTTCAAGAATTTATGTGGCGTGACTGTTTCTTCAGAAACGCCCCTGACTATATGCGCATATTTTCTTTCAGTACAAAAAGTAATTTCAATGTTTTATTATTTGATCATTATGTAGTTTAGATTAAAGTGTTGGAGAGGAGGATCTTTATATGAGCGGTGGGGGACATTTTTAGTTGGGTACCTTGGGGGGGGGAAAGAATTTCGTATGATTCGGCAAACATAAACACTCCTGTATGGAAGCACCTAAATTCTTAATCACCCATTACATACACTCCTACTTTCCCCATAGACCTACAATGATTCTTGGCTTCATCCACTAATGAAACGGTGGTGATCTCATAATATGCATTTTTCCTGATCTTTTATGTTTTCCCTTAAACCGTAAACATCGCCTCGCCCCCCTTTGCTACCCCCCTTCCCATATTATAAATGCTTCCTTTACATAAAACTCGAAAATAACTTTGGATTTCTTTTTTTTATGCAGCAACCATCCACTCCTACCCCTCGTTACAAACGGGCAGAGAGGCACCAATGGCGAACGGGAAAGTATCTCTATGGTAATATTAAAACTTTAGAAAGTTTCCGTTTCCATGGCAATGTGTAAAATCGCCTCGTAAAAGGCGCTTTTAGGGACTCTATATTAAAAAAATTCCCCAGGTTTAATTTTCTATTTTCGAAATTGCGGTGTAGAGATTGAAACACTGGTGATATCTGTCTGTTTGGGATGCGATCTGTTTAATTGTATTTCACATGATTTTGCTGTGTTGTATGCGTGAATGTGTATCACCAGGTGTTTTTAACCCGTCAGGATGTGTGGGTATGAATTTGTATGCTTTAAGTTACCTGGATTTTTTTTTCCTGCAGGTACGGGTAAATTTTATTTTGTACTCTACATGGGCTCAGGCTGTTAATTATTCTATTTTTTGTCTATATTTTTAATCAGCATTATGGAATCCTCTCTCTCTTCTTAATGATTACTTCAAATTCCCCCGGGAATCTGATGGCAAGCAGCGAAAGGGTCGAATTTACAAAAGGAAACCTGCCGTCTTCTTAGCAATTAAACGCGGCCTTCTGAATGAATTCAAACTTTGTATAACACATTATTTTATTGATTTCCTACAAAAGGTATTCAAAAATAATTCATTAAAACTTTATTTAACTTTAGAACTGTTCTTATTTTTTTTTAATCTGATACATAATCATAATAGTGAATTGTATACAAAAAAATGTGCAATTTGAAATATATCTAGTGAAAATTTTAGGAATGGGGCCTACAGCTAACTTAACGCGGCCCTTAACACAAGAAAAGTTCTCGACCACTGTTCCTAGCTGCTATGAACGAAGTATACAAATTACACAAGGTGGCGAATATACAGAACTACTGGAAATACATATAAGCACTTCCTCCCGCTCCCATTAAATATACAGAGTCGTATCCATGGTTGCATAATTGCACATCGCACAAAGAGATGTCCTCTGCATCGGCCGACAACGGTTAGTCAGCTTTGTTATTGCAATAATTTGTATTAGATTTATTGATTTATAGTTAAAGCCTCAGGAGAGCAGGTTCATCCCTGTTAATCCAGTTAATTTCTCGGGATTAGTTAAATTATGACTAGATAGCAGGGTGAGAACGTGTCCACTATGCTAATCCAGTAAGCAGTTACACGTAAGTAGTCTGGTTCCAACGTGAGTCTCCGTTAATCCGGTTATATAAGACTCACTCAGGTTACGTGCCAATGGCTAGGCACCCTGCTTACAAAGTGATAGCCCCGTTAATCTAATTAGCAGTTTCTCATTATCAGTTAGTTACTTAGCAATAACTGGTAATCCAGTTAAACAGTACTATATCCGGATCAATAGCTACCAGGCTAGGATTTACATGGTAGGGACTAGATAGTAAGGTATTCATGTCCCCAAGCCGCTAATCCAGGTAGTTAATGCTCTTACAGGTTTAAAAGGAATACCTACGATTCGTAGTTCCAATGATCTCGAGAAAAATTAATCCGATTATTTAATAGTGTCTCAGGATTATTTACCTGGTACTGACTGATCAGCGTTTTGCCAGCATTTCCGATTTGTTAGTCAAGTTAATTAATAGTTTCTCAAGATTAGATTCATGATAATTTTAGCCAGCTTTATCTTAACGTGGCCTTCCCGTTAATCCACTTACTTAATAGTCTCTCAGGATTAGTAGGTACTTGGTAAGGACTAGCTAGTGTGGTCCTTATGTTCTTGCTCGGTTAATCCTCTCAGTTAATAATGATTAGGTAGCGTGGTCTTAACGTATCCGCCCCTTTAATTCAGTTACTTAATAGTCTCTCAGGATTAGCTGGTACGTGTTAAAGACTAGCGAGAGTAATCCTAATGTTCTCTCCCCGTTAATCCTGTTAGCTAATAATGATTAGGCAACGTGACCTTAACTTTTCGATCCCGTTAATCCAGTTAGTTGATAGATTATGAGATTAGTAGTTACGTGGTAATGACTAGCGAGTGTGGTCCTAATGTTCTCGCTCTGTTAATCCTGTCAGCTAATAAGGTTATTCAGCGTGACCTTTAAATGGCCTTCCCGTTAATCCAATTAGTTGATAGACTCATGATTAGTATTTACGTGGTAAGGACTAGCGAGTGTGGTCCTAATGTTCTCGCCCCGTTAATCTTGTTGGCTAATGATGATTATGCAACGTGGTCTTAACTTTCATACCCCGTTAATCCAGGTACTTAATTCTCTTGTGATTAGTAGGTACGTGGTAAGGACTAGCTAGTGGGGTCCTAATGCCCTCGCCCCGTTAATCTTGTTAGCTAATAATCATTAGCCAACGTGGTCTTAAACGTGACCGCCCCGTTAATCCAGTTATTTATTAGTGCCTCATGGTCAATTAAGGGTTAATCACAAGGAAGCTTTGCTAAATCAGTAAATTAGTAGTACTTAAGGATTAGTAGTTTGTGGTAATCACTGTACAGCAAGGTACCATCGTACCTAATCTACGGTATCTTAGGAGTCGTGGACCCCCCCTCCCTTGAGTTCGTAATTGTGAGAGTCTTTGATTGTTAGTAACGAACTGGTTCGTAAAGGTCTTTGATAATTAGGGTTGAGAGGTTTTGCCATGGCAGTTGAGGTTATCTTTTTCTTTATTCTTTTATACTTATCTTTTTTTCTTTATTTTCTTTTTCTCTCTTATGCCAACTATGGAGTGGGGGTCTACCTTGTTCCAGGAGTTTCTTTTTTTTAAGTATTTGGGGTAGCTCTCACATAATTTCGCTTCTACTAACCTTACCACTTTTCGTATGAGTTTCTTTTTAAATCTTTTATTTTTCAATTAAAATCGAAAATCCCCCAAAATTGATTCTCGAATTTCCATGGAAACGGATCTCTCTTGAATAAAGAAAACAACACACGGTCCATGGACAAATTGATTGTAGGATACTAGATTAAGGAACTAGGATCCTGCCATAAATTTTCTCCTTATTGAACGTTTTAAAAGGAATCCTTGCATCAATACACTAGCTAATTATATGTTAAATAAGACTAAGTCAGCTAAATAACGAAGCGGCAACTAAATTTACTAAATTATTTCACACGGACCATGGACAAATTGATTGTAGGATACTAGATTAAGAAACTAGGATCCTGCCATAAATTTTCTCCTTATTGAACGTTTTAAAAGGAATCCTTGCATCAATACACTAGCTAATTATATGTTAAATAAGACTAAGTCGGCTAAATAACGAAGCGGCAACTAAATTTACTAAATTATTTCACACGGACCATGGACAAATTGATTGTAGGATACTAGATTAAGGAACTAGGATCCTGCCATAAATTTTCTCCTTATTGAACGTTTTAAAAGGAATCCTTGCATCAATACACTAGCTAATTATATGTTAAATAAGACTAAGTCGGCTAAATAACGAAGCGGCAACTAAATTTACTAAATTATTTCACACGGACGGCGTCTCTTGTCTTGTATTACGTGGTGTTTGGTAGACAAACATTTATTATGTTCATACTTTTTAAACAATGGTGCACAACTTATTTACATTATTTATAATGCATTCTCTTGGTACCCCTTTAAATTATCGAAATATAATAAATATCGACTTTACAAATGCTACTTTATATAAGATCTTAAATCTATGGTTTTGAAATAACTCCACCAACTTATGCCTGCTAGGATCATTGCTCTAATGAATGGGTATATACTGGATATATATATATATATATATATATATATATATATATATATATATATGGGTATATTGTACTCTAATATTACAATGTAAGTGTCTCCCGTAATATCATTACATTTATTACAAAATCTTTTTTCTATGAGTTCTGTTGTACCTGCCTTTTACAATAAGTAATCTTTTATTATTTGTTCTTAGTTCACAAAAAGTGATTTTTACTTTTGAGGGCAAAGTTACTATATAAGTATGAGGAAAAAACGTACTAGAAGATGATTTACTATGTGAGGTTGAATACTATTAAGTTGTCCAACAAATTTTAACATTCTTCTCGAAACCAACTTTCGACTAAAGTGGATTATGAAATTCTTCATCCAACCATACTTCCACATATCCAAATTATTCAGCGGTCTTTTAGACACTGGTACATTATACAAGTTTATCTTGTTCAAATGTAATTATTCTTGACCAATAAATAATTCAACATTTTTTTATGAAATGTGGCAGGATATTTATCCAACCGCCCATATATCATGCCATTACTTATGATCTTGCGAACATTGTTTCAAATATGTAACATGTACAATTTCTACATCTTTAAATAACACTATGTACATCCACAAAACTCAACCCAATGTAATAGTAGGCAACACCAGAGAATCAAATCGTTCTAGATGTGGATCAATAGAGAAGTTAAATTTCTTGCATTTTCCAATTAAACTATACATAGCTTTCCTTCATTGCTGACAAAGTTGTTCTTGGTATGTCTTAACCCTTAGACGACCACGTTAGTAAAATGGAGGATAGCGTGAGAAGACCGATGCTTGTTCTTGGTATGTCTTAACCCTTAGACCACCACGTTAGTAAAATGGAGGATAGCGTCAGAAGACCGATGCTTGTTCTTGGTATGTCTTAACCCTTAGACCACCACGTTAGTAAAATGGAGGATAGCGTCAGAAGACCGATGCTTGTTCTTGGTATGTCTTAACCCTTAGACCACCACGTTAGTAAAATGGAGGATAGCGTCAGAAGACCGATGCTTGTTCTTGGTATGTCTTAACCCTTAGACCACCACGTTAGTAAAATGGAGGATACCGTAAGAAGACCGATGCTTGTTCTTGGTATGTCTTAACCCTTAGACTACCACGTTAGTAAAATGGAGGATAGCGTCAGAAGACCGATGCTTGTTCTTGGTATGTCTTAACCCTTAGACCACCACGTTAGTAAAATGGAGGATAGCGTCAGAAGACCGATGCTTGTTCTTGGTATGTCTTAACCCTTAGACCACCACGTTAGTAAAATGGAGGATACCGTAAGAAGACCGATGCTTGTTCTTGGTATGTCTTAACCCTTAGACCACCACGTTAGTAAAATGGAGGATAGCGTCAGAAGACCGATGCTTGTTCTTGGTATGTCTTAACCCTTAGACCACCACGTTAGTAAAATGGAGGATAGCGTCAGAAGACCGATGCATAAATTATTTTGCTTACCAAAGACTGTAGTTGTCCATTCACAAAGTTGCCTCACGAAAAATAACCCTTAGGAATTCAATGGAATTGTCCATAGGCCCGAAGCTATGAGAGGACCAATTTGTCCTAGCGGCGGCTGTACGCTTGGGAGTTTTTGCTCCTGACAATTCCAAATTATCTCCTTTAAATTGGGTGTTATTGTTCTCTGTTTTACATTTATCAGACCTTGTAAAAAGGAAGCATTCCAAGGTTTTTTTAGACCCTAATATAACTAACTTTTACCTAACCTAATCTAGACTAACTAGGCTAGGTTAGTTTAAGTAAGGTTATATTGGGGTAAAAAAAAACCTTGGGAGATCCCATTTTCTTTAGAAAATATGGTAATTTTGGTCTTTAAGTGCACTTCAAATACCGGATTCATTATCTGTCAATATAATAGTGCAAGGGCGATAAACTTGTCGTCTTGGCTATTAAGTGAGCCTGAATCAATTCAAATCTTGCAAATCAAATCATTTTATTTCTTTCATGAAAAACCTCCCGCAACAAAGTCATTAAAAGTTAATTAACGTTGCAATTGATCATTTTATTCATTTTTAATCCGATTCATAGTCCGAGTAGTTATTTATATACAAAATATTGTACAACTTGCAGTATGTCTAATCAAAATTTGATGAATGCTGCCTACAGTTAACTTAATGCGGCCTTCTACACATGAAAAGTCCCCCCCCCCCTCACATTAACACAAGAACTTCAAGCATATCATTTATCCCTTTATCAGCACTCTCTGTATATTTATAATTATTTTGTAACAATTAATCCTCATTGTCACATAAAGAGCAAATAGCCGCGGTGATAAGTTCTTCCCTTGTCTGATTCCAATGGAACTTACAAAATAGACTGAAAAATTTTATTAACAGAAAAAAATTTTAATATGCATATTTCTTATTATTCTTATGATATAATTAATTTATACCTCTTATCACTTACACCACAAACCATCTCTCTATACAAGGTCAAATACTCTTAGACAAGGTGTTACAAAAGTTACTGTGCATATAACAAAATTTAGAGCCATTCCATTGCCTCTAATTGACCTCTAAAGTTGAGAAACCTTGTCTAATCAATATACAATAAAATATTTGTTCATATTAAACAAATCAATTCAATTCTTAATTAAAAAAACATGACCAATAATGGGATATCTGTGCTTAAACCCTGATTTCAGCCCCTTTCTACAAAAATATCATTTGAGAATTTTGCTAATCGTATTAATATTGTGGTAAAATAATTTTTCCAAACAAATTAATACAGTTATATCTCTGTAATTATTCATATAATTTACTTCCTCTACATTCTCATAAATAGGGATGATAATTCCAATTAATCATGTTGTGTTGAAGTCCACCTCAACCGATAAAATAGGATATTAAAGCTTTATGGTAAATCGTCCGCGAGAGACTCGTCCTTCATTGCCTTTTCAGTCGGGTGACCTCCACTATTGATAGTTAGTTAGTTAGTTAGTTAGCGCTAATCCTTCCATGATACTGGGAGGATCCCAGACCGGATAATGAAGTTTTTTATTTAAGGTCAGAATGACAATCACTGGTCGGCCCGAGGCCCCCAGGGGCCGGTCCTCTTTTGGGGAGAGGAGCTGTACCACGTCAGAGGTACGTGAATATAGATACCCATCGGCAGGTTTCCTTGGAACAGAGAGAGTGTGTGTGTTGTGCTGTGAAGGTGGGAGAGGAAAGAAAGCAGTGTTGTGATTGGCTTTGTGTGAGGTGTAAGATCTACTCACCCGATAACGGGGTGAGCACAGCGCGTCCCACAATCGGTAGCCAGATCTCTACGTGCACTGACGTTTGTGTTAGTACTAAATGTTAACGTTATTTTATCATAATCCAGATATAAACGGGGTAATATTTAGTCGGAAACGGTAAATGAGAAGAAAAGACAAAAAGGCAGAATGAATTTGAAAAGAAACTCATATGCAAAAGGTTAAAGGTAGACGAGGCGAAGAAATAGGGGAGTTACCCATATGTAAAACAAGGTCTGCTGACCAAAAGTCGCGTGCTTTCACTTATACTGATTTATGACCTTACCACTTTCAAAACTTTCAATAATTCATGGACTAACCTTGGGAGAATTTTCAAATATATTATTCTAGAGAAAATGTAAAACAATCTAAGGCTCTCAAATTTCGTTAGTATCTGACGAATAGTTATGAAGTTATTGCCAAAACAAAATAATTCCCGGGATAACCTTCGGTGGTGGTGGTGGTGGTGGTGTAGGTGGTGGCGGTGTAGGTGGTTGTGGTGTAGTTGTTGTTAGTGTAGGTGGTAATGGTAGAGGTGGTGTTGGTGCAGGTGGTGGCGGTGGTGTAAGTGTAGGTGGTGTTTGTAGTTTAGGTGGTGGTACTGTAAGTGGTGGTGGTGTAGGTGGTGGCGGTGTAGGTGGTAGGGGTGTAGGTGGTGGCGGTGTAGGTGTTGTAGACGATGGTCGTGTAGATGATGGTGGTGTAGGTGGTTGTGGTGTAGTTGTTGTTAGTGTAGGTGGTAATGGTAGAGGTGGTGTTGGTGCAGGTGGTGGCGGTGGTGGTGTAGGCGGTGGTGGCGTAGGTGGTTTTGGTGTGGGTGGTGTTTGTAGTTTAGGTGGTAGTACTGTAAGTGGTGGTGGTTTAGGTGGTGGCGGTGTAGGTGCTGTAGATGATGGTCGTGTAGATGATGGTGGTGTAGGTGATGATTCGAAAAAGAATGTAAAACAACATAAGGGTTTCAAATTTTGTTAGAATTCGACAAAAAAGCAAAACGGGGACCGACCGACCGGCATAGTGAGATGTACTGTAGAGTCGCCCGCGACTAGACTCACACGCGACTAAAAACAGGAAACTGCTAGAAGGGCTATTGAAGGAAGGACAATAAATTTTCTTGGCCCTCCACCCGTATCTCAAAGAAAGTAGACTCTCTCTACGTACAAGATTGTAAATATATATATATATATATATATATATATATATATATATATAAAGAGAGAGAGAGAGAGGGAGAGAGAGAACTAGAACTAAATGTCATTATAGGTAATAAAGAGAAGTGTATGATCACACAAACGCTTGGGATTTCAATGCATGACATGAAGTATAAACGAGTTATTGATGTTTTTTTCTAATATTTTTTTAATAAGGAGATTAATATTTCACGATGATCTCTGTGTATGTTTTGGTGATTATTTGATTAATAAACTTTTAGCACCACCAAAACATGACCTAACTTTCTCGTTTTGAGTATTTATTTTCGGAAGATTTCGAAATACTCTGGTCTTCAAAACTTGTCGGAAAATGGGAATTTATAAATAAAAACAAGTTTCAAATTTTACTTTTTTCTCAGTAAGATAAATTTTTACCATTATATGTGTACAAACAGCAATTATAAGGTTGTGTATGGGAACAACAATTAGTAGAAATGAAAGTAATTTATTTAATGCATAAGTAAAAAAAGAAGCCATTAAAAAGTCGATCACCATTTCTGTAATTTAATTTCTGTTAAGATGGAAGTGGAGCGATTGATTATAACGGGTGTTCCAATAACTTGGACCGATTTTAAATGTGAGTTAAGTTTAAGCGTCTAATGATTTTTTTTCTTTTTCTTTCAGATTTAACAACTTCAGTCTTTGGCAATTTCAACCATGGAAAGATTAATAATAGAACAACGTGTTAAAGTTATCGAAGCCTAGTGCGAAAATGGTCGTTCAAACAGAAACGCACTTCGGGCACTTCGCGATTTTTTTGGTCAACATAATCGACCAACCGAGAGTGCAATTGGGAAATCTTTTCGTAAATTTAAACAAACGGGGTTGGTGGCAGATATGAAAACGCCCTTGCGTGCTCATTTACGCCGTTCAGCTGAAAACATTGCTGCAGTGCGCGAGAATGTGGCCGAAGATCCAGACACCTCTATTCGTCATCGCGGGCAGGAATTGAACCTCTCCATAACAACGTTACATCGAATTTTGACAAAATATTTGTCTCTACACTCTTACAAAATTGAATTGACACAAGAACTAAAGACTGCTGACCATTTGAAGCGCCGTGCATTCCTCAATTGGGTGCACAAGCAAAGACAAGTCGATGATGATTTTTCGCAAAAAAATCATCTTTAGTGATGAAGCCCATTTTCATCTTGGTAGATTTGTTAAAAGGCAGAATTGTCGCATTTGGGCTGATGAAAATCCCAGGAAGATTGTTGAAAAGCCACTGCATCCACAAAAGGTCACTGTTTGGTGTGCATTTTTTGCTAGCGGCATCATTGGGTCGTATTTCTTCGAAAATGATGCCCGGAATTCTGTTACGGTGTCAGGTGAGCGATACCGTGCCATGATAACCAATTTTTTATGGCTTGAATTTAATTTTATGGATGTCGAAGATTTTTAGTTTCAACAGGACAGCGCCACATGCCACACAGACAATGCAACAATGGCTTTATTGAATGAGAAGTTCCCAAGTCGCATCATCTCTCGAAACAGCGAAGTCACTTGGCGACCACGATCGTGTGACTTGACACCTTTAGATTTCTTCCTTTGGGGTCATCTCAAAAGTAAGGTCTATGCCAACAATTCAACAGCTGAAGGATGAGATAATAAGGCATATTGGTGAGATCGAGGATTAACTATGCAGATACGTCATCAAAGATTTTGACCATCGAGTGGAGGTGTGCCGCTGAAGCCTTGGCGGACATTTAGGCGATATTATTTTTCACACATAATAGCCATTACTCAAATAACATGATCCAATGGTGGAATCAATAAATTTTCACCAATAACACTTTTATTTACTGCTAACTTCGATCCGTCTTAATGGAACACCCTTTACAAACAGGATACAAATTTATATTATTTATTATCAAAGTCAGGTTGGAATTCTTTTTAGTTGCCTCAAGTCAAGTGGCTCTCAGCTTGCATGGAAGGGGAGCTTCTGGAAGGTTGAGTGTAGGCTGGCACTTGGCGAGAATCGAGGACGAAAGCGATGGTGTTGTGTGTATGTAGTTTTTATTTCCACGTGTTTCACAATTAATAATTATTTACACCAAGGTTTGGTTGAATGTATGAGGAATCTGCACCGCTCCGCCAAACTTCCCCTTTTACCAGGCGAGCTTGGGGCCAGGCATCGCAGAGTTACCATTAATAATTGATTCTGCCTCAATCATAATCAAAATGTGTATAGAAAGAACAGAGAGGGATCGTTGTAGAGACCACAAAAGATCATGTAAACGAAGAGGAAGGGTACAGAAAAAACTTGAAAGGGGAGGGAAGGAGTTGACAGGACGGTGCTTATACACCGAAGAAAGGTGTTTTTCTACGTGTGTGTAGAGGTATTAGATATGACTGGAGTGGCTGGAGGGGGGAAGAGGGCAGAAAAAAATTTTGCATCCATGGAAACGATACATTCAATATACCGATACATTTGCGTGGATTAGTGTTGGCTCCGGGTATTCTAGATCCGCGGAGTAATTCTCCCTCCCGATGCCTGCCAGCTAAATAGGCCTCGAATGGCTTCAGGTCACCAGAAGTCACCATCATTGGGCTGCCAACGGTCGCTGCCTGCGCTCATCTGGCGACCGCCACCAAGTTCATAAGTCGCTGTAATTACTTGATGGAAGCAGGAATTCTGGTTGGAGTTGTGGTAGCTGAAAAGTACAAGCAATGGTGACTCTTCGTATTAAATCCATAAACCTTCACTAAATAAACGAAGTTTTCACCTTTTATTCAAAATTTGCCTAGAACATAATGTTTATCATGGCTACCATTTTAACATGTTGCACAACTTGGTCATCTTCAAACTAATGTTTCTCCCCTGCTATTTAATCAAATTACTTCATACATAGCATAACATATTTGTATGAATTTATCATGTCAGGAGAAAAAATAAATTTAAAGCTTAATATTTTGTTAATTCTTAATTTTCCATTAACTTTTCGAAGACCCTCATTTGAGACTGTCCACAAATATTCTTCAGAATTAAGTCGACAAATTTCTTGTAGAATCCTAAATTATGTTTTGGGATCCTAATCATTATTAAACTCCAGATTTGGAATTGCTTTGGTGCAACGTATCAAGTTTTCTCGTCTCTGGACCACGAAGACCCCCCTCCCTCCATCATCCTCATTTCCTCTACACATTTAAGATTTACCTTTGTTCCACTACTTTACGAACAACATACAAACTTTGTAACGGAAATACACTCGTAGCCTCGCGATTCTAAGTTATAATAATAGTACTATTTCATCCTAAATTCTTTAAACTCTATTTGTGTGTTTCGCTTTATTCGACCACTCATTTTTCAGAAAAGCAGGTGGCAAAAGACAAAGGAGTTGCAGTTTGGGAAGCAGAACTTAATGGGTTTCTGCCCATCTGGGAGGTAATCAATGCAGATTCACGTCTACGTACTACTAGGAAAGGGCTTATTTGTTTTATCTTAAGTGTTTTTAACGCCTTTTTTTACCCTTTACTGTGTCTAAAATAGTCGTGGGAAAGATAAGAGATTTAAAAGTAGGGGGAAAGATCACCGAATAGTGAGCACAAGATTTCTTGGAGCACTGGTGTCGCAAGGGCGTGTTACACCTCAAAGTTTCAGTTGTACCTGGGATATTACCTCTGCTAAACCACTCACCCTATTGTGGGGACCAGGGTGGTTGTGCGTTTGCAGTGGGTTCTTTTTCATTGACTACCTTTCATACAACTTCACTGCCCGTCACCTTCTTCCTTAACTAGTTTCGTTACGCGTCTCTTCTTCAGAAAATCCTGGTAAAAATAACTTTGGCTTTCACCCTTATTTTAAATGATTATAAAACACTAGGTAAAAAAGGCATGAGGGATTCGTAGATAATTACGAAGTATTTATTAGTCACTGAAAATAAAGAAGAACAGGTGACAAGGGACATATCTGACTGAACGTTCGTCAGAAGTGCTTTGTAACACAACTGGTAAAAAAGGGGGACAGTGAAAATAAGTACCGTGAATCAAGAAAATTAAAATAATTTGAAAAGGGCAAATGGAGCTATATTAGCTTGAATGTGAAGCCAAGTTGAACTACCAGATACAAGTGCTGAGGTAACTGGACTTTAACTTGCAAATTAGAACTGAATTTGTCTTTTAAGAACTACTCTTTTTTTTCAACTAAATAGTTAATTAGATATTTTTTTTCTCTTTTCAACAGAAGGGGGTTGGTGTACCGTGTCTTCAGAAATCCGAGAGCTTGACAGATTCTGAATTGAACATCGGACTTAGTCGACGCAAGAGGTGCTCACGAAAATGGTGCCTCTGTATCATTTTGGCACTTCTCTTTGTCACTTTGGCATTGGCTGCAATTGTTTACTTCGCTTGTGAGTACTCGTTTTCATTGTCCGGGTTTCAGTCGGGTAAAAAAAGAGGTTCTGGGGACGAATGGATGACTCCTCATAAGATTAAATTGATACACAATGTGGTAAACAACGGTGACCCCTGTTTACTATTACCACATCTAGTTACATTTAGATTTTTGTATAGTGAATTTTCAAAAGAAAGTTAAAGGCTGAAATAAATTAAAAGAAGTTTAACTTTAGTCTCATTGTAGAGGATGGAGGAAGGAGTCGTGTTTAAAAGGGATTGGGCGCCAAGGGACCTTTTTATATATGATAAGGACTGAGTCAAATTTTGTAAAAGAGCATCTGTACAGAATGAGACTAATACTAAAAAAAAATTCACTCAACTATCAAAGCAAAATCGATAAAAAAGTAGAAAAAATAATTAAAAAATACTAAACCGGTTTTTAATCGATTTTTAAAAACCGGTATGAATGCATATGAATAAGATAACTTTGTTACTCTATATTTTAGCAAAACCGGTTTTTCAACGATATTTAAAATTTATCAGATATTTTAACTTTTAACTCAGCTAAAATTATGTATTACTGAAAAAATTTAGATTTGAGATTTTTTTAAATAAAGCACCTAATTTAGGTAATAACAGTGATTATTTATTATATTAAGAAATCATATCTGAAATCATTAAAAATAGACAATATTTACCAGAGTTCTGATCATTAGTTGCTTGCGTTGTTCTCGAAATGGTATTCTCAATGATGAAGATAGAGAGAGAGAAGAGAGAGAAGAAAGGGAGCGAGAAGAGAGGAAGAGAGGAGGAGAGACGAGATGGAAAGACAAGAGAGGGAGAGATGAAGAGAGAAGAAAGGGAGAGATAAGGGAGGGAAAGAGAAGAGAGGGAGAGAGAAGAAAGGGATAGAGAAGAGAGGGAGAGACGAGATAGAAAGACAAGAGAGGGAGAGATGAAGAGAGAAGAAAGGGAGAGAGAAGGGAGGTAAAGAGAAGAGAGGGAGAGAGAAGAGAGGGAGAGAGAAGAAAGGGATAGAGAAGAGAGGGAGAGACGAGATAGAAAGACAAGAGAGGGAGAGATGAAGAGAGAAGAAAGGGAGAGAGAAGGGAGGTAAAGAGAAGAGAGGGAGAGAGAAGAAAGGGATAGAGAAGAGAGGGAGAGACGAGATAGAAAGACAAGAGAGGGAGAGATGCAGAGAGAAGAAAGAGAGAGAGAAGGGAGGGAAAGAGAAGAGAGGGAGAAAGAAGAGAGGGAGAGAGAAGAAAGGGATAGAGAAGAGAGGGAGAGACGAGATAGAAAGACAAGAGAGGGAGATAGAAGGGAGGGAAAGAAAAGAGAGGGAGAGAGAAGAAAGGGATATAGAAGAGAGGGAGAGAGAAGAAAGGGATAGAGAAGAGAGGGAGAGACGAGATATAAATACAAGAGAGGGAGAGACGAGATAAAAAGACAAGAGAGGGAGATATGAAGAGAGAAGAAAGGGAGATAGAAGAGAGGGAGATATAAAGAGAGAAGAAAGGGAGAGAGAAAGAGAAGAGAGGGAGAGAGAAGAGAGGGAGATATAAAGAGAGAAGAAAGGGAGAGAGAAAGAGAAGAGAGGGAGAGAGAAGAGAGAGAGAGAGAGAGTACGACCAGTGCAGGGGGAGATACACACGCCTACACGAGACCGCAAGAACCAGGAGAGAGAAAGATGCAACGTAGCGATGATTTTGCCTCGCGTTTCGTGGCTCTTACGTGGCACTGCCAATTAGAGTCACGGTCGACTTAGCGCTGAGTCAATTCGACTCACATCAGCCATTAAAGAGAGTAAAATTAAACTACAATCACACAGAAATGGAATTCGATTGAAATGGCAATGCTAAGCTTCCTCGAAACTCTGCCTCTTCCATTTTATTTGACCCTCTTTGGTGTTGGTCGCATACTCCCACGCCGGGATAAGGCAGGCTTCCTCCTCGACGCCGGGGCCTGCTTCTTTCTTCTTATTTATTTTTTTTTGCTTCTTGTTTTGTTTCGCCTTTGGTTTTGTGTTTGTTTATTTTTTTATTTAGCCCAGCATTAAGCTATAAGATAATTCCGTCGACTTATGCCCTTTTACGCAGTCGCCAGTTGGACGTTAAGAAAAATCTCGGAACCTCATCGCTCACACTTGTGGGATAATCCTCAGTTCAGTCCGATGCCTTATCAAGGAGGATTAACATACGATTTCAACCTCCTCAAGGGTCTTATCTCACATTCTGGAACGAAGCTTAGAAACACAAACTTATGAGCTGCAAAGCCACTTTCTGATTCAACATCGTTGATTTAAGGATAAAGCGAGAGGTCGACATTTGCATTTCTTTTGAATGTGGCTTTTTGAAATCTTAGGAATCTTTTATAGGCACTTTTGATTTATTCTTTATTTTATTTCTATTTTTTTATATAGCGCCCATCTGACGAATGACTACTAAGGGAAAAGTCACCGTAATAGGCTTATGGTTTAATACTAGGCTAGATTGAAAACAAACAAACAAGAAACAAACAAATATGAAAAACACAAGAAAACAAAATCAAAGGCAAAAAACAAAACAAGAAGCAAAAAGCAAAAAAAAAGGACGTGCAACTCTTCCGGGTAACAAGTATAATAGACTCCACAGGGTTACCTTTTGTTGAGTTTTATTTGTTCATTCCCCTCAAATCCTCGTGGCTTAAGTTCTCCCCTTCGTTAATTTTATTAATGATAGCTGTACCTTGCGCCTTTGTTTTAGCCTCATCATTTACCTCATTGGTTCGATATTCAGTAGGAGAAAGCCGAGGAAATGGACAAATTCTGCGATTTTCATCACTCCGAAGCTTCCCAAGCGACCATTGTCTCTGTTTAAGCTGAGAATGAGTTGACAAAATTCATAGAGTCAGAGATTCGTTTCGTTGCATTGAGAAAAACTTCCCTTCTCTTCTTTTATTTTCCGCGGGGGCTTTTTTTTGCGTTTAAATTTGTGTTTCGCTCCGCATCTTTCATATTCGTTCGTGTCATATGGAATTCACACCTTTTTATGAAAGGAGGTGTGGGCTCGGGAGAAGGCGTGGCCTTGTTCGGGTTCCGGGGTTGAATTACTCTTAGTCTGTTTTTCTTTTCTTCTTCGGCCTATTCGGCGTGGTAGGACCTATCTCATATCGGCTTAGAGTCATTGAAGCACACAAGCCTCCGCACGACGACAATGGAGTAATCCAGATCACGGAGTGTTCTGCTGTTGAGGTCTGGGCAGGGTTTTGAAATCAGAGTTATCCTTCTCTTAGGTGGACTGCCTGTTGTCATGGCTACGAGCCTCACCCACCCGTCCACACCGATATGCCCAGTCACGGACGGAGGTAACCTCCCTAGGAAATAGTAGTGTCAGATTTTTTAAAAGAATCCGGACGGAGATTCGAACTGCCGACACAACGATTGACGGGCAAGCGCGCTAACCACTATACTAGCCGGGAGGCTATTTTTTATATTAAAGGAATAAATCAAAGTATTTATTTTTAAAGTGCTCTAGATTGGTTATCTAAACAATGAGATTCTTTAAGATTGGTAACAATGGGATTTTCTGCATTTTCTAACTTTTAGGCAACATTTTCATTCACATGCCATCTTTTAGCAAATTTGCCCCTCAGAGCAAAGCTTTAAAACATGTTCAAGTAGACGATGAAGTTGATTCTTTGTCACAAACATTTTCTATTGAAGTTAGGACTAAGAGAACATTGGAATAAAAATCCAACCTAAACTCTTCTAATATTTTGTTCTCTTCATAATTCCAGGTGTAATTTAGAGGGTTAAATGCTTCAGACCAGTGATGACTCTTATTATGAACAATTCCATTTATCGTTCATTTGGTATGAAAAAGGTAATAAGCTCCCGTTTGGACCATAAACCGGACAAGATGTAATTAAAATACCCGTTGAAACTGGTGGGGACTCAAACCTGATCTATCAAACACTCCTCGTTCGACTACTCTCTACCTTTCAGATTCTCCAGAAGAATGTTTCAGTGTTATAAGCCGAGGACAGGTCCAAATCCTTGCCATTTTTTAATTATTAGGTTGAGGAATAGGTTCTTGAGGTTTTATTAAATTTATTCATTACCATTAACAATTTTAGAAAAACTTAATTTTTAATTGATAACAATATGCAATTTAATCAATAATGTATTCTCCGTTGTTATTTACGACTTCTTCCCAACTTTCAACTAGTTCTTCGATGCCTCTGCAATAAAAATCTCTGGATTTTTACTCTAAGAATTCGTCTAACCAGGTTCTTAATTCCACATCAGTATTGAATGAAACGCCGCGCAAATTGTTGGAGAGTGATCGGAAAAGATGGAAATCCGATGGAGCCAAGGCTGGTGAATATGGAGGATGAGGCAGGATTTCCCAATTAAGCGTTTGGATGGCGTCTTTTGTCATATTGGCAATGTGAAGACAAGCATTGTCGTGTTGCAGAAGAACTCCATAACGTCGATGAGGTCGTTTTTCACGAATAGTTTCGGGGAGTCGATACATTTGTTGAACGTAGAGTTCTGCATTGACAATCTCATTGTTAGCAAGGAGCTCATAAAGAATGATGCCTTCACAGTCCCACCACACACCCAACATCGTCTTTTATGGATGAAGTCCTTGCTTAATTCATTTACATTGTTTTACATATTTATCGAATCTTAAAGTTGTTGAATTATTAAAGATAAGCAATTTAATACGATTCTCTAAATTCTTTTAACATATTTATCCGATAGAGGTGGGCTAAATATAGAGCGTTTTAAAATATTTAAATAGAAGTTTTGGAGATTAATTTATACCAATATTGATTTTATTTTAATCGGAGATAGTTTAATCTTACAGAAGCAAAACAAATCCATTAGTTTAGTTGTTTTTTAAAGTCATACCTTCATGGTTGCCAAATGTCACCATCTCTCTTATTTTAGCGCTCTAAAACGAATACATATCCTATTCTCATCGTCGATTAAACGATTAGAGAACAGTGCTTCTTTTATATCACTTATCGTTCGGATTCTCTTTCCTCGAATGTTATTTTTGGTTCAAAGTGTGAACTCATTATAGGATTTCATAAAACTTCAAAGTGCTCAAATATGAGGTATCTTTGACTCTCATATTCCATCCTACGAAGTGATTCTAACATTACAAGGAGATGATAGCCGAGTAGATTTGAGTGTAGGCTCGAAGAAGGAGGCACGTTTGACAGCATAGATATGCTGTGTGAGTACAACCTCACGATATGATACTACCATATAATAGTGAAAAAGTAAATTGATTATTTAAACTTAAAAATTTAACCGAATCGAAATGAAAATCAAAATTAAGTCAGGCACGGAAGGTTTAATGGATAATAAATTATTTTTAAACTGGATTAAGGGGTCCAAATATTGAATTAAATCAGGATACTGAAGGTTTATCTCAAAGAAATGTCGAATAGTATCATATACCTGAAAAACGGCAAAACGTTGCATCGAAATATTAAGAAGGTTAATCGATTGCATTGAAGAGGAACAAACAAGTTCTCCCATTCGCTATGAATGTGAGCTAAGAAGTGAAAACTTATATCATATCAAAGGAGCCTAACTTCAGATCTCCTGCGTGTTCTACGGAATAAAGAAAGGGCGGCATTGTTTTTTTTTGTATTTTTTAGTCGCATGCGAGTCTAGTCTCGGGCGACGCTATATCTCACTATGTCGATCGGTTGGTCCGTATTTTGTTGTTTTTTTTTGTTTTGGTAATAACATTGTAACAACTATTCTGCCGATTCTAACTAAATTTCAAACCATTATATTATTTAACATTCTCTTTCGAGTGATATAATTGCCAAAGTCCTCCCAAGGTTCGCCCAGGATTTATTTTGTTTTGGCAATAACATCATAACTATTCACCCGATTCTAACGTCATTTCAAACCCTTATATTATTTAACATTCTCTTTCGAATGATAGAATTGCCAAAGTCCTCCCAAGGTTAGTCCTTGAATTATTTAAAAGTTTTAAAGGTCGTAAGGTTATAAATCAGAATAAGTGAGTGCACGCAACTTTTGGTCAGCAGAACTTGTTAATAACTGAAGGGAAATCTTGCATAAGTTTTATTTAAATTCTATCCCATCTGAAATTGTATCTGAAGTTGAGGGTAATTATACTTTTCAAAATTTCTAGGGAAGAAAGGGGGGGGAGGGGCATTATTTTTTTAAATAACTTAAGAGTAAACTTGCATAAGTGATAGTTAAATGATCTCTCATCAAAATCTTTTATCCGAAATTGAGGGATTTGATTTATTTAGAGGCAACAAGGGATGATATTCTTTTCTTTAGGTTCGAAACAGGGATGGGGGAAGGTAGCGCACATTTCGTGACTGCCTAAAAAGTCACCGCAATTACTTTTCAACCAAATACTAGGCTAGATTAAAAACAAAATAAATTAATAAAAACACTAAAACTAAAAAAAAAACCGAAAACAAACAAAAGCAAAACGCAGCCCACCAAAACAACTAGAACAATAAAAGCAAGAAGAATAAGGAAGAACACTCTGACATCGGGGAGAAGCCCGTTTCCCCAAGGGCAGGGGCACGGAACCAACACCAAATAAATTAAAATTAAATTTAGTAGGCCATCCTATTCCAATAATTCAAAGAGCCTACAAGTCTGTGCGCAATAACTCGTCTCAAGTACATGGGATAAGCGAGAGCGACCTCGCTCTTCTTGGCAGTCGTCGCAATAAAGTGGAATCTAGCGATCTATCAAGAGACGGTGCGTCGCGCGATTTCGCCCAATTCGAAGACGACAGAAAGCGATCTGAAATCGCCGTAGAATTGAGAGGTGGGTTTACGGGAACAGTCGCGGCGCGGTTATACACAACTTTTAGTTCCCCTCGGCCAGGCATCCCGCAGGGCTTACCTTATCCTTGCCATGTAATTAGTGTGAAGAAGATCCAAATGCTGGTTTGATCCCCCAGTCCTCGCTAACACGCCCTCGTTCTCCACAATGCCCAGATATCCTGGGAAAAAAAACAAGAAAAAATCTCGACATCTGCCAAGCTCGTGTCAACCGTGGTGACACGGATACCTCAAAGCAGCTGGTACGGAGATTTGTACTCCCAAGAACACTCAGGGTTCTTTGTGAGTAGCTAAAGATCACAATTTGGTCTCCAAACCAGGCACAACGCGTTATCTCCAGTACCAAGCGGTGTATCACAACCAGCTCGGCCGTAACAACAGATGCAGTGCCTAGTAGTGCCACTCAAAGCTCTCGAAGGAGCTTCGTTGCCATAAACCCAGAGGGCTTATGGTAGGAGTAGTGTCTCTGGGTGGCATAGCTACCATCTCGATCAGCCGTACATGCAGTTATTGCCATTAGAGACTGAGTGAGGCTCATCCCTCAGCCGCCGATCTGGTGAGGTTGTCTAGCGAGTAGCAACCAAAGATTGCTGAGAGAGAACGAAGGAGAGCACCACAACTTCTTTCCACCCCATCAGAGAGTTAAAGTCAACTCAGTGTCGGGACTTCCCTAATTTGTACTCAGGTCTGGAGGATGTGCGGCTCCTCCAGGTGCCAAGTGTAACATACTTCACAGGATAACAGTCTCGGTGAAAAACATAAAGAGAGTCGATACAAAAAGTCGTTAACGAAAGAAGGAAGAGAGGCTAAAATGTGACCCGGCGAGGCGCTGAGTTCCGCAAGCACGGCGGCCTCGAGAACATATCGCCCTGCCTCTTGCGGGGAGGAACCCATTTTCGACACTCTTTAGGACCTTTGAAATGGTTACTATATAACATTTCCTAGATGGTACTTAGGTTTTATGTCTTTTAAGTCTTTTTATGGAGAGATTCTCATTTAAGTTATTTACTCAATCCAGTTAGAGGAGTTTTTCTGGTTGTTCTGGTCATAGTGGAGTCCTTCTCTAATACATTCTTCCTCTACCATTTTATTTTAGCCATCTATGAAAGGTGTTTGTCACGCCTCTCCTCTTTTCCCCTTTTACGAAACATCTTTACATCATTAACAGACTTAGGTCAAGTACAATTATGTGACATCTATGTACATACACAGAAGAGTCTGAAATGAGATCTGCTATCTTCGGGATCTGAAGGATACGCAACACATCTTAACATATCTATTACCACACTTATAACGGATCCTCCTGGCGTTGGGGCCTGGCGTCACGCGTTCTTCTAAATGTTAGCTGCAGCGTAGCCAATTCCGCCTTTAACAGTCCCTTAGGGGAGATCCTATAAGGAGCTCGACCTCATTTTACGAGCCCTAAATTAAAGAAACCCTCGGAAAGAGGCCACGAGAGAAAGGTTTATGTTTTTCTCTTAGGTCTCGTCGGTGCCAGCTCCCCCTCCCCCTCTCCTTCAGTTCGCGAGGTCCCCTAAAAGCCCATCGGAACACTCGATTGTCTCTTAGGCGCCAATTAATGAATTCCGAGAGGCTTCTCGCCTCGCGCTTCCGTTCCAAGACTTCGGAGCTACGTCAGACTGAAGGACCTTTCTTTGATCGCTCCTCCAGGATGGAAGAGAGAGGGGGGGGCGTAGGGGAGGGAAGAGGACCCATTTCGTGCAAACTTACGGAGGGGAGTTATTCTTCAGAGGGGCAGGGGAGGAACACGAGCAAAAGAAAGGGCAGAGGCAGGAGCAGGAGCTGGGGCAGGGTATAGGCACTGGTAGGAGCAGGGACAGGGATAGGAGAAGGAACATGGAAGTAGCAGGAGCAATGGAAGGAACTGGGACAGAAGTAGGGGCAGAGGAAGGAGCAGAAGCAGGGACATTAGCATGGGCAGTAGGAGGAGCAGGGGTAGGAGAAGAAGCAGGGACATTAACATGGGCAGTAGGAGGAGCAGGAGCAGGAGCAGAAGCAGGGACATTAGCATGGGCAGTAGGAAGAGCAGGGGCTGGGGTAGGAAGAGAGGCAGAAGCAGAGGCAGAGCAATGGCAGGGGGAGGACCAGGTGCAGTAGAAGGAACAGGGACAGAAGCAGGGGCAGGAACATGGGTAACATGAGGATCAAGGGCAGTGGTAGGAGCATGGGCAGGAACATGGGTAACAGGAGGACCAAGGGCAGTGTCAGGAACATGGGCAGGAACATGGGTAACAGGAGGACCAAGGGCAGTTGCATGAGCATGGGTAAGAGAAGGACCAGGGGCAGGCGCAGGAACATGGGTAGGAGCATGGGTAGGAGAGGACCAGGGGCAGGGGCATGAAGAGGGCCAGAGCAGGGGCAGAAGCAGGGGCAGGAGCATAAATAAGAGGAGGGTCAGTGGCAGGGGAAAAAGCATACGCAGGAGCAGGAACAGGGACAGAAGCAGGGGCAGGGGCATGAGGAAAAGGAGGACCTGGGGCAGGGAGAGAAGCATGGGTAGGAGAAGGACAAGGGACAGAGTCAGTAACGGGAACAGAAGCAGAGGCAAGAACATGGGCAGGAGGAGGACCAGGGGCAAGGGCAGGAACAGAGACCTAAGCAGGGGCAGGAGCAGGAGCAGGAGCAGAAGCAGGAACAGGGGCAGGGGCAGGAACAGGAAAAGAAGCAGGGGCAAGAACATGGGCAGGAGGATGACCAGGGGCAGGGGAAAAAAACAGGCGCAGGAGCAGGGAAAGAAGCACGTGCAGGAGCAGGGAAAGAAGCAGTGGCAGGATAAGGTGCAGGAGTAGGGAACGAAGCAAGTGCAGGAGCAGGGAAAGACGCACTGGCTGGAGCAGGAAAAGAAGCAGGTGCAGGACCAGGGAAAGAGGCAGTGGCAGGAGCAGGGAAAGAAGCAGGTGCAGGACCAGGGAAAGAGGCAGTGGCAGGAGCAGGGAAAGAAGCAGTGGCAGGAAAAGGTGCAGGAGCAGGGAAAGAAGCAGGTGAAGGGGCAGAGAAAGAAGCAGTCGCAGGAGCAGAAGCAGGGAAAGAAGCAAGTGCAGGACCAGGGAAAGAGGCAGTGGCAGGAGCAGGTGCAGGAGCAGGGAAAGAAGCAGTCGCAGGTGCAGGACCAGGGAAAGAGGCAGTGGCAGAAAAAGGTGCAGGAGCAGGGAATGAAGCAGGTGCAGGAGCAGGAAAAGAACCAGTGGCATGAGCAGGCGCAGGAGCAGGGAAAGAAGCACGTGCAGAAGCAGAGAAAGCAGCACGTGCAGCAGCAGATAAAGTAGCACGTGCAGCAGCAGGGAAAGAAGCAGGTGCTGCAGCAGAGAAAGAGGCACGTGCAGCAGCAGAGAAAGCATCACGTGCAGCAGCACGGTAAGAAGCAGGTGCAGCAGCAGAGAAAGCAGCACGTGCAGCAGCAGAGAAAGCAGCCGGTGCAGCAGCAGCAGCAGCAGGGGCACAGTGATTCTTAGATTTGCGTCGAGGGTGTTGAGCTGTGTCATTCCCATCCGTCACTTCCCGATCAAAAAGGCAAAATAGAATATTCATTTAAATGCAACGACGCGTCACCTCTTAATATGTTTTTGTTAAAGATGTGGAGAAGAGAGGAGTAATATTCAAATGATGTGCAAGAAAAAATAGATAAAGAATTATTGAGGAGCCTGGAAAAGAGGTGGGGCGCAACTCTTCTAAACCCCCTCCCATCATGTAATAAAGTGAAATCTTGCAGAAGATGGAAAGAAAGTAATCCAACTGAGGAGTGTTTGATGCATGTGAATCTCGACACGCTACTGAGCTTTTCGCATCTGTTTGTTGTTGCTGTAACTTTTACAGAGCTTCATTAGCTTTCTGATATATGTTGGTGATGCCACAAGTTTTACATATTTTGTTAATTGTTGTTGATTTGGGGGGGGGGGCATATATAACTTATTGTTATTTATTCCTCCCTATTTCATAGTTTTATTCCTATTGATATGCAAGAAGTAAAAACTTTACGACGCTAACCTAACCTAACTTTACGACGCCCTTAAAATTTCCGGGTGTCTGAAAACATTTGGCCGCCCTTCCAATTCCTCCATCTCCATCATTTTTTTCAGCGATTTCTTCTTAAATTTTGGCACAAATGGCCTCGTTGGTTTATTTTTTTATTTTTTAACTAATTAACCCACTAAACTAGCAGTGATTAATATTGTACTCAGCAGTATGATAGTGAGAAGTTTGCGAAGTGATCTTCATGATACAAGGACCATTCTACTTCCATGATCTACCAGCTCTCAAAAAATGAAGTAATCTATTCTGGACAGTTTCGAATAGCAATCGGTTAGGAAGGTGAAGTTAGAGGAACTAAAATGTATGCAAGTACAAGGCTAGATAATTCCTAAAGCGACCTCTAGTGCCATTTTATACCTGGAGAGTACGCACCTCTCCTGGATCTTCCTTCTGCCAGTACCGAAGGCAGGACCTTTGTGAAGGAAAGGACTGGCACATATAAATAAGAAAAAGGGCGATGAGTTAGTGTTCAGAATGGTCTAGAAATACATTCTAGACCACCCTGTGTATCAAACTAGCTATCACTAGTTGATTATTAGCCTAACCTAACTGCTAAATTATTAGAAGAACCATGCAATGGCTTCACACTCGCCCCTACGGGGGAGCTTGCGCTTCGCTACCAAGATTAAAATTTAAAATCTATACAACAGCAGCCATGGTTAAATTTCTGTAAATTTTCTGAACTTCGCCAATTATAATAATTTTAAAAAGCAACTCTAAACTAAATTTCCCCCTTTCAAAATATTACGTTGCTAAAATATAAAGTTATAGAAGAAGATATATAAAATATATTTTCTGAACTTCCCCATTTGTAATTCTTTAGGTTTTAAAAAATTCACAAAATTTCGATACTTATATTTATTTCTGAACTTCACCATTTTTTTTATATTATAAAAGAATTATTAGAAATAACTTTGATAAAAAAGTCATAACCAAACTAAGCTGAAATTTTTATTCAAATACTCCCCAAAATCCCCTTAAATTATAGAGTGAGGGGAAAAATGAAAATATCTTCTTGCAAGTTTGCCGAGGTGGGGGTTTATATCCGCTAGATGAACATTCTCCTCTTCAGAGGTTGATACAATGAGAAGGCAAAAAAAAGGCAAAACATGTGAAAGAAAATGGATTTTTGGATCGCCAAGGAGAGGAAAATATGCGACAAAAATGTGTTTTTTTGATCGCCAACCTAGAAAAAAATGGAAGAAAATGCATTTTTTTTATCTTCAGCCAGAAAAAAGAGATGGGACAAAATGGATCTTTGAATCGTCAGATAAAGAAACAATTGTAACAATTTAAAAAATTTATCGCTAGCAAGAGAATCAGCTGGACTAAATGGATTTTTAGATCGCGAGCCAAAGAAAAAAATGGAACAAAATCGGTCTTTTGGATCTCTAATCATAGAAACAGTTGTTAGAAAAATGGAGTTTTTGATCGTCATCCATAGAAACAGCTGTGGAAAATGGACTTTTGGATCGCTAGCCAGGGTAGTAGATGAGCCAAATGAACGTTTTGAAATCCTCAGCCATAAACATAATGGATACAATAAATTGCGGGGTGGGAATTTCGGATCTCTTTTCAGAAACGGGATCATACCAATCCATCCATTCTAATATTTCACGGAAAATGCGAATTCATAGAAAACTAGGCAACAAAAATGTCTTTTTCTTCCCTCTATATAAACTTCTATAAGCGTTTGATGATGTTTATAAAGAGAAACGTATTTGGCGAATTACCAAGGAAGGGACACTGATTCAAAATGAACCTCTTCGAGCTAAAGGACGTATGTAAAAATGTACGCAAGGATTAACCACTGAATTGTTGATATTGTGATGGAAGAAGAGTAGAATCCAAGACATTTGGGTTCAATGCCCCCCATAAAACTTCGCCATAGCATCGATTACTTCACCTTTCTTCCGATACAACTTCACTAATTATTCGTTG
Source organism: Ceratothoa steindachneri (assembly GCA_963969495.1). Lineage (NCBI taxonomy): Eukaryota > Metazoa > Arthropoda > Malacostraca > Isopoda > Cymothoidae > Ceratothoa > Ceratothoa steindachneri. The sequence goes on from OZ018327.1 coordinate 19,079,152, forward strand.
TTTGTACTAGCAGCCGTTTTAAGAGAGGTCATAATACTCGTATAGCGGTTCTTTATAAGCCCCTGTTTCTTCCTTGGTACTATACCAAATCAATTTCTTTTAAATATACACCATAACATGGTTGTAAAACTTCATTTCAACCAATGTCGAAGTCCATCCCTAGCAATGTAATGATTAAATGGGGGATTGGGTTGATAATTAGGTAAACTCAAACCGTTGGGATATTGATCTCTGTACAAATATGATTCTACAGAATTATTTACTATACAGAGAATAACCCTTTAAGGAATCATCAAGATTAAATTTAAGTAAAGATCTTTAAATTTTTTATCTGTAAAATATTGCATTAAGAATACTTGGTAAATAATTTGCGAAAGATTTATCTTGATTTTTGCACGATTTTTTTCCTTAAGTGAGTTCGCTGATTCAGAAATTAATATTATTTTCTATAATCGATATTTACATCTAAAAACAGATTTTTTTTTTGTAGTAGAGTTTATCTGTAGTGAATAGTCTACTTGCATATTTAAATTTAAAAAAATAAGGGTAATTATTAAAAAAAAATCTGTTTCGAATTGTTTTCTAGGTTTGTGAATTTTACCCTTTTAAAGTAACATTTTTGAGATATAAAATAATAATTTTCCGTTTTAAATTGTTTTCTAGGTTTGTAAATTATAATTTTTTAAAATAACATTTTTGAGATCTAAAATCATATTTTTCCGTTTCAAATTTTTTTCTAGGTTTGTGAATTTTACCCTTTTAAAGTAACATTTTATAGATCTAAAATCATATTTTTTCGTTTCAAATTGTTTTTTTAGTTTTGTGAATTTTACCTTTTTAGAATACCATTATATATATATATATATATATATATATATATATATATATATATATATATATATATATATATGGATAAAACCACAGTAATCGGAGTCATTTTATATGCCAAACCAGGTTTCCACAGAAACATCCGTCATCGTCAGTCGCTGGTGGACAGGACAAGTGAAATACAGAAGTTGCTTAACGTACAAACACACAAATTAGTGGCGCTAAGGTTGATGATGCTGGAATGTAGCGGAATTATGAATTTCTTTGTTATTAAGGTATTAGTATTGAATTGGCCGTCGGAAGTATTAAAGTTGGGAATTTCTTCTATAAGTGCCGATTCAATTAAGCGTCGATGTATATAATTATGAGGCTTATAAACTATTTTAGCATTATCAATATTAATTCGATGATTTTCATTGGACACATGTAGAAATAAACTCGAGGAGAGGCCACCACGTCGCATATCGCATTTATGTTCATTCATTCACTTGGAAGATCTGCTGCTTTCACCGATATATACTTCATTACATGATTTGCAGGGAATAAAATAAACTCTCTGCTTTTTATCAATCGATCTGTTTTTGAATAGGCTATTTCTGATCGTATTGACGTATTGAAAGGCAACATTGATGTTGGTCTGTGCCAAACTTTTGAAATTGATTAACTGGGGGGAGTATGGAAAGGTAACATAATAGTTGTCACATCTGTTTCCCTTATAATTAGCTCTGGAGTAATAGATGGCTCTGGCTTTATAGTGACACTTTTCCATGAACCATAGGGGATATTGCAGTTCAATAAATGTTTTGATGATTGTATTAATTTCGTCTTGCAAGAAACAAGGATCACAAATGCGATATACTCTCAGGAACATGGAAGAAACTACAGACCTTTTAACGGATACATCGTGACACGAGAATGAACTGAATAAATAAATATATATACTAGATATATACTGTTCCACCGTGTCAATATTCCAGCTGCCGTGGTACTTTCTCTCTATTGTTGAAATACCTTGGCGAAACCTTTCACTATACTCCTCGAACACGTTACCACCTAAATTTTCACTGAAATAAATCAAGATAAAAAGTTAGGGGGAGAAATTGTGGGAAGGAGTTCAGTCTCAAAATATTCCATCAAGAGACATGCCAATATCGGAGATAAACTATTTCCCATGCTAAGGCCAAATATTTGTCTATAAAACTCATTATTTACTCGAAACACATTGTCAGAGAGACATAATTCAACTAAATCGATAAATTTACTCGTAGAAATGAGAAGATCCAAATTAAGTCTAGGCATGATTTCCCGCAGAAGGCCCATGGTTTGGTCAACCGGAACTTTGGTAAACAAAGAGTTTACATCAAAGCTCACAAGTTTTCCATCCGGTAATTGCAAGTGGTTGAGGCGGTCAACGAAATCTTGAGTGACGATGTATTTGCTGTATGGCCTAATGGCCATGATTTTGATACCTTTTTTAATAATTTGAATAATTGGCATGTCTCCATCAAATTTAAATATGAATGGGAATATGATAATAGATTACCCTTTTTAGATGTCCTCATTAATAAAGATCACCATGAATTAAAACTTGACGTGTATAGGAAACCAACCCACTCGAATGCCTATATACATTATTTTTCGTTTCACGATAATACTGTTAAAGAATCGGTAATTTCTAACCTTTTCCTTAGAGCATACAAAATATGTCATCCTTCCTATTTAGATGAAGAAATTGTCATTATCAGGACGATTTTTCTAATTTGTATTACCCCGATTAGTTCATATCGTCTGCCCATTTTGCAGCTAGGAAAACATTCTATGGTAATAAGCCTTCCCGCACTAACGACTTCAACAAATGTGTAACATTGCCATTTAATAATAAATTAAATAGTTTAAAGGACATATTTGGAAAAGCGGGTATTAATCTAGCCTTTAAATATAATAATTCCTTAAACCAATTGATGATTGCCAGGAAACCCAAAGAACATCATAACATAGGAGTATATGCAGTACCATGCAACGATTGCCATAAAGTTTATATAGGGGAAATGGGAGAAATCTAGACAAGAGATTGTACGAACACAAAAGAGATATTAGAGTGGGCAGCGAAAGCAGTGGAATATTTTGCCATGTTAGAGACAAGAATCATACGATCAATTTCAATGGAAGTAAAATGGTATTTAAATCGGCCAACTATGTTAAGAGAAGAATCGTAGAATCGAGCTTGATATCGTCAGTTCCTAATTTAAATCTATCTGAGGGTCAATTTTCTTTTAATCCTGTAATAAGATCGCAAATAAACAAAATAGTAAAATGCCAACCCTGCAATATGTTTAGGCCTACCCCTTCCCCCAGATTAGCCACAAGTAGGGGATTGGGGAAAAAAGAGGGGATCTTGTGTTATGCTTATATGCACTTTTCTAATATTTTCTATCCAGTGTCAGTTGAAAAAGGGTGTGAGATACACTGAAACTGTTCTGAATTAAATTGTCTTCGGAGAATGTGGTTTAATTCCTCATCTTTTCTTGCGATATTGCATCAATTTTCATTATATATATATATATATATATATATATATATATATATATATATATATATATATATATATATATATATATATATATATATAGTATGAGTATCCTGTTTCAGTGTGTAAATTCCATCGCACTTTTCATTGCTCTGAGAAGTATGCAGGTTTTGTTCTTAAATTTTCGCCTCAGCGGAGGGGATTAGGGGTATTTTGTTTTTTTTCTCCTTCGCCTTTTGATCTCAAGTGGGTTCTTTCGTAGGGGGGTGAGGGGGAAGCAAAATGGAAATCTATTGTCCTCTTCTCCCCTTCCGCCAGCACCCGGACATCTTAAATGATGAGAGAAAAATTTGCCTTTCTTTTGTTTGCAAATTCTTAATTAAATTTATTCTCGACATCGGCTTCCGGGCGTTTTCCGAGTGAGGCGTAATAACGGAGAAGGAAGTAAAAAAGGCACTTAGACTCGTCGTATTTATCGATTTAGACCTTTCTTTCGTCTTATAATAGGTTCTAATCGAAGGAAATCTGCTTACACGACCATAGTGAGATGGTCCGGAAATAATCATGTTTTGCTTCAATTTAAAATCCTGCTTAACATTATTTCGAGCGAGTATTAATTATTCAGGGTTTTTGCTACACCTACACTTAGTTTTACTTTAACCAATTCTCGATTTAACCAATCTGGATAAACTATGATAGTATAGGTGATTTAAATGCAAAAAACATTTGCTAAAGTGTACAGAGGGGGTCCGAAATTTTTGCCCCCCTTCCCTACCGACAAGCAATAAGAACAATAAAGGAACAATATATAATTATCGAACACTTGGACTGGTTTAAGTGTATTCACTTTCATTGACACTGTCACTCATCGAGAAGGTCTGTGTAAACGCCAAAATGCTCACGATAATTCGCCCATACACTTGCAATCAGCTTCTCTTCCAAAATCTACGAGCTTGTCCTAGCCATCTGAAATAAGAAAAAAAATTTAAAAATATTTACAGGGAGTGACAAGACTTTCCGACCAGCCTATTTATAAAGTCATATACAAAGAAAGAGTAAACAAGAGTAGTTGCAACCACTACAGGCCTTTCGCTATATTTAATTTCCGACTTTACAAAACTCCTGTTTTTTTGTCTCATGTGTTCATTCCCCTCAAATTTCTCTTTCTAATGTGAAATATAATTCTAACTGCATTAGATGATTTTGAAATATAATTTAAGGTAAGACGCATCACTGTCGTTTATCAGTTTCAAGTTAATGAATTACAGAAAACAGTAACGGTAAGTCAAGCGCCCCAGTGACTTCAATTCCCTCTCCGAGAGCTTCCTGCCAACGGAACCGATTAAACCGCGCTGAGCCGAAATAATTAGGAGGGAATTTGATAACAAATCTGAGGGTTTGGAGAAGGGAAAGATGGATTGGATCTAGCGAGGAAAGTGTTAGAGTAATCAAAATGGGAACTAACGAAAATGAGGAAGGCGATCTTGAAACTACGGTGGTCAAAGTGACAGTGGTGGCGGCTAAATTACGAAGTACAAATGTAGCTAAGAATAAGGACTGGATTCGGCTAAGATTTCAGAGCGGATGCGGCTAAGATTACGTAGAGCGGATGCGGCTAAGATTACAGAGAAAGCGGAGAGAGGATTTTTAGACATAACCATTGGTGGCTTGTGAGATAAATGGCTTCCAAAGATGTCTTTAAGATTTCTAACAGTGATTAATAAAGGAAAGTGGGACTTCCCCAAGTTTTAGATTAATTTACAACGAGCCAAATCGGAAAGACCATCTTCCAGTAACAATTAAAGTGATAATTGAGTTACATAAAAAGTCCCGAGAAACAGTAATAATGATGGCATAAGTGAATATAGTATTTCAGAGTTTCATCAAAGAGTCTTGAAAGAAAGAAAGATAGATTTGCATGTCCTAGACATAGAAATAGTGATAGAGCAAGAAACTGCATAGGAATATAAAAAATAAGGAGGTATTTACGTAAAAGGAAGGAGTCCAGAATTGAGCTTTGTAGAATACCAAAACGAACCTTCACCATTTGCTTAAAGAGCCCATCTGCCGAATCCATATTAGGGTAAAAGTCGCCTAAAAAAAACATGCAAAAACAAGATAATAAAAATATCCAAAACAAGGGCAAATAAACAAGGAAAACCACAAATGAAGTAAAATAAGCAAGCAAGCCCTGGCGTCAAGCAGAGTCCCATCTCGTCGTGGTGCAGGAACAGGCGACCTACAACAAATAGAGTCATATAAAATGGACGAGGTCAGCCTCCTTCAAAAAGTGAGATAGCCCACAAGTCTGTGTACATGAATCCGTCCCGAGGACAAAGGACAAGCGAGCGCTCCATCAAATGGCGGTGCGTCCCGCGAGTGTGCACAATTCGAGAACGACAGAATGTGCCGAGCAGTCAGAAGGACAACGCAGTCGTCACTTTAAGGTGCAAAAAAGCACTCCATCAAATGTCAGTGAGTCCCGCGAGTCTGTCCGATTCAAGGACTACAGAATGTGTTTCCTATTCTGGGGAGGGCGGGGCAGCGTATTATAATAGGTAGGGACGAGGGTAAAATAAAAGAAAGTATGCCACCTTGGCAAATTGGTTCTGCGTGAAATTTGGCCTCACCGTTTCAATGGCACATAATTGATACCCCCCCTCCCTATTGACGCCCTCCTCTCATACTCCATAAGAGTGAATTTCCAGTATCCTCTTCTATCCTCCTTCAAAGGCGACGAATGTTGAGTGTTTCAAGATCCATTTCCAAAGAGGGGAAGAGGATTCAGGGAATAAGGGTCAAACTTTAAATTGGGACTAAATTTTCGGTAATTTTTTTTTCGCTGGGAGATGGGGGAGAGGTAGTGAGGTTCACTATGTAGAAGATTAAATCAAGAAAAAGACGATAATATGAATGATAACAGTCTAAAAAAAGAAAGATATTATGGAAGAAGTGTTTAGAGGTGAGTGTCGAATATTAATTGAAGAAGCCGTTCGGAGTAATTAATAATTGGTAATATATACCACTTTGTGGTAACCGTTTATTTGAAAGGAAAGGAATATTAATATTAAATGCAAAAAAAAGTAATTTTTTAGGGTGAACCACAAAAACAAGTAAACAATTGAATAAATATTATCAGAGAAATAATTCTGACCGTGTTGAAATCTTTCACCAGCGCAAAAATGGAAAATGTTAGGGAAGGTTTTTTTTTTATTCCTGCCTCATTTAATTCATATCCTTGTTGAAATGTGTTTTCTTCTTTTAACATTACACTTGTGTTAGAGTAGCATGAGGGGTTAATGATATATGAATGATAATATAATGGATGAGTTAATCCGATAACACTGATCCTTTACGAGTGTTTACCTGGGCTATTCGAGTAATTGTACTCTTTGGGTAAAATTGTTTCTGGATGCCTCTCTCTCTCTCTCTCTCTCTCTCTCTCTCTCTCTCTCTCTCTCTCTCTCTCTCTCTCTTTCTCTTTCTATATATATATATGAACTTTTTGGATGGTTATGACCAATTGAACTTGAATATCGCGGTGCCACTGGGACTGCCAAAAGAGCATGCAGGTGGCCTAATTGGCCGCTCCTGGTAGGAGAGGCTCGATAAGGGAAACACGTTTAGAGGGAAAAGGATACCATGGATCTTGAGTCGTGCCTCTTACCATCCTACAGACACGCAGATTCTCCGTGGAGACACAGGCGTACCTGCCTCTCACCTCTCTTCTCCGTTGGAGATTCACCAGCCAGAGACTGGAGAGTGACATGCCTTACGGGAATGGCTACATGGAGGCCTACTTGAGCTGGACATGATCTCGGAAACAATCCCACCACAAATGGGAGGATATTTTACGGTTCTATTCTGGGTTCAGTGTCAAACACTGAACCTTAATCTGTAATTATTTAAGCTTCTCTTCGCGTGACTTTGACCCCCTAAGAATCTCAAAGAGATCAGGGACTTGCTTCCCCGTCAGGTCCTCCTTTGACAGCTAAGACCTCCATTTCGAAGAGGGATCTTGTTGACACCGGTCCTTTTGGTCTTGGGTTCCTTTCGGGGGAAGGGGAGATTCTTTGCTACACTCCTCTCCTAAAATGAATAGTAAGATACAGACAAAATAACTAAAGGTTCCTCTCCCTTCGCTATGCCCGCTATAGGTTTCGAGGTCGAGACCTCACTTCCCCTGATAAGTTGACAAAGGCTACAGCTTCTTGTTCAGCTAAAAGCGCCCGTTGTTCTGCCTCTGGGAACCGTACGGCAATTCTCGTGAGGTTTTACTTCACGAAATGAGTGCTACATCTCCTCTTAGATAGGCCTGGGTGGCATATTCCTGTCTCGAGTCTCTTTTTAAATACCTTCTCAATAAAATCTAGCAACGAGTTTCCCACTTGATTTGGGGAAAGGGTCCCTCCTTATTGGTGAAGATCATCCTCGCTACTTTTAGTTTATCGGGAATTTATCCCGATACACTAAAAGTTCTTGATCGTTTTATTTATCTCTTCGATTTCTATAATGGCATCCGTTCCTTCACTGGTGTTCCTATCTTCCTCGATAAAGTGGAAGGGGTATACCTTTCGAGTTCTTCCGTGAGTTCCTTTACAATTTTCTTTTTAAATTATATATCGTAGATTTCTCTCTCTTCTTTGCTTATGTTAAACAAATTTTTTTGCAATGTTCTTCGAATAATATCCCTATTTCTGCCTCCTGTTCAGTAATATTGCCTCTGTCTTAATGTCCATTCTATCTTTTTCCGGCTTTGGTTTTAATCTGTTTTTATAATTCCTTTGGAGATGTTTCACATCTATTTTTCCTAGGTATTGATACCATTTCTCTCTTTGTTTCTCACATATTATCTCAACTATTTCTCTCTTTGCTCTCTTGAGTGCGTGGAATGTTTTTCTCTTTGGTCCGTATATTTTTATCCTTTTTGCCGCCAGACTAATATCCTTGTTCTTCTCTACCATTTCTGGTGACCATCTGAAATGCTGGGTGGTTTTGTACGAGTTTAGAGGGATGACTCCCGCTTCTGCCATTGTGATTTCTTCTCTAGAGTGTTTGTGCTCTTTACCTAGGTTTATAGGTCTCTATAACTTTCTCCGTAATAGGAAAGAGGACAATGGCGCGCAGGGTACCCTATATAGACCAGAGTTTGGGTTGGTCACCTTGGGTGATTTGGGATGGAAGATGTCACCAATCTTAACGCTTGCTTGAAACGCGATTTTGGTGCCCAGTGCCACTTTTTTTACCACCTCAGGGACAATGGGGCAAGTGGGGACGATGTACTCTGACTATTTTCAGTATGGAGTTAATCATACCGTCTCCAGTCGTATAATGAAAACATAGCTACATTCAAACCTAAAAAAATAGGAAATAATAATAATAATAAGTCTTTTGTAATGCGCTCTTCAAGGCCTGAGGCCTTCCCAGAGCGCACGTTGTGCTGAGATGAGAATGGAAATTCAATGGAGATCCAAGAGGAGGAGAAGGCAATATTGAAAAGATGCGTTTTCAGGAGACGCTTAAATGTGTTAAGAGAGGGAGAAGACCTGATTTCAGCAGGAAGAGCATTCCACAACTTGGGGGCGCAGATTGAGAAGGAGCAGTCCCCCATTGAGCGGAGGGATGAACGAGGAATATTCAAAAGAGGTGCATGTGATGACAGAAGGGCCCGTGGGACATGGCGTGGCGAGAGGGCAGTAAGACGGGGCCTTGTTGTTTAGGGCCTTAAATGTGAAGAGAAGTATCTTGAAGTGAGTACGGGATCTGACAGGGAGCCAGTGCAGTTCATGCCGCAAGGGTTTCGAGGGAGAGAAGCGAGAGCGACGGAGGAGAAGACGGGCGGCATAGTTCTGTACAAGTTGAAGCGGGCGGAGATAGGAGGATGGCAGATTTACAAGCAGAGAGTTACAGTAGTCAAGGCGTGAGGTGATGAAGGCATGAATAGCAGTCTCAATACTTTGGTGATCAAAGTAAGAGCGAATGCGAGAGAAGTTACGAAGGAAACATAGAGATGATTTGCTGACATTGCGGATATAAGGCTTAAAGGAGAGATGCTCATCAAAAACAACACCCAGATTCCTAACACATTCAGAGAATATGATATTATTACCGTCCAGAGTAAGCGAGGGAAAGAGAGATTTAGATTTTTTGACAAGAGCAGGGGTGCCGACGAGGAGGACCTCAGTTTTGGAGTGATTAAGCCTAAGGAAGTTGGTAGAGAGCCAGTCAGAAATGAAGGAGTAGGCAGCCAGAAGGTCAGTGATAGAGTAAGCAAGAGACGTGGGGGATGAGGAAACGAAAATTTGAGTGTCATCAGCATAGAGGTGGAAGGATAGACCGAGATTACGGAGAAGGGAACTAAGAGGGAGAAGGTAGATACGAAATAGTAGAGGACCAATGACAAAGCCTTGTGGCGCCCCAAAGCGAATGGGGGTAGAGTCGGATGAAACGTCGTCAATCACAACGGATTGGGTACGAGACGAGAGGTAAGAGCGGAACCAGTCAAACACGGTGCCTGATATGCCGAGGAAAGATTGTAGACGATCAAGTAGGACGGTATGGTCAATAGTATCGAAGGCAGAGGAGAGGTCGAGTAGAACGAGGATGGAGGCACAACCCCTGTCCGCGGCTCTTTGTAAGCAATCGAACACATTGAGAAGGGCAGTTTCTGTGGAGTGACCTGACTTGAAACCAGATTGATTGGTTTCATTAATGTTACAGGCCACCATGTGACTGTTGATGCGTAAAGAAACCACTCTCTCCAGAACCTTAGAGAGGAAAGGAAGTTGTAAGGGTCAGTGGGGTTCAGTTGAGGCTTTTTAAGAATCGGACGGATGTGGGCACGTTTGAAGGAAGAAGGAACAAGACCAGTTGCAAGTGAATCATACCACTAATAAAGGGGTTTAGATTTAAGCTTATGAGGAATGTTTTTTAAGATTAAATTTGGAGCAAAGGGCCAATATTTAAATCGCCTTATCGAAAGATAAAATTTTGAATTTCTCTTTTATTAATTTGAATTCTATAATTTTTTTAGGAAGATCATTACAAACAAGGTGAAATTGATGGTTCTACCTATGATTAATTAGACACCTGCTTTATTGGTTTCTCTGTATAATGTCCAAGTTTATAAGACCATTTTGAACATGCTAGTTCTTCAGATGATACTCGATACATCGAGTATCATCTTCAGAGTTACAATAGGGGATTATTATGAAGTATTCAGTTTATATATGTTACAAAATGTGTTAAAAAAATTACGAACGAAGCTATACACGTATAAGCAGGTTAGATCCAGGTGATAAAAGGTCGGAGAAGTAGGTAGCCAGAGAGTAAGGTGGAATTAAGCTGCTTGCCAGAGGGGATTAGTGGCTAGGGGCAGCTCTGAGTACACCTGTCCCTCTGTTAGCTTTTCTTGCGCTGAGCAGGCTTTCATTGGAGTATCATCTTCAGAGTTACAATGGGGAATTATTACAAAGTATTCAAACGAGTCAGTAAAATTTAAGAAAGTGCTAAATTACATTAATTTACTTCTACATTTAGCAAAATAACAGGCATCAGTCGCCGATGAACTTCGGTACGCTTATCCACAGGCTAAACAATGAAGAAAAGGCGAATATAAGACAAATCGAGAAGATTGAAAAAAGAATTATTAATTCTAATCTAGCGGTCGCTTTTGAAAATATATATATATATATATATATATATATATATATATATATATATATATATATATATATATATATATATATATATATAAAATAAAAGGTCTTTCAATAAGGTCGCTCGATTTTTAAATGTTAATTAAACAAGTTGTGTGTGATATATGCACTCAATTTATTTTAAATTTTAAAGTACATTTTATGGCATTAAGTGTGGAATATGACGTCGTTTAATTGTCTGCCGCCGCTTTGGCTTGGTGGAACGTATTCGGGAGACCCAATTTTCGATGACTCGCATAAATCTGGCTGAGTTTGCTGGATGGTGTTCGTTATGTTGACTTTGAGGACATCAAATGTTTGCGGATTATTTGCATAGACCCTCGATTTAAGGTAACCCCCCCAAAAGTAGTCTAATAGCGTTAAATCGCATGATCTCGGTGGCCAGTTGACGTTGACGCCACGCGAGATGACCCTGCCTTGAAATCGCTGGTGCAAAATTTCTATCGTGGCGTGCGCAGTGTGGCACGTAGCGCCGTCCTGTTGGAACCACATGTCGTCAGTATCCATACCAGGCATATAATCTAGTTAAGGCCACAAGAATTTGCTTATCATCGATCTGTAGGTCTCGCCGTTGACGGTTATGGCAATCCCATCTTCGTTCTCAAAAAAATACGTGCCGATGATTCCGTTAGACAAAAATCCGGACCGAACAGTGACTTTGTTGGGATGCAATTGGCGCTGGTGTATCTCATGTGGATTGTTTTCGTCCCAAATCCGACAATTTTGGTTGTTCACAAATCCATTCATCCCAAAATGGGCCTCGTCGCTTAAGATGATTTTTTGGGAGAAATTTGGGGCAACTTCCAACTGCTCTAGAGCCCAATCAGCGAACACACGGCTTTGCCTATGGTTGTTTACCTTAAGTTCCTGGGTAAGATGGATTTTAAACCGGTGCAGACCCAAGTCCCTACGCATAATTCGCCAAACTGAAGTCACATAAAGGCTAAGTTCTTGTGAACGACGAGAAATTGACTGCCTCGGATTTTCCCGTACACTCTCATTTACGGCAGCGATGTTTTCAGCCGACCTTACGTTTCGGCGACCTACTGATATTATCTGATTGTTGATCGACCCTTTTGCCTCGAATTTGGCCACCAAGCGTCGAACAGTGGACTCGGCAAGACGATTGTGGCGGGAATAGAAATCACGTAATGCGCGGAACGTTTGTCGAACGGGGCACTGATTTTGATAATAACATTTGATGATTTACACACGCTGTTCAACGCTATAACATTCCATCGTGACTTGCCAAGTACTATTGAACAGTTCACAGCGAGGTTGCCAGATGTCGCTTTAACAACATGGCCACTATCGCCTGACAAAGCTCGAGTGTCCTTGTTGAAAGACCCTTTAAATATATATATATATATATATATATATATATATATATATATATATATATATATATATATATATATATATATATATATATATATATATATATATTATAATTGAATTGATTGGCGGTTAGTATTTGTTTTGTCTTTATATACTATTACCTTGAATTTAAGGGAGGATGAACGTTAATTAAGAATCTATTGTGCAGAGCACCTGCCCTTTTCACCTGCAGCTTTCAAGTCCATTAAGCTCGATCAAGAGACCACCCCATCCCCCCTTACTCCTTCCACACTTCTTCATCATAACAGAATTTCAGATTTGGAATTTCGCAATTTTTCATTTTATTCTATTTATTCTCATTATTTCTTAATTTATCACTAAAATATATCGTATTTATCGATATTTCTTCATTTTGGTCATGATGATTTAACATATAATTATTATTATTATATTTTAAACATTTTTATTTATTAATTTATAGTTTTATTTTTTTGTGTAAAGAAGTGTAGCGGGTCGATGTGGCACTATTCTAAGAGGAAATAGGACCAATTACCAGGCACCATTCAAGGGAATAATAATAATAATAATGATTTGCAGAGCTTTGTTTAGGAACTGATACCTTGCAGAGCGTTGTTTAGGGAAATATACCTTGTATAGCGCTGTTTAGGAACAAATAATTGGAAAAGCGCTGTATAGGAATGTAGATCTTTAAAGGCTTTGTTTAGGGAAATATATCTTTTAAAGCCTTGTTTAGGGAAATATACCTTGCATAGCGCTACTTAGGAACAAATAACTTGAAAAGCGCTCTCTAGGAACATATGTCTTTCAGGACTTTGTTTAAGGAAATATATCTTTTAGAGCCTTGTTTAGGGACATATATCTTGCAAAGCGTTGTTTAGTGAAATATACCTTGCATAGCGCTGTTTAGGAACAAGTAACTTGAAAAACGCTGTCTATGAACATATACCTTTAAGGGCTTTGTTTAGGGAAATATATCTTTCAGAGCCTTGTTTAGGGACATATATCTTGCAGATCATTGCTTAGGGAAATATACCTTGCATAGCGCTGTTTAGGGACAGATACCTTCTAAAGTGGTGTCCCCCTCAACATCTTTGATTTCCTATGACCACGCTTGTTCGTATTCTGTCCTAGAAATGGAAGATAAGTTTGATCTACGATTTACGCCTCTGTTCATGCTTCTTCCTTTCTCTCCCCCTACGACTCAGTTAATGGGCGCAACACAAAACGTTGCTTGAGTCTTGCGATAGATTTGTTCGCACTGCGGAGAATTGCTTCTTGTTCGTTCGTTCTTTTAAGTTTGGAATTGCGGTTTCGTGAGTTGGAAAAGTTTCAAATGCTCCTTGTCATCGGAGATCGAGTTTTTTTTTTAATTTTCTCCTCTTTTTATGTTTTTGGGGAATTCCTTGTATCCTGATTCCTCTTAATTATTATTTAATCGAAAATGAAACTAGGAGAGCTTGAAGAGGAAACTTTTCATTGAAAACAAAATAAATCTGGTTTCCGAAAAGGAAACTTAAACAACGGAATGGAAATCGTGTCCCGGTAATGGAAACTACTCTTAAAAGAAACTCAGTCACGAAAGTAAATTGGTCTCTTCAAAGGAAACTATGAGTCTGTAGGGAGGAAAACTGAGATTGGAAATGAAATAAATCTGGTTTATAAAAGGGAAACTTGGAAATCGGAATGGAGGACGTTTCTCCGGAAAGGAAACTCCTCTTTTGGGATGAAACTTTGCCCTAGGAATGTAAATTTGTCTTTTCAAAGGATACTTAACCTCCCTCTAAAAGGAAACTGTGCTTCAGGAGATGCAAGCCCCCCTCCCCCGGGACAGAATTGTACCCAAAGAAATAAAACTCGAAACGGAAACTGATCCTCGGAATAGAAATTGGTTCCATTTAATTTCATTTTTTATCTGGATTGGAGTAAGTGTGGGTGTGTGTAGGGTACAAAAGGGCGGGTGAGGAATATAGACGAAAATAGACAAGTGTTGAAAAGAGTGAGAAGTGTGGTTGGATACAAAGAGATACTAGGCGCCTAGTGGTCCGGCCTATCACTTTCATAAATATTATTGTCACGTGTTTCCATTTTTGTTTTCGCTATAGCTTTTATTCTATTGCATTCAAGCCATTGTCTTAATAAATTAATGTTTTTTGGAAATGTAATGCGTATTTATTGTTGTTTTGTAATATATTACTTTAAATATGTGCTTAGTTTTTATTTTAGTTTAATTGTTTTATTCTATCTATTTTTATAGATTTTTTCCATTTTTTTTTATTTATAGCCACTCTTTTTTCCTATCTTTTTTGTTTATTGCCAACGTTTTTTCCATCTTTTGTTTTGTCTAATGCCATTTTTTTCCATCTTTTGTTTTATCTAATGACATTTTTTTCCATATTTTTGTCGATTGCTACCTTTTCCATTTTTTCTCTTTTGCCACTTTTCGATATTTTGTTAATTGCCACTTTCCATCTTTTTCTATTGACACTACCTTTCTTTTTATTGACACTCTTTTCCGATCTTTTTTTGTCTATTGACACTTTTTCCATCTTTTTTGTCTATTGCCACTTTTTCTCATATTTTTCTCTATTGCTACTTTTCATTTTATTTGCTTATTGCAACTTTTTGCATCTTTTTTTCTATTGACGCTCCTTTTCTATCCTTTTCTATTTACATGCTATTTCTATTTATTATTTTAACTATTGCCAACTTTTTTTCCATCTTTTTGTCTACTGCTACTTTTCTCATTTTATTTTCTTTTGCGACTTTTCCATTTTTGTTTATTGCTTCTTTTTTATCGTTTTCCTATTGCCACTCCTTTCCATCTTTTTCTATTGTCGCTATTTTCCATCTTTTTTGTCCATTCCAACTCTTTCTCCCATTTTCTTTTGTCTATTGGCAACTTGTTTTCCATCTTTTTGTCTATTGCCACCTTCCCCCATATTTTTCTCTATTGCCACATTTCATTTTTTCTTTTATTGCCACTTTTTCTATCTTTTTCCTATTGACACTTTTATTCTTTTTCAATTGACACTCTTTTTCCATTTTTTTTCTGTGACACACTTTTTTCATCTTTTTGTCTATTGTCACGCTTTGTTCCATCATTTTGTTTATTGGCAACTTCTCCCATCTATTGTTTATTGCCACTTTTCCCATATTTTTATCCTATTACCACTTTTCCAATTTTCGTTTCTTTCCTCTTTTTCCATTTTTTTCTATTGACACTCTTTTCCATCTTTTTTCTATTGACGCTCTTTTCCATCTTTTCTCTATTATCAATTTGTTTTCCATCCTTTTGTCTATTGCCACTTTTTCCTATATTTTTTCTATTGTCGCTTTACATTTTTTGTTTAGTGCCACTTTTCCATCTTTTTTTCTATAGATACTCTTTCCCCATCTTTTTGTCTTTTGTCACTGTTTTTTTCAATTTTTTTGTGACTATTGCCAACTTTTTAAATCTTTTTGTCTACTGCCACTTTTCCAAATTTTTTCACTATTGCCACCTATCCATTTTTTTATTCCCCATTTTTCGATCTTTTTCTATTGAAACCTTTTCAATCTCTTTCTCTATTGCAACTATTTTTTCCATTTATGTCTATTGCCACTCTTATTTTCATCTTTTTGTCTTATGCCAAATTTTTTCCATTGTATCCATTACCAACTTTTTGTCTATTGCCACTTTTTCTTTTTTTGTATTGCCACTTTCCATCTTATTTCTATTTACACTCTTTTCCATCTTTTTCTATTGAAACTATTTTTCCATCCTTTTTGCTATTGCCACCTTTTCCATCTTTTTTGTATATTGCCAACTTTTTTCCATTTTTTTTGTCTATTCCTGACATTTTCCCATCTTTTTTGTCTATTGCTACTTTTCCCCTTTTTTTCTCTTTGCCACTTTTCCATTTTTTGTTTCTTGTCATCTTTTATCGATTGACACTATTTCCAGTCTTCTTTCTATTGACACTCTTTTTCCATCTTTTTTGTTTATTGCCACTCTTTTTACCTTTTTTGTCTATTGCCCACTTCTTTCGTTTTTTTTTCTATTTGCACTAATCCCATATTTTTATCTATTGTCAATTTTCATTTTTATAGTTATTGACACCCTTTATTCAGGCCTCTTTGTTTATTGACAACTTTTTCCATCCCTTGTCTATTACTACTTTTCCCATATTTTTCTATATTGCTTCTTTTTCAATTTTTGTTTATTGCTTCTTTTTCAATCGTTTTTCTGTTGACACTCATATCCATTTTTATTTCTATTGACGCTCTTTTCCATCTTTTTTGTCTATTGCCACTCTTTTCCCATCTTTTTTCTCTAATGCCTACTTTTTTATATATATTTGTCTATTGCCAACTTTTTCCCCATCTTTTTGTCTATTGCCATCCTTTCCCAATTTTGCCCTATTGCCAATTTCTCTTTTTTATTTATTGACACCATTTTTCCATCTTTTTGGTTTATTGGCACTTTTTCCATCTCTTGTCTATTGCCTCTTTCCCCATAATTTTCGCAATTACCACTTTCCATTTTTTTGTTTCTTGCCACTTTTTCATCCTTTTTTCTATTGACGCTCTTTTTACATCTTATATTTATCCCCACTCTTTTCCATTTTTTTTATTGACACTCTTTTCTCATCTTTTATTGCCACTCTTTTTTCCTTTTTTGTTTTCTGCCAAAAAAGGGCAGAAACAAACAATGGAAAAGTGCCAAAAGTGAAAAAAATGGGGAAAAGTGGCAATAGAAAGAAAGATGTAAAATTTTTTTTTTTATTGCCACTTTTTCCCATTTTATTCACGTTTGGAACTTTTGCATTGTTTGTTTCTGTCCATTTTTCGATCGTTTTTCTTTTGACACTCTTTTTCCAGCTTTTTTTTTCTATTGACCCTCTTTTTCAATCTTTTTGTCTATTGCCACTTTTTCAATTGTTTTCTGTATTGCCACTTTTCCATTTTGTTTCTATTGACACTCTTTTTTTACCTATTATGGCTCTCTTTTCCATCTTTTTTCTTTTGACACTATTTTTTCATCTTTTTTATCTATTGCCACTTTTTCCATCTCTCTTTACTATTGACAACTATTTTCTATCTGTTTGTCTATTACCAACATTTTTCCAACATTTTGTCTATTGCCACCTTTTCCTATTATTTTTCTCTATTACCACTTTTCTATTTTATGTTTCTTGCCACTTTTTCATCTTTTTATACTCTTTATCCATCTTATATCTATTGACACTCTTTTTCCATCTTTTTTATTGCCACACTATTTTCTCTTTTTGTCTATTGCCAACTTTTTTATCTCTGTTTGTATATTTCTTCTTTTTACCATATTTTTCTCTATTGCCACTTTTTCCTTCTCGTTTTCTATCTACATTTATCCTTTTTTTTAATTGGCACTCATTTTCCATTTTTTTCTATTGACACTCTTTTCAATCCTTTCTTTCTTAATGCCAATTTTCCCCTTCTTTTTTTCTATTGCCATTTTTTACCATATTTTTATCTATTGCCACTTTTTCCATCTTTTTATCTACTGCCACTTTTCTATCTTTTCTCTATTGCCACTTTGCCATCTTTTTATTGCCATCTTTATATCTATTGCCACTTTTCCATCTTGTTTATATTGCGACTTCTCCATCTTTTTATCTATTGCCACTTTTCCATCTTTTCCTCTATTGCTACTTTTCCATCTTTTTCTCTATTGCCAACTTTCTATCAACTGATGTTGAGTTGTCGTCGTCGGTTATATTAATTTTCATTCCTTTCCAATTCTTTTTCTTTTTTTTAGAATTTATTTATTTTCTTTCCTTTTTCGGGGTGAGGATCTTAAATGCCCCCGTTCTTGCCTTGCTGCTGGCGCCTTCGTTAAGGGGCGCCTTTGAATAGGGACTTAGTGGTAAGGGTTGACACAAGAGGTCTGGTACCGAGGTGACAGTAAACAAAAGGAATTGGTAGGGGGATAAGGGTGCACGGGTAAGGGATTGGAGAGAAGGGGGAGATAAGGGGAAATGGGGTGGGATCAGGGTAGATAACGAGGGGAAAATGATGGGGGTAGAGAAAGGGTCGTTTATGAGGTGGTGAGGGGCTGGGGTAAACGGTAGGGATAATGGGGAAAGCTTGAGGGAGAGAGAGCGAGAGAGATAAACTGGAAGGAAAAGGATATAGAAAGAAACTTGGAGGAAAAGAGATAGAGATAAACTGGGAAGAGAGGGAGATAGAAATACACTGGAAGGAGAGGGAGATAGATGTAAATTGGAAGGAGAGGGAGATAGGGATAAACTGGAAAGATAGGGATATAGAGATAAACTGGAAGGAGATGGAGATAGGGATAAACTGGAAGGAGAGGGAGATAGAGATAAACTGGAAGGAGAGGAAGATAGAGATAAACTGGAAGGAGAAAGAGATAGAGAGAAAGTGGAAAGAGAGAGATATAGAGATAAACTGGAAGAAGAGGGAGATAGGGATAAACTGGAAGGAGAGGGAGATAGAGATAAACTGGAAGGAGAAGAAGATAGAGAGAGACTGGAAGGAGAAGGAGATAGAGAGAAAGTGGAAAGAGAGAAATATAGAGATAAACTGGAAGGAGAAGGAGATAGGGATAAACTGGAAGGAGAGGGATATAAAGATAAAGTGGAAGGAGAGGAATATAGAGAGAAACTGGAAGGAGAAGGAGATAGAGAGAAAGTGGAAAGAGAGGGAGATAGAGATAAACGGAAGGAGATGAAGATATATAAAGAACTGGAAGGAGAGGGAGATGGAAATAAACTGGAAGGAGAGGGAGATATATGATGAACTGGAAGGAGGGGGAGATAGAGAGGAACTGGGAGGAGGGGGAGATAGAGAGGAACTGGAAGGAGGATGAGATAGAGAGGAACTGGAAGGAGGGGGAGATAGAGATAAACTGGAAGGAGAGGAAGATAGAGAGAAACTGGAAGGAGAAGGAGATAGAGAGAAAGTGGAAAGAGAGGGATATAGAGATAAACTGGAAGGAGAGTGAGATAGGGATAAACTGGAAGGAGAGGGAGATAGAGATAAACTGGAAGGAGAGGAAGATAGAGAGAAACTGGAAGGAGAAGGAGATAGAGAGAAAGTGGAAAGAGAGGGATATAGAGATAAACTGGAAGGAGAGGGAGATAGGGATAAACTCGAAGGAGAGGGAGATAGAGATAAAGTGGAAGGAGAGGAATATAGAGAGAAACTGGAAGGAGAAGAAGATAGAGAGAAAGTGGAAAGAGAGGGAGAGAGAGATAAACGGAAGGAGATGGAGATATATAGAGAACTGGAAGGAGAGGGAGATGGAAATAAACTGGAAGGAGAGGGAGATAGGGATAAACTGGAAAGATAGGGATATAGAGATAAACTGGAAGGAGATGGAGATAGGGATAAACTGGAAGGAGATGGAGATAGAGATAAACTGGAAGGAGAGGAAGATAGAGATAAACTGGAAGGAGAAGGAGATAGAGAGAAAGTGGAAAGAGAGGGATATAGAGATAAACTGGAAGGAGAGGGAGATAGGGATAAACTAGAAGGAGAGGGAGATATAGATAAACTGGAAGGAGAGGAAGATAGAGAGAAACTGGAAGGAGAAGGAGATAGAGAGAAAGTGGAAAGAGAGGGATATAGAGATAAACTGGAAAGAGAGGGAGATAGGGATAAACTGGAAGGAGAGGGAGATAGAGATAAAGTGGAAGGAGAGGAATATAGAGAGAAACTGGAAGGAGAAGGAGATAGAGAGAAAGTGGAAAGAGAGGGATATAGAGATAAACGGAAGGAGATGAAGATATATAAAGAACTGGAAGGAGAGGGAGATGGAAATAAACTGGAAGGAGAGGGAGATATATGATGAACTGGAAGGAGGGGGAGATAGAGATACACTGGAAGGAGGTGGAGATAGAGAGGAACTGGAAGGAAGGGGAGATAGAGAGGAACTGGAAGGAAGGGGAGATAGAGATAAACTGGAAGGAGAGGAAGATAGAGATAAACTGGAAGGAGGAGGAGATAGAGAGAAAGTGGAAAGAGAGGGATATAGAGATAAACTGGAAGGAGAGGGAGATAGAGAGAAACTGGAAGGAGAAGGAGATAGAGAGAAAGTGGAAAGAGAGGTATATAGAGATAAACTGGAAGGAGAGGGAGATAGGGATAAACTGCAAGGAGAGGGATATAGAGATAAAGTGGAAGGAGAGGAATATAGAGAGAAACTGGAAGGAGAAGAAGATAGAGAGAAAGTGGAAAGAGAGGGAGATAGAGATAAACGGAAGGAGATGGAGATATATAAAGAACTGGAAGGAGAGGGAGATATATGATGAACTGGAAGGAGGGGGAGATAGAGATACACTGGAAGGAGTGGGAGATAGAGAGGAACTGGAAGGAGGGGGAGATAGAGAGGAACTGGAAGGAGGGGGAGATAGAGAGGAACTGGAAGGAGGGAGAGATAGAGAGTAGTCCAGAGAGGAGAGTATAAGTGATTAATTATCAGGTACGTCCTTAGACTTTAGGGTCGAAGGGAGAGGGAGGGGGTATAAATACCCAAATCTGGGTATGATTAATGGTGACCCCGCCATATTGGTTCGGATCGGGGCCGTTACCCCCTAGCTAGTTTTATTGGGCGCCTCACTCGCGGGTGCTGGGCGGCGTCCTGCGTGAATCCATTATTGGGAAAATTGGCGTCGCGGAATTATGGCATAAACAAATCCTCTAATTCCGAGACACAATTTTGTGATGGAAATAATACAAACTTGTGTAATCCAACGAGGAGATAATTCAGTGATGGAAAATATCGCAAAGTTCCCGCAATACGAACCAGAACGTAGAAAGGTCGAGTTCTGAGAGCCGTCTTGGAACATTCATAATGCTTCCTTAGAAGGATAAAAAGGAATTACTCAATTTAGGAATGTACATATAGATAAGACAAAAATAAGGCTTAATAACAAGGCAAAACGTCTTAAAAGTTGAAACAGGAATTTCGGGGGGTTTTATGGAGAGGAATTATTTAATTTAAGAATATCAAATTTAAAAAAAAAAGTATCACGCCTTAAAGAAAGCCAAATAAAATAAATTTAAGTTGAAATATAAGAAAGGATCAAACTTAAGAGAAGAACAGAATTATATGAATGATGCAAAAGAAATTTCACATTACCTTAGATTGCGAATTCCACTCCACTAATGAAAAGGTGAATGAATAACAGCAGCAATGTAACTTAGTAGATTGTATGGTTAAAAATTACTCAAAAAAACAGGAGGAATATTTCTTCTTGAGTGCTGGCTTGGATTTCTTTATATAAATTTATTCCATTACTTTTAACAAATGGATTTAAGAAGCCGCAGAGAAAATGGAAAATTGTTCCGTTGTAATAGATTGACTAATATTTTGAGCATGGTTGCGTATGTTGGAGAATTCGGGTGTAGTTAATGGTTTCGACTTCTATGGGATAATCCAAGATGTTTGTTAACATACCTACGTAGCGGAAATGCTGGCTGCACACTTGAATTGATAGACAACAGAGGATTTCAACATCACAGCAATAGGATCTTTATAGCTGAAATATAAACCGTAAGAAATACTATTAATTTAGATAGAGCTGATTGGGTTTAAGAGGAGTCTTTAGACCTTAATTTCGGGCCTACAGTTTTTCAATTATTTTTTTATTCATATTTTATGTATTTCGAGTTATTTCGCCATATTTTAAAAAAAATTACAATCTATTTCGTCTCTTAAAAATAGGTGATTAGAGGAGAATAAATATTTAACAAATATTTTTACAAGTTGAAAGTCAGAAAACTTTCTCTACGTTATTTTCTTTCGAAATTTAAAACCAATGACAAAGATTAATTTGCGATTCTTATGAATAAATGTGATTGTTATTCATAAATACATCCATTTTTCTTGGAAAAAGATCCAAATTATACCTTTTGCTATAGATGCATTTAAATTTATACTTAAACTAAAACCAAATATTTTTTTGGTTCACTAAAATCCCGCAACATTATTTCAAACTTTAATGTTAATTTGTATGTCTCCGGATCGAGACCGGTATGATGTGAACTCTCTAAGATCAATATGACCAATATCCAATTTCGTCGCCTAAAAAGATATGTCTGGTTTTTAAACGATATAATTGAATCTTCACTTATGATAATTACTTTTGGCAGAGGCGGTGACAGAAAAAGCCCTGAAACCAAAAATAACTTTAGAAAAATAATTCTAAATGAAATTAAATTAAAATAATGGATGTTCGTGTCTGCTAGTAATAAATATTAGTAGTATATCTATAAATAAAGGAAAATAATATACTGCACGTAAGAGTGGTGTCAAAAATTAAGAAAAATGTATAGATTAAGTGAAGGTGGAAAATACTTATAAAGTCAAAAGAAAATTTAGGAAGATCAAGTCACTTGGACAATCTAAATCTTCTACGTTGTTTCTCCAAAATTTGCACTACACTCTTTCTCGAACTCACCTTTTACTTCACTTAATTGCAGTTAGTACAGCAATGAGTAGCCACTGTCACACTGCATGGAACACGTCTGGAGGACGTTTCTAATCCACCTCAGCTGTAAAATGAACTGTATCAATTTAGTACATTGTTTGAATCCACATAACATAACATCATAATTCAACTGATAACAAAATAGGCCAATCAGAGGTCATCCGAGTCAACAGCGGCCCATAAACTGCATCCACATATTACGTGGACCAAGAGCGTTCAACAGGCGTGCTCGGAGCAGTGTAAGGTGATTACTCGTAGCTATACTAAGCATATTATCATAGCCTACATTGTAGGTTTCCTCTACTTAACCAAATTCCGATCTGATAAGAAGATTCTTCTTCAAAGTGAAACATTTCACCTCCAAATTCCAATAATTTACGATCAATATTGTTTAATAATCAAATTATTAGTTCATTACACATCTCCGAAGATATAATCGCCTTCAATATTTCGTGTACATAATCCAAACCACCTCTGATTTACAATATAATCAATTCCAAGAGTTCATATTCCTTCCGTAATCTCATTACTTGCTGGCGAGATCATGGCTGATCTCGTCAATTATCTGGAATCTACTGGAAGCTACACTCAGTCATCCGGAAGCTCTTGGTTGCTATATAGAGTGATCCAGGAAATCTTAGTTGCTAACCAAGTTAGCTGGAAGTTCCTGGTTGCTACACCCGCTCATCCAGAAGCTCCTGGTTGCTAAATTCAGTGATCCAGAAGCTCCTAGTTGTTAGCCAAGTAATCTGGAAGCTCCTGGGTGCTACACCCAGCCATCAGGAAGCTCCTAGTTTCTACAACCAGGCGACCGGAATCTCCTCGCTGCTACTCAACTCATATGGAAGCTCTAGGTTGGTACACCCAATCCCCCGGAAGCTCCTGGTTGCTAAATTCAGTCATCCCGAAGCTCCTAGTTGTTAGCCAAGTAATCTGGAAGCTCCTGGGTGCTACACCCAGCCATCAGGAAGCTCCTAGTTGCTACAACCAGGCGACCGGAATCTCCTGGCTGCTACTCAACTTATATGGAAGCTGTAGGTTGGTACACCCAATCCCCCGGAAGCTCCTGGTTGCTACACCCAGTCATCCGGAATCTCCTGGTTGCAACCTGAGTCATCTGGCAGCTACTAGTTTCTACACTCAGTCATCCCAAAGCACATGGTTGCTACACGCAGTCATCCGAAAGCTCATGGTTGCTAAACCCAGTCAGCCGGAATCTCCTGGTTGCTACCCAAGTCATCTAGAAGCTCCTAGTTTCTACACCCAGTCACCTGAAAGCACCTGGTTACCGCACCCAGTCAACCGGAATCTCCTGGTTTCTACACCCAGTCATCCGAAAGCTCATGGTTGCTACACCCAGTCATCCGGAATCTCCTGGTTGCTACCTAAGTCATCTAGAAGCTCCTAGTTTCTACACCAAGTCATCTGAAAGTACCTGGTTACCACACCCAGTCAACCCGAATCTCTTGGTTTCTACACCCAGTCATCCGTAAGCACCTGGTTGCTTCACCCATTTATCTGAATGTCCATGGTTGCTACACTAAGTCATCCGGTATCTCCTGGTTGCTATCCAAGTCATTGGAAGCTCCTAGTTTCTACACCCAGTCATCAGGAGACACCTGGTTGTTACACCCAGTCAACAGGAAGCAACTTGTTGCTATCATCTGAAAGCTGCAGGTTGCTACACTAATTCATCCGTAAGCACCTGGTTGCTACACTAATTCATCCGTAAGCACCTGGTTGCTACACCCATTCATCCGAATGTGCATGGTTGCTACACCCAGTCACCCAGAAGCTCATGGCGGCTACCCAAGTCATCTGGAAGCTCCTAGTTTCTATAGCCTGTCATCCGGAAGCACCTGGTTGTTACATCCAGTCATCAAGGCTCTCCTAGTTATTCCCCTTGAAACGAAGAAGCGCCAACTAACGAAGGCTTCGATGACTCAATGTTTGGGGGAAATAGTATTCAGAGGAGACTACTTGGGGCGTTTGGATATGGATACTGCGCAACTTTTTAGTTCCTGGACAATGTCCATAATTAAAGCAGGGTCCTCTGCGTATGTTGAGGCTGAAGGGCACGGAATCTTGGCAGGGTTGGCTAATATCCCCCCCTGACTTCCCTCTGTGAGTAGGCGATAGATAAGAATATTTAACAAGATTAAGGATCGATTGAGATCTCCAGGTGTTTTATCTCCACTGTTATTCTTCTCATTCCCTCGTTGATGGGGGCCACGGAAGTCCTTCTTATGTGCAACGGAATTTCGCTGCAAATCGAATTGCTGTTTTTATTTCGGCGTCAAACATCGCACATTTTTGCGATACCAAAAAGGGGGAAAGAAGTGGGGGAGTAAAAGTGGAGCCTGGATAGAGGAAAGCAGCTGGAGGGAAGTGGGAGAGAAGGGGTTCAGGGGAGGGGACGTTTTTCTTTACAAGTCGTACGTGCCACTGAGAGCCTTTCCCTATTTACCTCGCCTTCGTATTTTTTCCACGATTATGTAAATTTACCACTTCTCCGGAAAGAGGGGGAAGGTAGGCTACGTTAAACGTCGCGGGAGAAAAAAAAATTCTCCCTCTTTGGTTTTCGGATTTCCTAAATTATTGAAGCGGTTTTGAAGCTGTTGTCTTCCAAGATTATTAACCGCGGAATAGCAAACTAAATTAGGTTCTACGGTATCGGCGATTAAGGGCTATTTTTGTTGGAAAATTGATTCGGAATGGATGGCAATCGAATGAGGGGAATCTATCGTTGGGTTAAGAAAGGGACAGCTTTAAGCAAAGAAGACTTGAGGAGGAGATCAACACACAGAGATAACCACGGGAGAGAAGTTTCCATCTCTCCTATGAGATAATGACACATATACATACACCACTTCAATAAAGATACACGCACACACATATAAACATACAGGTGCAGAAACTTACAAAATCAGAGACGCACGGAGAAACAAAACAGACAGAAATTTGAGGGTTGTTGGAGGGCAGAATTGGATAGAGAGACACCAGCAGATAAAGGATCCAATGGCTTCGGTCTTTTGTTATCTGGTTTCCATGAATCAAGACCCCACTTACCCAGATAAAGACTCTCCCCCAGTCCCTCCTTCTCGGGCGCTCGATAATTAAAAATTTATCCTTCCCTCAAGGATCGTAAATTGCTTTTATTGATAAAGGCCAACGAGAGAGGTGGGGGCAACCAAAAGGAGCCCCTAACCCCTTTGGTGTTCGACTGTTTCTGACTCGAGTTGGGGGTGCTTGGAGATGGAAACACCCTCTCAAAGATGTGCGGGTGTTTACTCATATATGTATTCAGTTGAATTCGGTTTTCTATTTTTTTCATCCTCGACCCTCGTTAGGAATACAAAATGTTTTTATATTTCTCTAATCCAGTGTTTCCCCAACCTCTTGCCCCACAAGCCCTAGTATAAATTTCTAAAAAAACATTGTGGTTAGGTAATGGTAATAATAAGAATTCCTTAATCCGCTAGAAAAGTCTCCTGGAGTTCCTTAACCCTCTTCAGGAGCGCCACCTATACGACAGGGCAACCATCCATTTCTCTAAAAAGAGAAATTTCAAGAAACCTTTTGTAAGAGATGCGTTTACTTTAACAGAAAAAGCGAAAGCGAATGTTCCCGTGTTTTTTTCCCTTCCATTTTTTTAATAATGAAGTATAACGTCAATGCAATTAACATACTACCCATTAAATGCGAGTGATTACACCAAATACTAAAAATTAACTTAATTTGGTAACTGTTGGTACACAAGTTGTAACATGTCTACTTATTTCCATTCAAACAGAAGTCATATTGTTTAAATGGGAGCTTTTTAACTAGCAATTTCATCCTTGCTTACTCACCTCAGCACTTTCTTTATTTGCACATCAGAAGTAGTTGTAGCATTTTCATCTGACAGAAGAAGCGACCGGTGCCTTCCGCACTTCCCCCATTGAGAGCCTGTTGGTCGATGCTGGAGAGATTTTACTTGCTCTGCGCCGCGTGCAGTGTATCACTCGCCTGTAAGCGCGAGCCCGGCGCCTCCCTCAGTCGCCAACAGCTCTCACTGCATCCGCAGCTGATCTCGATGGTGCCTATGCCGCCGAGAGACGCCAGTCATGCCCTAAGCCCTTTGGGTTTAGGGCCAGGAAACTCCTTCGAGAGGTAGATATAGCTCTCGGGCCGGTGGCGCCCCTGGTTCTGCCCAGGAAGCCACCCTTGAGGGTACCACATTTAGCTATTTGTCACCACGCCTCTGCTCCCAAAGCTTGTACTGCGCCGGGAGTATTGCGTTCAACCTTTTTGGAGCACACATCGTGTCACGCTGGTACCGTGCCAGTGTATATGGATGGCTCCAAGCCCCAAGAGGGGGTCGGCTTCCACGCCGTATTCCCTCTGTTTTAAAGTCAGTAGGCTCTACCAGGCGCTGCGTCTGTCTTCACGGCCGAGCTGGTGGCAATACACCACTCGGTACGGGAAATTACGCGACGTGCCCGGTTTGGAGACCGGATTGTGATCTATAGCGACTCATAAAGCGCCCTGAGTGCTCTCAAGGCATTGGAATCTCCGCATCCCCTGGTTCGCGAAATCCGTGACGCCACGGTTTTGGCGAGCCGGGCAGATGTCGAGATTATCTTCTGCTGGGTTCCTGGACATGTAGGAATTGCGGGGAATGAGCGCGCCGATGAGGGCGCCAAAGAGTCCGCGAGGACTCTGCGACCGGACCAGCGTTTCGCTCTTCCTCACACTGACTACATGGCAGGAATACTGGCAGCTCTTCGGACTGCTTGGCAAAGACGATGGGAGATGGTCGAAGGGAACTTAAAGTTGCGTGCCATTGCACTGCGACTGTTCCCATGGACCTATCCCCCAATGCCGCGGCAGCTTCAGGTTGCTTTCTGTCGTCTCCGAATCGGGCACACTCGTGTGACGCATCGCTATTTGATGGAGCGTTCGCCTGCGCCCTATTGCAACGACTGCGTCGTCCCCCAGACTGTTCGGCACATTCTTGTCGAATGTCCCAGTCTGGGTGATCTTCGCGCACGACACCTGTCCCGGTACCGGGATGGGCGGGGTCGCTACCGCCTGTCCCTTGTACTCGGGACGAGTGCGTGCACTTTGACTGGTGGACTTATTGACTTTTGGGGGGAGGCCGGCCTTCTCCCTTTCATTTAACCTGGTTTAATTGTTGTTGTTGTTTTTGTTATCGTTTTTGTTATTGCTTTGTTATTGTTATTTCTTTTTATTGTTGTTTCCTATTCAATTTTTTAAAGTAGCCTAGAACTAGGCTGTTTGTTTACGGCAACTAATGCCTAATTCGGCAGTCCTCAGATAGCCCCTTAAATAAAAAATAAAAAAAAATCTGACAGAAGAAAAGCTGAAATTTGATGCTTTTTTGAGGATTTTTCAGGAACGTTTTAAGACATCTTTGTGAGCTGTGTTCATTGGCGGATTTGAAAGGCATTACTCGTGAATAGACTATTTTACCTTGTAAGATTATTTTAATATATTACCACATCTTTATTCCAAATCTGCGACCACCAGAATATTCAAAGAAGGCAATAACTTTCTCACTAGGGCTAAATCGTGGATGAGAACTATGGGAGAGCGAATATTCCATCGCTAGTTAAAGTGATTTGAATTCGCAGCCAAGGAATGAAAATTGCCCATTTGAAGATTGAATTGCACTTTCTAGGTGAAGTAATTTGGGGGATTTTTCGAGAGAATTACTGTGCGAAAATATGAAATGAGAATAACTGATGAGGTTAATTATTTCACCAGGGTAGTAAACAGAAATAATAAGTAATTAATTAGTTAATTGATAAATACCCTAAGATTGGCTGTAGTTTCCATTATTTTCGGACTTTCACTATAGAACTATCATATCAGTCAAGGGCAGTTTAAGGTAGATATACCATGGATATGAGGTCATATATACCTCTCCTTTATTAATTTTGTTCTCCCAGCCTAGGAGGTACGATGTAGGGAGAACTGTGTGCCTTCTTGTTCAGTAGAGCCATTTGGGGATATAGCTAATGCGTCTGTCTTATTGTATCAAATGGAAATACTGAATCTCACCGAGAGTTTACCTTCAACAAAATCCATATATATTTTTTCCATTATCCATTGCACTATATTATAAGAACTGGATTTTAGGGGAGGTTTGGAATAATAATGAATATCTTTTTGTCTTAGTTTGGTTATAACAGGTATATTTTAAGTTTTATCAAAGGTAGTTCTAAGAGATGCTTTAGAGTTTGAATAGGCATTAGGAATGTTTTTTCGTCTATTTGGATTTTTTATCCAAATAATTTAGAAGATTATCATTATTTATCATCTTTTAACCTTTACTTCCTGAATATAAGAATGGATATGAGAATGGTTTGAATAAAATAAATATTAACAATATTGTATACGAAGAAATATTTAAAGATTAAATTCTTTAATAAATTTTGATAAAAAAATAAAGATAACGATTACGAAAGAGGATTAAGAAAAAGACGAAAGTAATTAATATATTTCGAAAGAATTTGACACTATAGGAAAAATAAACTGCTCAATTCGATCCTGAAATGGAAACTTCTCCCCATACTTGGCCATAGGCTACATACAGAAGGTCTGCCTGCGAAGCACAAACTCCTCCTTTAAGGAGATACGGGTAGCCACTCTTGTTGTTTTTTTAATTATTTAAAGAAAGGCCAATGAATGCATCTTGATGAAATAGATTTAAAATCTTTCCTGAAAAAAAGGTAAGTCTAGGTAGTGACCTTATATTTACCGTAGCTCAAACTTAATTCAACAATAATAAAGATTACTTTTTTCTCACAGCTGAATAATTATATAATTGCTTTCATGTGTATGTAGAATTGTGTCTATTTGTGATTATGTATATATACGAGTATTAAATAATATAGACCCTCTTGTATATTTACACAATTGTACTCTTTGTTTTTACGAAGAAAATGTAACTGTGGAAGAATTTCTTTAATTGCTCTTTAGGAAGTCAGGGAACAGTGTGACGAAATCGAACTTGCTCTGATAGCTTTCCCATATCTCAAGAAATGGGTTGTGTATTTGTGAAAATCTGTTAGAACCCCATTCCTACCCTATTTTCAGTTCTTTTCCTGCCAGTACCATCGAGTTCCATGATTTCTAATGAATATGATTATAATTATGCAAAATATACGAATAAATTATTCTTAATGATAAAGCCTCATTCGACTTTTAGCTCTAACCAAAATATAGAAGACTCGCTTCGTAAAATATAGATTCCTCTAGAATGTCATTATGAAATTTCCTTGATTTCAGACAATTATCTTATCCTTTTTGATATTTTTTTTTAACTTCATCTCCCTATCTTTCTATAAGTCAATAATTCAGTAGTTTTTTTAATTCAGCGGTTCAAAACCTGCTTTGTATCTGGTCCATTTATTGCCTTAAAATCTTTCCGCTTGCCTTTTATTTTTCTATTATATGTTGAAATTTCGGAGGTTGTATTTTTGCCTCACAAAATTATTCCCATAAGTTATCTGGACTCTCGTGAGGTTTTGCTTTAAGTTTCCTGTTTATTACTTATGTTTCAGCTTCATAAGACATAGCTAGGGTTATGTATTCGTTATATATTCTTCTTTAACAGAGATTAATATTATACTTTGGGGGATATTCTGGGGCTCCATGTGTATTCCTGAACAACAAGATCGAGGATTCTCATAAAAAAGTCAAGGAATACAAAGAAACCCAACTATAGCTGGCCAAACAAACCTCTGATAACTTCTAATCAATCGTGAGTTACACTCCATCGTTCAGATACTTCTTCCACAGTCATGTCAAAACTCCGACGTAGTAAATAACCCCATAGTGATAGAAATGCTGCTATACACTATAAAAATGCCACTTAAAACCTGTAAAACCACAAATTTTAAAGAAATTGGATCGAATGGACGTCACTCGGACAGGAGTATCGGTCTAAAATATTGTACCCAATTGTCGGGGATAGAGGTTAATACCGCCATGTGGCCGAAAAGCCATGAGGACAAGCACGAGGTCGGGCGAACGAAGAGCATAGTCGTGGGAACAGAGAACCGAGCGACTGATAAGGCAGGAGCAAAAATTCCAAGCGTGCCGGCGCAAGAAGACGCTGCTCGCCTCTCCGGGCGATATCAAGAACCCCCACTGAAGTTCATCCCTATCTCCCGATGGAGTGGTTGGTTGAGGAGATGTCCCTCCATGGTCTGAGGCATCTTTGCTTCCAGCCGTCCCATATATAATGCTAGACACAGCAGAGAAAAAGGCAATATAGGCCCGCCTTTCTGCACGAGACACGTCATTTTCCCGATTCAGCTCCGTTTCCCCTTCTCGAGCTCGAAGACAAGAATTCTTACCAAAGGAATTTAGCCCCAGTCAATTGGCTATCCTTGGATTTGGTTTTAACCTCGTCTGCCTCAATTACTCCCTTGAATTCACTTTCCGAGGTTAAATTCCATCGATTACGATTTACTCGTTCAATCACCCATCCCTGCGTCGTCTCATAAAGCCTCAACCCCCCATCTATGCTCCAGCAACGCAATTGTGGTTTCTTGGCCAGTCAACTCGTAAAGTGTATGTTCGTATATTGGCTCAACAGCAGTCGCTTGTGGGCTCACGTTTGAGCCTATCTATTCTCTCCCTGTAAACATTAAGTATCTGTTTGCAACCTTTTCCATTTATATATATCGTATACCTATTGTAATTTTAAAAATTATTTTGGTATCCTTTTTTCCATAGCCCTAGAGCCCCGCAGCCTTCTTTATTATACTAACGGCCAATTGCACTCGATTCTGTAGATACATTATTCCACGTGCTCGATTGGGAACTTCGTTTCCCCTTACTTCTCTCCCTCCTTGTTTGCCGCTGCTGGGATCCGAGCGAAGGTTACTCAATTGACCTTGACCGCCCACTCCGTCTAAATCTAATATATACAGGGTGTTCGAAGACTAAAGGTACATACTTTGACAGTAGGTATAAAAACCCAAAGGAACTTCTTTTACAAAAATAAGTAAATGTCCAAAAATCGATCGTTTTCGAGATATCGAATCGTAAATTTGAGTATGGTATAACTATCTTTGGTGGGGGCATTCCCTAGAGTATTGGATGAGGAAAACATTTGAGTACATACTTTATTATGGAATTGGAATTACAATATGTGTTCGAAATGTCCTCCTTGTAAGTTAATGCAGGTCTGGTACCTACGCAGAAGCGTTTCCCGAACACGATCAAACACTCGTGGATTATCCGCAATGAGTCCTGCAGCGTCCACTATCCTTTCTTCAAGATCCATCTCTGTCTACACTGGGGTTTCCTGACTTAAACGATTCATGTGGCCTTACAGGTAGAAGTCCGAAGGGGTCATATCTGGAGACCTCGCTGGTCATGGCACTGGCCCAAAGTGTCCTATCCATCCGTTGTGAAAAGTACGGTCTAGACATTGTCGCACATTCCTTTAGCCATGCGCTGGAGCGCCGTCATGTTTGGAACCACATTCGACGTCGAATACCCAAAGGCACATCGTCCAGGAAGGGCAGGCAATACCTCCCATAGAAATACTGCATAGTGATGTCCTGTTAAATGCGTTGGAAGCACGTAGGGCCCAACCAAATTGGTACCAATAATACCAACCCACACATTAACACTGGACCAGTGTTGGTGGTGGCTCTGATGCACAGTGTGAGGGTTTTCATTCTGCCACATGTGTAGGTTGTGTGTGTGTTAAACACACCACCGCGCGTAAAAGTAGCTTCATTAGTGAAGAGCTCATATTTTGGAAACTCATTATCTTCAATGGTCTTATTCATGAACCAACGTCCAAACCGTTCACGAGGGTTAAATTCGGTTGGAAGGAGCTCTTGTACTCTCTGGAAATGGTACGGGTAGAGGCCGTTATCAGGGAGTGTTTGCCAAACTATTGAGTGATAACGCATTCCAAGTGCATTTGCCGCAGCCCGAGTGCTTGTATTAAAATGCTATAGTATCCGCTCTTCGTTCTCAGCGCTATCTCGCCCACGACGACCACCCACTTCTCTTCTGTTTACCTGAAAATCACCAGTGTCTCGTAGCCGTTGATGCACCCTGGTGAAAATGCGATGATCAGGCAAATGACGGTTGGAAAAACGATCTGCATACAATTGAGCAGCCAATCCAGCATTGCCATTCGCCGAACCATATGCCATGTGCATATCTGTCATTTCAGAATTTGTTAAGAGATTCATATTGTCAGATAGCAGACGACCATTAAAGTAAACAACTGTTGCCATATTTGCGGGTCTAGGATAATGCTAAAAGTAAGAAATATCCCTAGAGACCTCCAATGTTTAGAATTCGATATCTGGAAAACGATGGATCTTTGGACTTTTACTTATTCTTGTAAATATCGTTCTTTTGGGTTTTTATACCTACTGTCAAAGTATGTACCATTAGTTTTCGAACACCCTATATATATATATATATATATATATATATATATATATATATATATATATATATATATATATATATATATATATATATATATATATACTGGTCATTCTACGATACCAATCGTTATATGATTTCAACTCGAAACGAACATTCCCTCAGAGCGAATTGCCATTGACTCGAATTGCCACTCATCAAGCAGGAAAGTTACTCATGCAAGCTTCCTATCAACTTTAAGTTCACATTGACTCACCTCGCCCTCCCTCATTTGAATTACAGCTCACGAGTCGAAGCAACCACACATATTTCATCTAACGCCTTTCATCGTCGGGAAACACTTCAAAATCGACCCATTAGAATACCAAATCAACATTTTATTATTTTACATCTTTTGTTTTCATTCAATATATATATATATATATATATATATATATATATATATATATATATATATATATATATATATATATATATAAAAAGGTCTTATATGTTACTACAATCATTGCAATCTTCCATCCTAACAATGGGGCCTTTCCTTACAAATACCGGCTAACTAAGAGTAATTCGGAGTTCAATTTCTTGTTCTTATATTGAGTGACACTTACCAATTGACTTATTTTTTTATAATAAATTTGCTGGTTGTTAATATCTGTGTAGCAAGTCACCAGCGGGATGGTTTGTTGGAGCTTCTGTCTTCTATTGATTCCTAATCAGGCTAACTCTTTTGTTTTAAATTTTAAAAGCTAACGCATTGTTTAGATCAATTCTCTGCTGCCAATTATGAAATCAATAACATCTATTCATTTTATTGATTGATAAATATACCCTTTCTATTTTATACCATTATTTTGCTATTAGATTTGAGGATAGTTCTTCAAGGCATGAATTGAATGATTTTGGCGAGATAGTGGATCACCTCCTTTATTCCCTTAAGCAGTAAAAATATTTCTGACTTTGTGGAATCATATGTAGGCATTATAGTATATAAATCTTTCATAAGCGGGAAAGAATGATGAAAATGAATCCAACAAACCACAAGATCAAAGTACATGCTCGCTGCCTCAGTGTGCACGGTTTGAATCCCACCCCTGTACACAAATTTTGCGAATTAGAAAATAATATTTCCGAAGAAAGATTTTCCCCAGTTTCTGTTTCTTGCGGGTTGTTGGATTCGTAGGCATTATAGTATGGTGCTGGAACCAGATTATAGAATCGAATATGACTCAAAAATACCTCAAAGATGAGTATTTTGAAGTCTTAGGAAATTCTACAATTGGTTCACAGTAAACCAGAGTAACATTCTATATAATGGCTAATCACTAAGTGTTGTGAAGGAAGTAAAAGATATTAAACCCTTATTTAATTATTGACTCTTTGAATAAAATTGTAGTATTCTCTTCCTTAATGAATAAAATTGTATCATCTTTTTCCGTACAAATAAAATTGTAATATTATCTCTTTCAAAAGTGTGAATAAAAATTCACCATTAGAATGTCATCTTGGGTTAGCGGTGCTCACAGTTCGTCCAAGAGTTCCGAGGAGTAACAAGGAGTAACAAGGAAAGTAAGTACCCTAGGAGACCTTACGGTTCATTATAACGAAAATGTTGATGTGTCGCTAATTCAAATACTCCGAATGTATTATTCTCTGTTACTTCTCCGTTGGGAAAAGTGAAAAAGATTTCACGTTTTTGACGTCGCTCTCCCTTTCCTGTACCTCCTTTATCGAGTGGCAACTTTCCTCCGAATTGGCGGTGTTTCTTTAATGGTGTCTGACTAGTCAATAAGGAAAAAGTTCTTAAGATGTATGAAGGTAGAAATTAGTAATATTTTTGAGAGTATAGTGTTGAAATTAAAAGTAGGCATGTGTATGTGTTAGTGTTGAGGTGTGTGTATAATCTCCAGGTGACTGGATGGTGCTTTCCTTCCTTTCCGTCTCATTTCCTTTCACCTTCCGACTCTTTTCCTCTCGACTAAATAGTCAATATTAATTTGGTATTCACTCTCACTCTCTTATTTCCATTTTTCTGTATAAACTTGGTTTCAATCTATAATTATCATTCCCTGGCTTACACGAACCATGGGACTGAGTTCGTTCCTATCAACTTCCTGTTAATTGGGAATTAAAGTTTTATTTGGATTCCTTCTCTTAGTCTCAGTCTGTCCTCCCAACCATTTATCAGCTCTTCCTCGTTCTTTTTTTTCAGATTTCCACCTCCCTCACATGTAAGACTATATTGACGTGTTTCATTCTAACTTCCCCATGTAATTCTTCTTGCCTCCTCATGTCCATCTACTTTGTGCCTGTACAAATTGGATACCCTGTTTTTGTACTCTCTGTAGTTTAATCATGGCACTCTTCGTAGAACTATGTAGCGGAACCGCTGTGTACAGCAAGGTAGCTCTGATTATTGCCAGGTAGATTTTCCTTTTGTGACGTAGCGATAACTGTGAAAACCTCCCTACTTGCGCTACCTTCACCTT
This sequence comes from Ceratothoa steindachneri, assembly GCA_963969495.1. NCBI lineage: Eukaryota > Metazoa > Arthropoda > Malacostraca > Isopoda > Cymothoidae > Ceratothoa > Ceratothoa steindachneri. The sequence continues at coordinate 19,114,979 of OZ018327.1, forward strand.
TGCTACTCTTATCCTATCCGCTACATGTGTACTGTACCCGCTTTTACTTATTTTCAGACCCAATCCTTTAACTTTGTCCTTATATTCGTATCCTTTGCCCTCAGCTCTAATGATATCTACCTTGTCCTGAGAATTTATCACTATTGGTCTTTATCTTTCATTTCTTCTCGTATCTATTTAAGTTCATGATCTCTGATTGTGTTCTTGGCCGCCTTCCTTGCTGTTCTAGTAGGGGTCGCAATAATCTGCGTGACGTCATCCGTGAACTGTACATAAGCTGTTTCCCGGCTTAGGGGAAACGGCAGATCATTGGTATAAATGGCGTAGAGGACTGGGAAGAGGCAGTTCAAGTTCAAGTTAATGAAAGTGATGAAATGTGTGGTATGTTTTCATTGGTGTGAAATTGTTTACTAGTTTGCCTTGGTGTTGGTTTTGTACAAGGACTGCAAGTTCTCCTTAACTTGCAGAAAACTTTCTACCGGTGATTTTTCTGTTTTCTTCTCGAACTCGAAAAATCTCTCAACTGGTGACTTTCTTGTCTCCTCTGTTGGAACGAACAAAAAGCCTTGTTTCCTCGGGTCAACCTGTTATATACCCAAACTACTCCCACGGGGTAATAGGGAGGTGGAGGGGGGACTCGCAAGGTGAGACCTCAGGTTGGTCTCCCATGCTTGGCGTCTTGTAGCTCTGAGAGAGGGTAATAGGAGATCGGCAGTTTGCACTTTTGAATGGATTGTTTATAAGTACACCCTCGAAGGGCCTGCCTTTTGAGCTGAAGTCAGGAATCTTTCGCGTAACATTTACCCTTTTGCCCGTTCTCCTATGTTACTGGAGAACATCGGAGGGGCAAAGCTAAACCCAGATGTCTTTTGTTATTATTTCATTGGCCTCGATATATATATATATATATATATATATATATATATATATATATATATATATATATATATATATATATATATATATATACTAAACTCTTATACCTCTACACTTAATTTAGTTTAATTATTATTTGGGGCACTTGCCTCTTTTTATCTATGTTCTTTATTGTTTATATTATTTACTAAATTTTTTTATGTTTGCTGTTTAATTATTCTCTTACTTGTTTTAATTTAAAATTACATTTGGGCACTTCGTCTCTTTTTTCTAGGCTTTTAACTTTTGTTGTTAATTTCTATTTTATTTATAATTTAACTTGGGCACTTCGCCTCTTTTTATTAATGATTAACTTTTGTTGTTTGTTTATTTAATTTCATTTTTTGTGTCATAATAACCTGAGCACTTTGCCTCTTTTTAATATACTTATTGTCTCTTTTTGTAAATTTTACCATCTCTTCTTTATTAAATTATCGTGGAGGTTTACATTCTTAGGTATAGATTGGTATTATTTCTTCTCTCGCACAGTTTTTTCGCTGGGGAACAGTGCTGTTCTTTCTGCTTTGTGACGGCCGCGTTGAGGTATGTCGAAATTATTGTTGATATTTGGGAGTATTTCTTCCTCCACCTTATCCTATGTCTTTCTCCCTAGCCTCTGGATCTCCATATTAATTGGTTTGAGTCCCACTCTTTCGTGTAGGACTGTCTGCCTGATACGCTCGATCCTTCGTGCGCCGTCAATAAACAGCGTGGCTTTATTCTTTACCCTCTGCATCGCCCTGAGAGAGGTACAGCTGGCCATCTGCGTGACCACTGCTGAGTACATCAGGATGGAGCTTACGAACGCAGTGTAAAGTTTCTTTTTGTTCGGCACGTCGAGGCTTCGGAATCTGTAAAGTTTCCTCAGCGCTCTTTTGGCTAGGGAGACTCTCTTGTTAATGTGGGTTTATATCCTGATTTTGTGATCGTAAGCCCATAACTTTTCCCTCGTTAGAGTACGAATAGTGTTCGTCATCTACGAGGATGTCGTTTACTTTCCGGCGGTTCATTGGAATTACCTGGAATTTCTGGCAGTTCGTCTTAATTTTCGACCTTTTTTCAAATATGTTGATATTTTTTATCTCGGCACCTGTCGCCCTTGCTTGAACTCCAGGGTTCCTGATGGGACTTGAGACGATTTGAGTGATGTCTTCTGCGAACTGCAGATACACCGTATCGTCCCGCACTGGAGCAGGGAGGTATATTGTGTACACGAGGTACAGCAACGGAGTCAGGCAGCTGCCTTGTGGAAAGCCGCCTGGAATTCTGGTCGTATGTAGCCCTCGATGGAAATTTGAGCTCTCATTTCCAAGATATGGTCACAGAGGATTTTTTACATGATCAAGTTTAGCCCAGAGTTCAATATCTTGTACTTTAGACCTCTCAGCCAAATATTATCGACAGCCTTTTGAACATCTCGCAGTACCACGTCTTCGTATTTCTGCTCAGCTTTGCTGCTCGCGAGATTTCCGTTATGAGGGCGAGGGCAGTTTCTGTTCCCCGTCTCCTACAGAACCCGTGCTACTGGGGATTATGGGCTCCTTGATGGGCTAAGTGTTTTTGAAGGCGGTCAGCCAGGAGCTTCTCGTATATCTTCGCCACAAAGTCCAGCAGTGAGATGGGTCTGTAATTGACCAGTTGATTAGCGGGTTTACCTACCTCTTGTATAAAGATTACTTTAGCAATCCTTAAGCCGTCTGGAAAGTAACCCATATTCAGTGAAGCATTGAAGATGTTAGTGATTTCCTGAATGATCTGCTGTGAGGTATTTACTAAGTTGCATTTAGTGATGCCTGTCCAGCCTGGCGCCCCTTGTTAAAAGGACTTTACAGTGGCCATGACCTCCTCAGGTGTTATGGGTCGGCCTTTGTCCGCCATCTCCCTACTTTGTGATGTAGGTACGTTCGATTTATGATCTGATTCAGATCTTCTATCAGTTGGCCTTCGAATTCCTATTCGAACTCTTCATTGTCTTCTGGAGTGATGCTAAAGACGTTTTCCAGTATGTTCAAAATCTTTCTTCCAGAACCGCCGATTCCTCTATATTATCCCCGTTCTCTTTAATTCTAGCCTTCGCTTTTCCTGTTTGTTCATTTAGTTTTCGGATTTGTAGCCAGAATTTATCAAGGTTCAACTCGCTATCGATTCTATCTATTAAGTTGTTGCATATTTCCTCTTGTTGGAGGTTGATAGCGTCTTTAAGCTAGGCGCTGTAGTAGCGAGCTTCTCTCCCGGTTTGGACCTGCCCATCTTATCTCTTCATACACTTCCCTGTGATCACGAGCGATTGCCCTCATTTCCTCCTAGGTTGAGGAAGAGTTCTGTACCCTGTCTTGGGCACACACTCGCGGTCTGCTTCTAGAATAGTCGCAGTTATCCTCTCCAGCTCTTCATCTATCTCCTCCAAGGTTGCTTCAGTCAAATCAGCTGGGGTGAATAGACTGAGTTGTCTCTTGTAACTTTTTCAGTTGGCCGAGGAGTAGTTTTTTTCGGAGAGTGGCTGGTAGCTGGATTGGCGCGAGTGAGATTGTGGTGAGGATCACTATGTGATCACTGGAAATGCTGGATCCGGCTCGCTATGGTAGTTGAAGAGGAAGCCTTCACTTCTTTAAATTATGTCAGATTTGGTGGCTGATGTGGAAGTGATATAGGTCGTAAAGTCTGACCCTATTCTTTGGATGTTTTATCTTCCTATAATCAATTCCAAGTTTCGGCCTCTTTCGTTTGTTCTACCATAGCTTTCGCTCGGCATCTGGCATTGAGGTTGCCCCCTAAGATTGACATTCTGTGATACTCAAACAGCGTGTAGAAGTTATTTATGGGCAGGTAGGCTCGTCGAGGAGGTTGATAAGCTGCGGCTATCACGAGGTCTCCTACCAATGTATGGAGTTCAACGGCCACAAAGGATTCGTCCAGCTCCTGTAGGAGTTTGAACGAGATGTTGCTCTTGAAAGCTATAGCAGCACCATCCAACCTTTCCTGTGAATTATTTTTCATGACAATTCTGTAGCCCGGTATTTTAATTTGACCAGATGTAGTGTTAATACCATGTTCTGTTATTAATATGATGTCGGGGTCCAGCACACGAAATAAGTTTCCATATGCTGTTGCTTTCCCCTCCCATCCGTCTAGGTTGAGTGTCAGGATCCTCATTTTATTGCGTACTCTCTTCATGTTTTCCTTTTAGTGTTTCTGAGTATTGTTTTTCTTTCTCCCGTTTCTTTTCTTCTTGAATTCATCATTTGAGACCTACTCGCACGTATCATCATGTAGAACGAAACTGTGGTGGAGCATTGCTTCTTCTACTGTTTCTGTGTCGATGCCAGCATCGAATTCCCACTTGTATATTTTTTATTTAATGCCTTGGAAGATTTTCCTGTGCTCCATACCCTTGTGAAGGGAAACTGTTCGCACGAGTAGATAAATAGGTTGATTCTATCCGAGTGTAATGCACTTCAGAATGCACTTCAGACTCTTGGTCGAATTCTCGTTTTGGATCTTGAGGTAGGTTTTCCTTGCGTCTACTTGTGTAAGTGACACCTTTGGTGCTAGCGGATATATGGTATTGGACTTCCGCATCTCCTCTTATTTTCTTTCTTGCTGCTTCTTTTTGATCACTTTCTTCTTGACTGGACAAGCCATGGCCATCAATCTATGTCCCTGTCCGCAGTTGGTGCATTTTTCGTATCTGTTTGTACATTGTTCCAGTGGTGGCCCTTATCGTTGAATTTGGGGCACGTCTCTAAGGGTTGGTGGCAGTCCTTGGTCGCGTGTTGCTCCCTCTTATAGCACCGGAAACAGAACTGGACTGGCGCAAACTCCTCTCTCTCTCTTGATTTGTTCTCCACTAACTTTAATGTTGAGATAAGGAGTCCATGTTCCTTGGCCTTCTGTGTTATTGTAGTCTCTGCGAAGACTGCTTTGAAGACATGTGAGTAGTCACTAATCTCCCTTCTATTTTTGAATTTAATCACCTCGACTACTTTAGCCCAGGATTGTAGAAGTTGTATTTCTTCCTTGGAGTGCTGCTCGGTCCATGGATCGAGACGCCAACATATGACACTCCTGTGGGCTAGGATTTGTGGTGATATGGCCGGCTGCAGTCCGATTCTACAAAGGACCTCGACAGCCACTTCTTTAGTAATGGCCTCGATGTCTCTCTCCTTTTCGCAGATAGCAACGTACCCTGAGGACACTTCTAGGAGTCTAACCATGGCTATGCTTAATTTTCCGTACACTACCTCGAAAATCTTTTTCCTGCTGGGCTTGGGTTGTCCACCTATAACACGCAGCGAGATTCTGGTAGTGTTTTCTTGGGCCACCTCTTTCAGAGAGTGGCCCCTCGGGGCAGTGGTCCTCTTATTCTCTCGATTTGCTGATTAAAGTCGTCTTGTTTCTGAGTTAAATTTTGTGCTCCCTCTCTTCAAACGATATTCGTCCATGAACGTGAACTGCTAAATGGGGTGGATGAGATGATGATGGGTGAAACCGGGGGGGGGGCATTTACGAGGTGTGATTGTATGGCAGACTTTTTGTTGGTTAGCGTGGAATCAACCATCGCCCTCGCGGGTTTGGGTATCAAAACTGGAGCTGGCATACATAGAGACGGGTGTTGCTTCCCACTATGGTCCTGGCTGGACCCCCGGAATGGAGGAGTGGGGGCGGGCCCTCGTATCCTTCCCTGGCAGTTGTAGTCCTGCCTCTAGGCCGTCTGCCCTTGACGCCGAGTTCCACCCTTGGGCTACTCCTCAAACCAGCTTTCCTTGGCGCCCCCAATTATGTCTATCACAAAGAACGACATAGTTGGGTCGAGGCAAGATGAAAAGTAGTCCAATTCACTTCTGCTTCGTTACTCCGTCGATGGAGTGGCGGGGGGGAGGGTAGGCTGACATAAGTCGCCTAGCGGGAACTTGTAAGAATCTTTCTCAAAAAAAAACCGTAGGAAGAGTGAAGCAAATTTCCACGTTTTTCAGCTCGCTTTCCCTTTTCTTTGCCTTCTTTATCGGGTCAGAGATGACTAGCATGTTAGCATTGTTTGAGGCAGCTCAATTCAGTGCCTCTTATGTTTGCATGTGTTTGAACGCAAATTGTTCCTAAAAATCTATTTGTTGCTGATTGGTAAATTTCTGCAGTGCTTATGTGTGAAATGTAAAGTTTGTTTAAAGCTAAATGAATAAATTAAACATAAAATTGTCATTCAAAATCTGCTTAATCCTGATTGGCTAAATTTTGTATAGCTTATCTTTACGTATAATAACTATATATAGAGCAGCATTTTGTCGCTGAAGGCAGTTAGAGCGAGGGTTATCGGCAGTTATTTACCTGAAAATACCTCAAGACCAATCCACGCTCTTACTAGAATAAAGCCTTAGTGAATCCAGCTCAAAATTTTCCTTCACCTCCAAAAGGGAATTAGTTCTGTTCTCGCTGGAAACCCGTAAACTGCGTGGTCAGCTCATCGAAGTTTTCAAAATACTTCGAGGGTTCGACAATGTTGACTACCGGGATATTTTCACACTGAGTGAGAACAGGACGCGCAATCACGGCTTCAAACTTGAACTAAAGCGTTACAACCGCAATCTGTGTGGAAATTTTTTCATCTACAGTATCTGCGGTAAGTGGAACGCACTTCCAGTGGAAGTTGGCAACAGTGAATCTGTCGACCAGTTCAAGTCAAGACTAGACAAAGTCTTGAAAAGTGGCCGTTTAGGGACGCAAAACAATTGAGCAGCCTTGTGCCCGCTCGATTGCAAGTCCAATGGTACCCTCTTTGAATGGACCGTAAGGTCTCCTAGGGTACCTTCTTTCCTTGTTGTCACTTCTTGTTGTTAAAAGGAAACAACTATCACCTGATTACCCAGCCTACGAAACGTCAAGCCTATCCCCTTTTCCATCTGGCTACCGATACCCATATAATAGCTTTGGTCGATGTTTACCATGATTTGAGATAGGAATATTTTGTTAGAGGTTCATCACCTTTGTGATTACCTGTTTTTTAGTGAGTTGAATTATTTTTTATGTTTACTATTTGAAAAAATCCGAGTTTTATGTAGTTGATATGTGGGGTATGAGGTATTTACGTATTTTGATGAAAAGAGGCAAATTAAAAGATTATATTGACAAATTTTTATGTGTTCCATTCATATCTCTGCAAATTTAAAACCTATCAAGTAATCTACGGCTGGGAACAAACTAGTTCTCAGCTAACAAGGCCTTGGTACCAACCAAGTTCGTCTTGTGACTAAGGTCATGGGACAATTCCGGCTCGTCGGCTGGCCCAGGGACTGGTACAAACCAGTCTTCAGCTAACAACGTCATGGAGTAACCCAGTCTAGTCTTGTAACCAAGGTCATGTGACCACCGAGGATTTTGAGGCTGGTATGTGATGTAATTATATTGATTATATCACAGTAAATTAACCTTTCCGCAACGCAGTCACACAGGTAAAAAGCTTTCTCCGACGCAGCTGTGAATAGTGATCACGTACCAGTAGCGACCACTATTAAATTAAAGGCCAAACAATTGAGAAAACCAAAGTTTAATCCAAAGGAGAATATTGATTTATTAGGAAAAGATGAAGACATAACTGAAAGATATAGGGTAGAAATCCAAAACAGATACACTTTATTAGAAGAGGATGCAGCTAGGGGCAATGCTGGTGAGCAGTGGAATATTATGGCAGGATCTCTGCTGTAGTAGGGCGTGCGAGAGGTTATTCCAGATGTCAGACGACAGAAGAAGAAGCCGTGGATGATGGAAGAAATATTAGATATGATGGAGCAAAGAAGGTAGTTAAAAGGCCGGAATGAACTGCAATGCAGAATCAAAGACATAAAAATTAACTGAGAATGCAATAGAGGAAAGGAGCAGTAGCTAAATGAACAAAGTGAAGAGGTAGAACAGATGTGTAGAACACATCGGAACTCAAGATTTGGGAAGATAAAAGAATTTACACAGATAAAGAAATGGAACAAGTGCAGTGCTGTGGAGAGGACAAAGGAAGATAGAAGTCCTAGGTTGCGGACGTTCTAGAGGATATCGCACAGCGGTAAGGTAAGGTAATGTGACAAACTACCTCTTGGCTGAGAAGCCCATAGGACAACTGAGCGTCATCAGCTGCCCTAGGGCATGGGACAAACCAGTCATCATCTGTCAAGGCCATGAGGCAACCCAGGCTCGTCTTATAGCTAAGGATATAAACAACCCTGGTTCTTCAACTGGTCAAGAGCATAACACAGGCAATACTTCAGTTGACAAGGCCATGAGACAACAAGGGTGGTATTGTGACCACGCTCATGGGACAAGCCAGGGTCTTCGGCTGATCTATTGTATAGGAAAACAAAGGTTCTTTCTATGGTTCAGGAGAGTGGACAAACGAGTTTCGTCAATAAATCATGGAAATAAGAAAAAAACAGTTTGTCCCACATCTTAATGGCTTGAAGAGATTGGGTTGTACCAAGTACTTGGTGATCTAATGTACTTGGTTTCTCCCCTGCTCTTGGTCACCTGACGAGCCTGAGATTTCCCATACATTTGTCAGCTGGGTATTTGTTTGCGCCATGCCCTGGATTACCTGATAGACTTGGAATTTGCAGAGGTATGGATGCAGCACACGTTGAAGGCAACCATTGAACTTCCTTACCTTTATACATTTATAGTTTGTATGAAAATGACACTTAACTATTATATTAATTTTTTTTTTTTATTTGTCTTCATTCCTCAAGTTAATAATTACTTTTATACACTGTATTAATTTAATTTAGAATGTCAGTATTTTATTCGTCCTTTTGACTTCGAATATAAAAGGTATGAATCATTCTTTTTAAACTAGCTGAAATTAAGGAACTTTTTTCTCGCTTTAATTGGTTTACTTTTGGGGGACTTAATTTTATCTTTCATCCGATAATATAATCTTTTGTTAATTGGCTTTATGTTAGCTGATGAATTAAAAAAAAATAACAGTAATGGTTTCGTCGATCAATTTCATAGCTCGACTTATCCAAGCATATTTTTATATTTCTTTTTTTAAACACTGATTGCATTTTAATTTTTTAAGTAGTAGGCAATTTCAAGCCAATTATATTTTGTTCAAGTTCTGTGGATCTAATGCAATAAAATAACCCCAGGGTGATGTTTAAATGAGCTGTGTTTGTGTTTACACAAATTTTGATGCCAGCATAGAATTCATCTATATTTCTTGTATACATGTATATGATACACATGTATTCGAAGCCCAGTGTATCACACAGTCTTCGATCTTATTTTCCGTTGAAACAAAGTAAATGATGGTCAGGTGTTTCACTAATAGCTTCACCTGTTCATTGAGTTACATGGAGACTCGAAGCTCTCTACTCGTCTCCTGCTCTCGGAAACCAACCATTGTATTTGAAATTGTCTATCGTCCTCTAAGTTATTCTTCTGATACATTTTCACAAACCAGATAGATTTTTAAACAGCATTACACAATCCTTCTGCAATTAATCTCATTATGGACCATTATAAAATCACTGACACACTCCAACTTACCTCTGAATTTTCTGTATTTTTAATTTTTACTCTTTCTCTCACTTCATCACTTCCCTTACACATAATCTCGGAAAACTTCTTGACTTTGTGGTCGGTTTCTCCCAAATTCATGACTTTTCTACAACCAATTCATGGTCGGCTATTTCTAGCCACTTTATCATCAAGTTCTGTATCTTTTTTTTGCCCTTCCAACGCAGTTTTTTTTCTACTTCAAATTCTAACTCTAGTCGGCTCTTTTACACTGAATGTGAAATGTCTAATGACCTTTCCTCCCTAATTTCCAAGTTAAACATTGCTCTAATGGCCTTAAATGTATTTCTCCCTAACTTTCATTGGCTCTCTCTTCCTATCTTGATATCATTGTTTTCTTCTCGTCCCCGGGGTGTACGCTTGTTTACAAATCTAACAACTGCAAGTATGTTGTGAAAGACGCCTCATGGAAACAAGAACTCGTGGTATGGGGACTGAAGCAGCTGCTCTCCCCTGGACCCTTGCTACTTACCCATATATTTCCCTTTTCAAGTCTGCCTGTATCCTTGATGAGCACAAACAACCCCCATACTGTTCAAACTTCTCATTCTTCCCTCTTTTCTCACCTCAATCCAGTCTCTTCCCCTCATCATCAATGACTTCCTTTTTACCTTCTACTCGCACAATATAACTAATATTCTACCTAAAATTACGATTAGCTCTGTCCCAACGTTATCTGATGAATTAATCCCCCCTCCTCTTTTAAAAACAAGAAGCTCTCTCCTCGAATGGAACCCTTCAAGCTTCTATGGTGCGTTCCTCCCTCTTCCGTTACCTTATTTACCAGAAAACTTCAACCCTCCTTCTTGTCAAGAGTGATACCATTTGTTTTAAACATGCTGCCTTTCATCCGATCCTAAAGAAACTTGACCTAAATCCAGATCACCCGGCGAGATATCGCCCTATCTCTAAAGTTCTGAAAATGCTAGAATTAGCTCAAATTCATCTTCTAATATGATCCTCTAATATTGATAAGATTCTTTCACTCTGATTTAAGACAGATCACGATACTAAATCAGATCTCTTATTCGCCTTTGCCGTATGGCCGATGCCAGTGGGTCTTCCATTCTGTTGCTCCTTGATCTATTGTCAATAATTTCTGCTATCAATTCTACTTCATTTCCTTTGTGAATTTTAGGGTTTCTCTGGAAAGTGACTTAGCTGGGTCCACTCGCATCTATCATTTCGCACTCAATCCATCACATCAGGGATGATAAATATCGGCAGGTTGATGTGTGTTATGGTGCCGCACATAGCTTTGTTCTATGTCTGGTGTGTTTAGTATTTATCTTCTTTCCTTTTATATTCTCTTTCATCACTTTGGGCTATCATCCCATTTCTATGCTTAAGATCAGCAAATCAATATTTTCTTCCCCACGACTCGTTCGCTTAAACTCTTAGAAATGTGCTATCCACTTATAGCATCATAATGGCTTTCTTACAACTTCCTATAGCTTAATCATGACAAAAGTGAGATTGTACTGGTGGGAAAACCGTACGATATAGCTGAGTGTAAGACACACTAACCTTTTCTTAACCTCGCAAGTTCCTAGGTCACCTTTTCTAAAAATGTTACAAATCTGGTTGTTGCCTTTGATAGGCCACCATCTCTCAAAGACCACGTTGCAAATGCCTGAAAATCTCCCTTCTGATTTCTTCGCAATCTTGCCGCATTCGCCTCCACTTTGGCCATGGAGGTTTCGAGAATGCCATTTACGCTTTCGTTACCTTCCGCCTTGATTACATTAAATCACTTCTCCCTGGATAGGACTCACCACTACTTTACTGCTTCAACTTGATCTGTAGATAGAGAAGTGTAGGAAAAGGGGCAAAGATAAAATAAAGAACAAACGTAGCGTATGTAAGTTACAAAAAGCTCACCACGTCGCTGGACCACTGTTAGCGAGCGACATATCGACTGAGCGTTCCTGAGTCTCATAAAAGACTCAATCAAGCGAAGCATTTAAACCTCTCGCTTACACTCGTCAGTACACTTTTTTATTATTTATATTCCTAAACAGAAAAGGCCCAAAAGAATAAGCTCTGTGGGATACTTCGGGTAACCTTTATCCAATTCATGCTGAACTTCACCTCACCTTCATAACCTAAAAAGTGATGGTGGCAGAGCTTTTCTAACTGCACAGAAAGAGAGGTGTTTGACTTGCCAGTTAAATCTTGTAAAGTGATGTGTCCCTTGATGTGGCAGACTCTTTCTCTGCTACAGGTACGGAGGGATTTTCGAATTTCACTTTAAGTACTCAAAATTGAGGGTGATTAAAGGTAACTTCATTTATTCCTACGTTTTGCAATTAATCAAGTCGCCCAGGCTTAAATCCACTTTGTCAAATTAATTTAGATCACAAATTTCCTCAACTTGAGTACTACTTGATTCTATGGAAACTTATAAAAGCATCTCTCTAGATTCAACAATAATTTGGTGATTTTTTTTTCTAATTGAAGTTTTCATTTTTAAAAGTTCCAACAGATTAAGAGAGAACCCGGATTAGAAACCTATCTTAAGTTTTTTCCTTACTTTCTTTAATAATTATCTTTTTACAAATTTTAGGGTTAGAGTTCTACCCTGGTTTTCCATTTATTCTTTTAATAAATATAATTAAAGCATTTCCAATATACACATAAATCTATTTTTGGTCATTTATGTTACGCCTTTGAGAGGGTATTTACATCACTCATGTGAGTTCTTTGAAAACGACAGATTTAGACATTATGTGTGTACGATTATCCATAAGGTTTTAACACTCAAGTTTGTATCACTACACAAGATTAACCGATTTGTGAACTATTCAAGAAACACTCGTAAGTTCAGGATACATAAAACCTTAATATTGTTATTACTTTATAAAATCTCAAGTCAAAATCCAGGGATTTCTAAGGATTTATTCTCTTTTTATTCAACTGACTTAATTGCATGTGTATGTACAACTGCGTTCATAATTATAGGCAACGTCTGATACGAAGTCTAATGGGGGACTCCCATTAGGAAGAGTGAATCTTGTATATTCTTATTATTTATATCTTCCCCCCATCCCTAAGTGGCACGGCGATTTGCTCCCCTGGCTGCCGTGCTGACGGGACTCAGCGCCCCGTCCGGTCCCAGCTTGGCATTCTTTTTCTCCTTCTGCTAACACCTACTTCGTCTTCTGTACCAATTCTCTTTCACCTTGCACCCCGCAAGGGGTGCGGCAATTTGCCTTCCTGGCTGCCGTGCTGACGGGACTCAGCGCCCCGTCCGGCCCCAGCTTAGCCTCTTCTCCTTCCTTCTTTCAGCACACTGAGCCGAAATAAGGACTATGCGTAAAAACTATTAAATATATATATATATATATATATATATATATATATATATATATATATATATATATATATATATATATATATATATATATTTCCCGTTTTCCGATAAATAATTTTTTGGTATCGTTATACCCGATTTTATTATATCATTTTGTATTGATATGTAGTCGCAATGGTGGTGGAAGCTTGTGTTATACAAGCGAAGTCTAAACCCCAGAATATTTTAAACCATTTTCTTAAATACATTGACTAAAAAATTCTAATCTTAAACCAACGTCCCGGTACTGGGTTCGATCCCGGCAAGAGCGGACACTAACGTCAGCGCACGAGGAGATCTGACTACCCATTGGCGGACGCGCTCATTCCTGTATTCGGGGGGGTAGATCTTACACTTTTCATCCCACACATAGCTAATTAAAACACTGCTTTCTTTCCTTCCCCGTCTTCGCAGCACAACATACACATACACTCTCTGTTCCAAGGAATCCTGCCGATGGGTATCTATATCCACATGCCTCTGACGCGGAACAGGTCCATCAGCCCCATGGTGACGAAGGTTATGCCTGAACGTTGTTCGGTGTCAAAACATAATACTTTGTAGTACCTCTGTGCAAAGAGGACCGGCCTTCTGGTGCCCTTGGGATCACAAGCGATTGTCATACTGATCTTTTTGCCTATTTCATTACCCAGTCAGTGATCCCACCTGGATAAAGGCAGGTTAGCGAACTATTAATACCACTACTACTTTTTCTAAGTGTCTCTTTCATGTGTTTGTGTATCTCTCTCACTCTATTATGAGGATTATTATTATTAATTTTGTTGGTGATGATGTCCGCGTTTGTATGGCGGAAGGAGAGACTCTGATGCTGCGAAATTCGTCCTTGTAATGGAAGTCCAAACTTAGCTCTAAGAAACACATTTGTAAAGACTTTAATTTCTTGACAACTTAAGACGAAGTAATTAAGAAAAACAGGCAATGGTTCGCCACTCCCCCCTACGTGGGGAGCTTGCGCTTCGCTGCTAAGATTAAAATTTAAAATCTAAAAAAAAGCAGCCATGGTTAAATTTTTATAAATTTTAGGAACTTCGCCAATTATAATCATTTTAAAAAGGAACTCTAAACTAAATTTTCCCCCTTTCAAAATATCACGGTGCTAAGATTTAGTTATAGAAGAAGATATATAAAAATAAATTTTCTGAACTTCACCATTTGTAATTCTTTGGGTTTTAAGAAATTCACAAAATTTCGATACTTATATTTATTTCTAAACTTCACCATTTTATTTTTTTTTATTATAAAAGAATTATTAGAAATAACTTTGATAAAAAAAACATAAGTCATAACCAAACTAAGATGAAATTATTATTCAAATACTCAAACAAAATTCACTTCTTAAATTATAGAGTTAGCGATCATGACGACAAAGAAACAGATAGGTACAGAACCATTCCTTAAAACACTTATACAACACTCTCTTACCTGTGATTACATGACATTGTTCGTGTCAAATTCACAATTTCCTTTAAGACTAGTTAAATTCCTAAGTAACAAGGTACGATCTCGCTATATTTTGCATAGCTATGTTTAGGTACCCATACATACACATAGATATGCATTGTAAATCTAACTGTGTTCCCACCTCACCCATTTGTGTTGATTTGAATCCATATTTGATGCTCAGATAGTTTTGAGCGTTTACGTTAGGTCGTATTCTTATGCATCTAACCATAACAACATAAGCGGGTGAGTGTACACGCAAGCTTACACGCATTCCATAAAAATCAATTCCATGGCCGCTCTAAATAAAATATACGAAAGACAATTCTACAGATTGAGTGAACGCGTTTCTCGCCCATTTTCGTCCCTTATCCTTCAGGATCAAAATTTTCCAGTTGGCTTCAACTAGGAAAGGACCGACGTTGAATTTCCGGATACGCCAAAACGCTGGCATCTTAAAGGAATCGGTATATCTCAGAGGCACTTTTTCTCGTCCAATCGCATCTTCGTGCCACTGATTTTAAAGAGGTAGCCGTTTAAAGCCAGAAATAAGCAGAGGAAGCATTAGGGACGCCATTTCCAGTGTCCGAAAAAGAGTCCATGTGGCTTAACGCTAAGCCAAGACGTACATTACTAGTTTGAATGCAATTCCGTACTGATTCCTTACTCTATCACCCCAGATTCGGATGGAGGCAGTGCGTGGATAGATTTATTTTCATAATAAAGTGAATCTAAACTGGAAATTACAACACTAGGGGAGAACATATTAGATATAAGTACTCTAAAAGTTTTTTGCACAATACAATGGAGATATTTATTTAGGATGTTAGAGAAGATAAAAAAATGAAGAACAATAAAAAGTAGAGAAGTCCACAACAAACTAATATCCCGAGAATTCTACATTAATTCAGAATAATGATGCTGGAAAGACATACTTTAAACCAGTCACTTGTTCATAAAAATGCCACAAGCAATCTTTGGCCAGACCACAAACCCCTTTAGTAGGTACTAGAAAGTGATTACAAAAACAAGAGTGAAACGAAAGAGGGGGAAAAGACCCCCCCCCCTAAAATTCTTTGACTTATAAAACCTATTTTAACTTTAATTTCAACCTTTTGAACTAGATGTCCAGGAGAATTTTGAATATTAATTAAATTTGCTACAATCAACTCCAGTGTGAATTTATGTTAGTTCATAAGTTTGTTACCCCATAAATCTCCCGATCTTAGTGATTACAAAAACAAGAATAAAAAAAGGAGCCGTAAGAAAGACAATCTAAGACAATCCCCGATTTCAATTTTTTCCGCATTTTAGTGGCCAAAGTTTCCATTGTTTTTCGTTCTGTCGTTTTCTTTTCATTTAGTCAAAAAAAGTTTGCCAACATGTTAAAAGTTTTTTAAATTGTTAAAATTGGTTAAATTTTCATCTCACTTGTCTAGTTTCTTGTGATTTTACTTTCTTATCTTAATTCTTCTTAGAATTTATAGTATAAACCTCACGATTTTGCCCTATTTCCACCACTACGAGATCTTTCCTAAATCTGGAGACCGCAGTGGATTTTATAATCTAATATGAACGAATTATCTATTTGGGAGCTTTCTTAGAGCCCTATAGGGAGACGTTTAAGGATTTTGAAGTCTTTGTAGATGAAAATTTCTTCAGCTATAATCCAGACACGTTTAGAATAATTATTTCTGGATCCCTAGGGCAAACCTTTAAATTATCGGCTTTGAATCTAGTATTTGGATGACGATTGAACAAGTTATTGATGTCAGTTTGTAATTTTACTCGGTCTTCATCATAGTCACTTTTCCAAACCAATCCCTCCGCATTTGATAAAATAAATTTAGCACTCACCAAACCATTATCAGTATCATTTGTATATATATATACATATATATATATATATATATATATATATATATATATATATATATATATATATATATATATATATATATATATTAAAGAGAAGCAGACCCTAAACTTTTCTCTGTGAAATCTCATTGTTTACACATTGCAATTGTGAGTAAATAATACTAAGTATAGTTATTTATTTTTTATCAGACAAGAAAGTCTTAACTTATTGTTGTCCTTTGTCTATGTTATCACTGGCAGTAATTTTCTTTAACGATCCTTTAGACAGAATTTTGTCAAAGGTCTTTTTGAAGTCCAGATAAATCGCATCAGTTGCTCTCTTACGAGTAGCGCCGTACTCCCCAAAATATTCAGTGGAGGTATTCAAAGAGTTTTGTTCGACATTATCTATAGTTCTGAAAATAATTTATGACTCTCACAAGTTGTATTGCGGTGGTATACGTGTTTTACGATTAGTTTTACCATCAATAATAAAACAAATCTAAATTAGGAATGTCAGGCTGGTCTTTCTATAACTACCTCGAGAGAATCAATTACCAAATTTTAGATATCGGTGCAATTCCATTCTTTTGTTCGATTGGGAACAATATTTCTTCGAAAGATTTATTTAACAATGCCAATAGTAGCTAAACATTCATTAAATTAAGTTTCGGTGGTTTTACCCTCAGTAACGACCACCAAAAGAGTGTAAATTATCCCCCCAAAAATGTAAATGATCTGATTACACCATAAATGTCCACCAACTCCCCAAATACCAGTTATCCGAAAAAATACAGGCCTTTTTTTGCAATCCATTTTGTATTTCTTAAATGCATTAACCTCTCTGAATTACAACAGTTGGTATTAATCTTTCACAATATAAAATATACACAGGTTGTACAAGATAACCGCAACATGAGGGGTGATTAATAAGAGTAATATGTAAAACCAGAATACCCCCCCTCCCCTATAAATGTTGGGAGAACTTCAAACGAGTTGAAACCCGGCAAGAAGGAACAAAGGACCCACGGGTACATTTGGCGTCAGTTAGAAATGAAGTTACTGATCCCACTACTTAAAATGGAGAGTGAAGTTTTGAAACTGGAAGTGGGACATTAAAAGATAAACTGTGAGATGAATGAAGAGAAAGAGTGACGGCGAATTAAAGTTTGGTAAAGAAGTGAATTTAGTTTAAAAGTATCAGAAGATAACACAGGCAAATAACACAAGGGATAAAACTGTCTTCCGCCACACACCAGTTAAACACACTGTTGGAATTCATTCAAAAAGTCGCACAAGTTAACTGCACATCTTCGTGCACCTGATGTTAGCTTCCCCCATATGATATGGCTGTCTTCCGTAAGCTGGTGTAAAGGAATAATACCAATTCCATATTGTCATGTTCGTAACCACTTAATATAACAATTTACCTACTTTCAATCCATCAATAGAAGAGATAAAAAGGCCAAATTATTATTATTATATTATCATTTTATTATTATTATTTATTATTATTATCATTTTTATTATTTTATTATTATTATTTTATTATTATTTTTTATTATTATTTTATTATTAATATTATTTTTGCGGAAGAATAGGGAGAGAGAGAAGGAATCCCCCCATCCTTGACTTGCTCAGTTCGACGTTGACCGCTCTAAATTCGTCTGCCCTATAGACTGCGAAAATTAGCAGAATAGAAAGACCATTAAGAGGGAATCACGGCTTCGCGCTATGGAACCTTTTGCGACCCAAGGTAATTAAGGAAGTCTGTTGGTCTGTTGGCGATGAATCTCTTTCCCCTTCTTGATAATTTCGGGGTATATATTCGACAGTTCAGAATCCACAGGCATATTGTGTCTGAAACCGCAGTCCAGTACGTTAGTCGTAACGTTTTCGTAGTCGAGAGTGAGTCGACTACATTCTCGTTCAGAGAAGAATTGAGTGATTGTCAAAGAGCCAAGGAAGAGATAGTCGTCACTCAGTGTCGTTCGTGGAGGTAGTTACGCGCGCATCAGCCCTTCTCACCACGTCTTCGGATTTTAAGGATCGAAAAAGCCATCGCTGAAGCACCGTCCGTTTGCCTCTTAGGGATAAGAGCGCCCCCCCCCCAACCCTCAGTTTCCGGAAATTGAATTGAGCGTCTCGTGTGACGCCCACAAGTTCAAGGTCGAACTTTACCTACCTGGTCCTACTCGCCGCGCATCAAGGTAAAAGGGATTTAACCCCCACTTCGTCACGCTCCTCCCACCTTTACCGCGTCGAACCTCAAGGATCCCCTTTGCTCTAGAACTTGCATAATTGTAAAATCATTACTTATTCAATTATCCTTCGGTTCAAACTTAATTGATAGTGTTAATCATCTTAGCAGTGAACCGTCAATATTTAATTGCATTGCCATTTAACTTGCCCTATATGTATATGTAATATTTAGTCCTATTAAAGTATATTTGTGTAGCCGTGTATGAATATTCCTTGGCCTAGCAACTGTGTATTTAAAGCACTCTTAGAACCATACCCAGGTGGAGACTTAATTTCGGTCGGTCGGCCAGTAGGCCTGTGTGCGTATAACGGCGTACACCGGTCATACCACGACAATTTTATTATGATTATTTTACTATTATTATAAGTATTAATGTTGTTGTTATTATTTTTGTTATTATTATTATTACTCTTACAGGTCGCCTGCATGGGGGAAATATAACCTTCAGTTTAAGAAATACCCCACTCCTCCCCTATAAAATCTGACCCCTCTCCCCTTTCACTTCCAGACCACCTGATGGGCAGCCAGGTTTTGCACGAGAGGGTGTTCAAGGGGTCGTTTAGGGTGGAGACCCCGCGGTGGGGCCCGCAGCTGGAAGATCGTCACAGCTCTGCCTACCGGAAGATCGCGGACGAATACAAGAAACGTCTCGACATCACGTACGAAACGTCCGTCTTCAAGAAGGCTTTCATCCGCTCAGAGGTCGTCAATTTGGAAAAGTGAGTGCGTGCCCTCCTGCCCCAATGCTCGTAGATCTCCAGGATCTTCTACACAATTTCTCATCCTCTTTCATCACCAATTTAAAAAGCAATCTCGCCTTATCCGATAGATTTTCCTCGTCGATCTAACTTTAATTTGAATTAAAAAGGGTATATGGGGTATTACCCTGCTGGCACCAATGAAGGCAGAGCGCCAGAAAGCATAAATATAGGCCTATTTATATCCTAATTTTAACATAAAATAAGAAGTAAATAAAAAAACAAGAACGACGACAAAATGAACAATAATAATAATAACAATGCAAAAGGTATATGGGTATATGAAATAGGCCCATGATAGACCTATATGGAATAGGCTCGCTTAGGTGCCACATAGGGGTCCCGTTCCTCTTAGGGCCCCAGGAGAAACCCACTTTACGTACTCCACGTACTCCATCACATTACAGCCGGCGTACTGGAGCCCGACCTCAGTCCGCGGGCCGAGCGGGTTCGACCCTGCTCCTCAAGGTGTCTCGTTCGAATCTCATCCACACTTGTACATTCAACCAAACTATGTGGTAGAAAGTCTGGTGGACTAAGTAGTGTTTGCAAAAAAAAAAAGTTTCCGGGCAACCCTCCGCGAGATAGCTCTCCGCCATTTCAGAGGCGACAGGAAATGTGCTGAGGTCGTCAAGGCATTCGGAAGAGAGGCTGACTGGAAGTCATGGCTTAATGGAAGGCCATTTTAAACGCCCGTGCCATTTTCCTGCCATCTGATGGCCTCTGTTTCTAGCCAGGATAACTGGTTAGTCGGGAAACCCCTTTGCTTAGTGTCCACATACATCAACATTTAGAATTTTATGTAGAGGCGTTGATATACACATACAGTCATGGGCGTATTTTTGAGTTGGATGTGGATATATGTATGAAATATCCGATGATAAACATTCGTAAGTGTTTACAACTGCAGACATTTATACTCGCGAGAAATTAGTTTTGTTTACACATGTGTAGGTATTAACGCAGTGTGAACATTGATGTCTAGGTGTAAATGAACGCTCCATCTATGTACAGTTGAAACGAGTTCCCTCCTCCTCAAAGCTTTTATTTACGCTCATGTAAAAATATTTGTGTGTATGTATAGATGTGCACTCGTTTAAGTGCGTACATTACTATTCGAAGGTGTGTAATTTTATATATTTGTGAATGGTTAGGTCAGTAGTCATGCGTATTTAGGCCTATGTATTCATGTTTTATGTAGGTATATTTGTGTATGTTTATGTATGCATTTGGAGCTGCCTTTTGGTGAGTGTATCCGCGTGGAATTTATTATAAATTTATGTTTGAAAACTGTGGTCAGGTGGTCATCGAAGCTGATATTTTGCCTTCGCGAGAGGATTGGAGGCGCAGCTTCCAAATTTCCATTAGTCGGGTTCGTCCAGCCGTGTACCTGTTCCCAGCTGGATTTCTCTGAGGATCTTTTTACCCTTTTCTTTGTGCCAATCTGAGGAAATCCTGGTTTCCGTCATTCGCTTCCTCATCTCCGTCCCAAGGATACGGTTTATTGGGTCATCGATTATTCATTTGAGTTGATTTGAACTTAGTATTCTCCCCTCTCTTAACCCTCTCAGGAGAGGGGATGGTCGAGCCCGAGATGGAGGCGTTAATGAAGGGGAAGACAACAAGGAAGTTGGGTTTTGAATATTGGTCTCTCGAGGTGAAGATGAGATTTTTCCTCTTCCCCAGAGGCGGAGGCGTTTTGCCTTGACTCACTGGTTTCGGATGGATTGAGCCAAATTGTTGGTATTTGGAGCCTCTCCGGGTGGCTCCGACAATCTTACCACAATTAAGTGCGACCGCGCTTTGGGGAAGGCGTCTCCCTGTGCTAGAGGTCCATGCAAGGACTGGAATTCCTATTGTAACTTAACCTCACGTGAAATACACCCAAATAGAATGGTACTACCCCAGGATTGTATCCAACTGGTCGTGCCATACCCACTTTAGAATTGTCTGACCACTTCAACTTTGTTTTCCATTGCCCTACAGGCTGGCTAGAATTATAAACCTGCCTTCTTTGCTGGATTTGAGTAAAACAGGTTTGACGTATGTACTGAGAGAGGTAACGAGGAACCAATGTGAATGGCGATTGGATCAAAGGATGCAGTCACGTCAAACGCCTATCTCAATTAAAAACAAACGAGGCATAAACAATCACAGTGGCTTCTATGTGCGTATTTTGCCTTGCCCCGTAAACTCGGGGGAACGGAAAAGACGCTCAGATCAGGCAAATCATACGGAATTAATCCATTGCATGAATCGTGTTGGAACACAAACTTCCCTTCAACCCTTCCTGATGGAATTTCAATTTATGGTCGATCGATTCGAAATGGGACTTTTAATCCATTCTTATTTATGTTTAATCCAACCGAGTTTTCGATTAATCCAGATTAAATGGCGATCGTAACAATGACACAAGAGATAATTCAGATCAATTGGTCAAACAAGCGCAGCAATGGCGGAAAATTGTAAAGATTAACGGAAATATTTTGTTTTTAAATTTAAATTGGTTGATTGATAGGCGGATTTAATTGAGCCATTTGTTAATAGCAACACGGGTAAAATGATTTAACTAAACAAATTTTTAATGGCGATACCATGGATAATTATTTAACTGAGCTATTTGTTAATAAAGACACCGTGCAAAAATAATTATTTGAGTTATTTGTTAATAGCGACACCGGAAAAAAATATTATTTGAGCTATTTATTAATAGACACCATGGAGAATTATTTAGCGGAGCTATTTGTTAAGGGTGACAACATGAATAATTATTTAACTGAGCTATTTGTTAATAACGACGCCGTGGAAAATAATTATTTGAGTTATTTGTTAATAGCGACACCATAGAGAATTATTTAGCTGTGCTATTTGTTAATAGCGAAATCATGAAAAAATATTTAGCTGAGCTATTTGTTAATAATGACACCATGAAGAATTATTCAGCTGTGCTATTTGTTAAGGGCGACACCGTTGAAAATTATCATTTAGCTATTTGTTAATAGCGAAACCATATATAATTATTTAACTGAGCAATTAGTTAATCGCCACACCATGGAGAACAATTTAACAGCTGTTTGTTAATAGCAACACTATGGAAAGCCATTCAATGACCATCAACACCACTACCGCGGCTTCCCTCGCGAGCGGCCCGTATCCGGGTTTAGCCTTCTTTTACGAAAATCGCTCCGGGACTGTGTGGTCTCTTCCTTTCCCACTACCTACATTAAATGAGAACCATTTCAAATGGTTAGGTCAAATAGGGCAATCCGAGGATGGGCCTTTGGGAATGATTGACTCGAAATGGGGGTTGATGACAATCCATTTATACTCGGAGGGGGAGAGTCCGCAAGGGCAAAGAGGGGAGAGGGACCATAACCATGTTATGCCCTCCTGGCACTAGGGCGCTAGGGGAAAGTGGTGCTCTCTCTCTCTCTCTCTCTCTATATATATATATATATATATATATATATATATATATATATATATATATATATATATATATATATATATATATATATCTCGGGTCGTCTTTTTCACCACATTAAAATCACTCTTTTTCACGCCTGTTTAGACCCAGAAAAGGGCCAAAGAGGGCGTTGAACCTTCTAAAGAAATTACGAACGGGAGGAAAGAGCAGGATAATAAATCTTTGAACGTGAGCAAATTGAAATAAAATAAAAAATTTGTTAAACTTTTTTTAAAAAGAATTTTCGCTAGCGTAGTGGATACGGTATTGGATTTTTGACGTCTAGGCAAGAGTTTAATCCTAGTAAACCTTTTTTTTATGCGTCGTAGTATGAGTTTTTGAGTGAGAAATCCTATGTGTAGAGGAGAGCTTTGTACAGTTTGTACAGGCTGAAGCGTGGCCTGATGCTGAGGAAGGTTTTGTAAAAGTGTGTACAGACCGAAGCGTGGCTTGATGGACAGGACGGTTTTGTAACAGTGTGTGCAAGCCGAAGCGTGCCCTGAAGCAGAGGAAAGCTTCGTAGCATTGTGTGCTGGCCGATGCCTGCCCTGATGCAGATGAAAGCTTTGTAAACGTGTGTGTAGGCTGAAGCGTGTCCTGATGCAGAGCAAAGCTTTGTAACAGTGTGTGCAGGCCGAAGCGTGGCCTGATGCAGAGGAAAGCTTCGTAGCATTGTGTGCTGGCCGATGCCTGCCCTGATGCAGATGAAAGCTTTGTAAACGTGTGTGTAGGCTGAAGCCTGCCCTGGTGCAGAGAAAATCTTTGTAACAGTGTGTGCAGGCCAAAGCGTGCCCTGATGCAGAGCAAAGCTTTGTAACAGTGTGTGCAGGCCGAAGCGTGACCTGATTCAGAGGACAGTTTTGTAACAGTTTGTGCAGGCCGAAGCGTGCCGTGATGCGAGGAAACCTTTGTAGCAGTGAGTGCAGATGGAAGCGTGCTCTAATGCAGAAGAAAGCTTCGTAGCAGTGTGCGCAGGCCGAAGCGTGGCCTGATGCAGATGACAGTTTCGTAATAGTGTGTGCAGGCCGAAGCGTGGCCTGATGCAGACGAAGGCTTTGTAACAGTGTGTGCAGGCCGAAGCGTGGCCTGATGCAGACGAAAGCTTTGTAATAGTGTGTGTAGGCCGAAGCATGGCCTTATTTAGAGCAAAGCTTTCTGACAGTGTGTGTAGGCCGAAGCGTGCCCTGATGCAGAGCAAAGCTTTGTAACAGTGTGTGCAGGCCGAAGCGTGGCCTGATGCAGATGACAGCTTCGTAATAGTGTGTGCAGGCCGAAGCCTGCCCTGGTGCAGAGAAAATCTTTGTAACAGTGTGTGCAGGCCAAAGCGTGCCCTGATGCAGAGCAAAGCTTTGTAACAGTGTGTGCAGGCCGAAGCGTGGCCTGATGCAGACGAAAGCTTTGTAACAGTGTGTGCAGACCGAAGCATGGCCTGATTAAGAGCAAAGCTTTCTGCCAGCGTGTGCAGGCCGAAGCGTGGCCTGATACTTTTATCTCTCAAGTGACGCGTAGCGCATTACATGCAGGTGGTTTTCTTGACTGCTTACACAGGCCTGTTCTACTTAAGAGATTCGATGCCTCCACACATTTAAAAACATTTCCTCGGATTCTTATTCTACTTAACCGAATGGTTGATGATTGGCCTTAAAAGATGTCTCCATGTTTTCACATTTTATTGTTCCTATTCCTTTTTTGTGGAGGTGTTCTTGGATGTTTAGAATGCTTCGTTTCAGTTCCCAGCAAAGTATTGAGGATGGGAACCTTTGTCATTTATTACTATCTATCATACAACCATCTTCTTCATTCGCTTCTTTCTGCATCGATATATCTTTTACACATTTTTTTTAGGCATTCCTTGAGCGAGTTTTAAACGTGTTTTACCAGCGATTTTCGTCATTACTTAATAATTCCGTAATTAATGGCTATAAATCACCATCTATGAGTAAATTGATTTATTCCATTTTATTAATCCAACCTCACTATCATTTTATCTTTCAAGCAGGTCATTACTAGTGTCTCAAATTTCCTCGCAACTTGATAAACTTCAGTGAGATTGCTTGTTCCCCTCTCTCAACACACATGGAATTTATTTACAGGGGCACAGACGACTCGCTCTTGGTTCACTTCAACCTGCATACAGACCAACACCTCCTCCAAGTCGACGAGGATGACCTTCTGGGGGTCCTTAAGTTGGAGATTCGCTCCGGGAAGTCGAGCGCCATGGATGGAACTGGAGTTGACAAGGTCGAGATACGAGGTGAGTGACGATAGCGAGGTCAGATTCGTCATCCAAGTTCTGATCTTTCACATATTTTCACCTCCTCAATTTCACAGCTTTCTTTACCTTCGTTGGTTTTCGCGTGAAAAATGAAAATGAATACTATGAAACCTATACAAATGAATATAGTCGATAGTGAAAAAGAAGTGATGGTGAGAATGAAGCCTCCGTTGTCCTTTTGAAAGGTTTTGGAAGTTTGAAGTGGTGAAGTTAAGCGGTGTGAAAATGTATGGAAAATGCATTGAGTAAAAACTTCAGTTGTAAGAGGTGGAGGGGATTTCTATTCCTACCATGAGTCCTGGGCTGTACAGAGATATGATCCCCCCCGCCCCTACACAACCCCCCAATTCTCCAGCAACTTTGAGTCATTCAACACTTCCACACTCACCACTTCCCACAAAGAGGTCAATGCGCATCAATGCCTCTACCCCCCATCCCTTGAAGCCCAAAGCCCCTCCTCCCACCCCCCCAGGTGAAATCCTCCCTCATTCCAGAACGGATCCCCCCTTCAGCTTTGCCACATCTTCCCAACTCTGAAAGTTCCAAGAATTCCAACTCGAGTGGAAATCCCTCGGAAAAGGAGAAACTTGCCACCGCATCTACCACAACCACGCCAGCTCCACGCGTTTGTACTCCACTCAACTTCAAGTTTTGCTCCTCCCTCCACCACAATATCACCACTTACCCTAATCTTTTCGGGCACAAGAATCTCCAAGATATTGAAGAGGATCTCATCGCCATAAGGTATCTGAAACACAATTGTTTACATTGGAAATCTCTTGTTAATCCTTAAATACAGAGTACCCTCTCGTTTAGTAACCAACCTCTTGCTTACAGTTGAAATGGATCGCTTACCATGACTACTAACTCCCCCTCATGTTTACATTGAAATCCCTTGTTTACCATAAATATTAAGCAGACTCTCATGTCCTAACCAACATCTTGTTTGATTTAAATCCTTTGTTTAACATAAAAAATAACCAGCCTCTTGTTTACATTTGAAATCCTTTGTTTCCATAAATACTAACCAACCTCTTGTTTTCTTACCAGCTTCTAGGTGACATTAGAGAACCTTGTTTACCATAAACACAAACCAACCTTTTTTACATTTGAAATGGCTCGTTTACCATGACTACTAACCAGCCTCTTATTTACACTTAAATCCCTTGTTTATCTTTAAATACTAACCACCCTCTTGTTTACATTGAAATCCCTTATTTACCATGAGTATTAAGCAGCCTCTTGTTTACGTTTGAAATCCTTGGTTTACCATAAGTACTAAATAGCTTCTCGTTTACTGATCAGCATCTTGTTTACTTTTAAATACTTTGTTTACCATAAATATTAAGCAACCTCTCGTTTCCTAACCATCTTGTTTCATTTAAATCGTTTGTTTACCAAAAAAAACTAATTGGCCTTTTCTTTACATTTAAAATGACTTGTTTACCATAACCATTACCCAGCTTCTTATTTACTAATCAGCATATTTACAATTAAATACCTTGTTTACAATAAATATTAAGTAGTCTCTCCTTTCCTAACCATCTTGTTTTATTAAAATCCTTTGTTTACCATAAAACTAATTAACCTCTTGTTTACATTTGAAACCCCTTGTTTCCCTAAATACTTACTAGCCTCTCGTTTCGTTACCAGCCTCGAGATGTCAATAGAAAACCCATGTTTACCATTAACGCAAACCAGCTTCTCATTTAATAACCACCCTCTGTTTACATTTGAAAAAGCTAGTTTACCATGACTACTAACTAACCTCTTATTTACATTTAAATCCTTTGTTTACCATTAAATACTAACCCCACTCTTGTTCACATTTAAATCCTTTGTTTACCATAAATAATAACTAGCCTCACGTTTACTAACCAGCTCATTTAAATACCTTGTTGACCATAAAAACAAAGCAGCCTCTTGTTTACGTTTAAAATCCCTTGTTTATCATAAGTACTAACCAGCCTCTAGATTACATTAAAAAAACTTTGTTTACAATAAATACTGACCATACTGTTGTTTACATTGAAATATTTTGCTTACCATAAATATTAGCCAGCATTTTGTGTAGCTTGGTGTCATTGATTTGAGCTGATCTTGAGAAGCCTGGCATTTTCATCTTTCTTTTGGGGGGTGAGGGTAGAGGGAGCAGAGGAAATTGAAATTCTGCCAATAACTCAAAATTTCTATTTGAGATAAAAAGTATAGTGGTGAAATAAATACTCGCTGAACACCAAATAATAACATCTCAACATGATAAACTCACTCTAGGGTCACCATTTAGATAAGATTGTTAAAAAATGATTAGATTTATTCAACTTTATTAGGATATTTATATCAATTTTATCTGACAACATTTTGAAACTACTCAACACTTTAGTAGTTATATCCCACAAGTGTGGTCCATAAAAGTGTGTGAAATACACACTATTCCGTATTTTAATCTGTCTATCTCACTCTTTTAGAGAGGTCGTTGACTCGGAATGTCACACTTTAGCATTTGAACTGCTGTGTGAAGCGCTGCAACCAGATTGTCGTAAATACTCACAACCGACGCCCAGGGGAACATTTGAGGACGAAATGGTGTTTCCTTGCCAAGACTTCTGCAAGGACGTCATAGCTGCATGCGGAAAGCTTCTCCCGACGCGATTGCGGAACTTCCTGCAGTGTGAGAAGTTTCCACTTCTTCAAGAAGGAGCTGGATGTACCGGAAAACCAGGTAAGAGCCTTTCCTCGCTCAGTCTTTTCTAAATTTTAACGATTTTTGGACAACTACTTCTGTTTATGTGAGGATCAAAAATTCTTCTAAATTCCAGTTTGTGTTCTTCGTCCAAATAAGAAAAAAAGAGGGGAATTGTTTTAAACAAAGGTATAGCGTCCCAAAGAACCACATATTTCCTTCTAAAGAACAGCTAGGTTGGATCTTAAGTGGTGTTAATTAGATATTTTACAAGCTGCCGAGTTACAATCTTCATTGTCCTATAATTTCCATTAGGAGAATTGATTTTTAGCCTCATTTCCCAAGCGGATGAGTCTTTATTTAGGAATAATTTGGGAGAATTGACTTTTATCTCTAACCAAACCCTCTTTGTTTTCGGATGAAGAGGTTACCGTCGGTTTCTGCCTTTTTTAATAACTAAATAAATATTCAGTCATGAGATGAGAACCATCAAGAAGTACTGAAGTGTTTTGATCAAAACGAATTCCATTTCAAAATATAATCCCCTTCTATTTAAAATATTTTGTTTTCCTAAGAATAATGGAAGCCAAATTTAACCCTAAAAATGTCGTTAGCCTTTTTTTTTTTAATTAAAAATGTCTCCAAGTTTTCCATTTCGTCCTATAATTTAACGACTTCCCCTGGCATGGATCAGAGAGTGGTGTCCCAAACCTCCTTACTCCAAATCATTCCCACCCTTTGCTAAGGGAAACAAGAAAAATAACAAAGTCTTGGATGAAATCGGCGTAAACTCGCGTTAATTAAGGTAGACAGTGTATTTGTAGGTTGGACGTGAGGACCGTGTCTTAGGGAAGATTTGCTCTGGAGACGGCGTCTCATTCATTAAGGCTAGAGCAATCTTTCGTTCTCGACCCATCCCATTAGTGGGAAGAGGAGAGATTAATGGAATTGCGCGTCTGGGAGGCGAGTTTGTCTCCCTGCGCGTGCCCGGGAGAAGGCTCGATGCAAACCCTAATCGAATATAAGCCGTTTAAGCGTTGCGGGAAGTCGCAGCTACGTGGAGACAAAATTCATTAAGGTAGATTATGGTATTCTTGGTAACGGGATTCGTCTATTTGCTGTGGCAAGTGGCCAAGACATTAAATTAGAGGATGGGCGACGAAGGAAAGTGATAGGGCGTTGATTTGCTAATAAATTTGGCGCCAAGTTAACAAAACTATCTCTTGTTTTAGACGACTCCTCTGTGCTTGCTTTCAGATGATCTCGAGAGTGCCCCGAATTAGCCTCAAAGGATCAAATCTATATTCAAATTCATCACCGGATTTCCTTCTTGATGAATTAATGGAAGTATCAATATTTCCCTTTAGCACTAGAGAGATAATCCTTACCACAATTGGTAAAGAAATACAATAAAAAGATGATGGAATTCTTTAGCTGGTGGAGACAAATGTTAGATATATAATTTTTTTATTCATCTCCAGCTTAAAAGGTTTCCACACATGAGCACATACCAACATACGCGCATGTAAACAATGCGAGGTGAAAAACAAAAAGATGTGAATTAACCGGAGGATACTATAATCATACAATTTTTATGTTAGTCGTAATAATTTGGCAGACACACCGAAATTCACTCGCTTCAAGGGTGAAAGAAATAGAACTACAGTAAAAGCTAAAATACCGAGTACTAAATAAAGATTTAAGTATTCGAAATAATACTCAGAATATTAACGTATTGAGCTATGTTTAATTCTAGGCCTCTCGTTTGAATCATATTGGCGTGATGAATGAATCTGTTACTGCTTGAAATTATTTCATTTATCCTTTTATTACCTTGAGAACAATAAAAATTTTAATTCTGAATTTTATGGACTTTTCTTTGGCGGCATTTAGGCCTGCAATTCGTCAGGTTATAGATTTAATCAGTTCTGAGATTTCAGCTCGTGGAATTCCCTATCATGTTTGGCCTAAGACATTTAGCAAGTCTGAGAGGGTTCGGGTTTTTATGAACTTTGTCCGCAAAGTCTTGTTTAGTAGTCCCTATACATTTTTCATTGAGTTTTTGTTAGGGGTCTGACTTGGCCTTGGAAGTAGTCCGATGCTGCTTTGGTCCAACTATTATTTTATACTTTTTTTTAGCATGAGGAAGCCCCATTCTTTCAAGAAAAAACAACTTTCCTTTCCAAGCTGACTGTTTACAAATACTGGTAGAAATCCCTTTTTAAGAATGGAAATGTATTTTTCTAAGTTGATATTGGTAACACACTCAACCAACTCTGACCTTCCATCATTATAAATTGCTCCCTACAGTATAACAGAAAAAAAACGTCTCACCATTACTTTAATTTGCTTAAGTCAAACTCTTGAAGGATGTATCTCCAATTCCATCTCGTTCGCTGTCTAAAAATTGAGCAAACCTCGATTCGTCGGACAAAAATTATGCTGCACCAAAGTTCCAAAGGCTTGATGCTCATTTATTGAGTCGACCCATTCTTCTTAATAGAGGTTAAAATTAATAAATGTTTCCTCTTGGCTGATTGCCCAACAAGCAAGGCTGTATTTTTCTTTTAAATCTGGCCACCCTGTATTGTAAAAGAAAAAAAAGGTTCAAGTGGTTAGTCATTCCTATGTGAATATGGCACGACCTCACCATCCTGTGGTGGGACTACCCCACTTGGATATATTCCATGTGATGTTAAGTTGCAATTCAAGTTCCGCTTCCTAGCTCTTGCATAGAGCGCAAGCAAAGGTATCCAGATGTTATAAAATTGCATCCCACAAATATAGTTCGATTTAACTGTGGTGATGATTGCGGGATCTAAAGCACAGGGTGTAGGATCAAAGCTTTCTTCCTTAATCTCCGGGAGCTATGGCTGTACGTCCATAATATCCAAGAGAGAAGATAATTTACTGATATTTTCGGGCAGATTTAGAATCTTTCTGCGACTCTAGAAGCTTTTATCTTATCTTTGAACACCGCAAAGACATCCTTTCCAGCTCTCAGGAAGACGAAGGGATGTTTTACTATTTTCTTTAAATTATAATATAACTTTTCGAACGGAAGACAGGGGCATTCCTAGCAATTTTTCTTATGGATAGCTCCTCTACAGATTGACCAAACACTCTCCTTAGTATTTTGCTTTCTAATCATATTTAATCAATACAATATTTAACTCTCAAAAGCTAAAAATATAATATTTATAATAATGGTAAAAAATCGGAATACAAATTTTATCATTAGTGTGTATTTTTTACCCCCGTCTTTGTAGTTCTAAATACAGTTATAAAATAAAATATTATATTCCCTGGTATAATCCTCTGTCATTACAAAAATTTAAATGACCAATTTAAAACCATCTTCTCATAAAGGAGTAAAAAGCGAAGGAATGACATTGATAAATAGGTCATAATGAATGAAAATGATAATGAGGAGACATTTAGAGACGATAAAAAACTATGTATAATCATTAATTTTGTGACTTCTCGAAGAGTGAGGTCTAAAGATCAAGGACATGGGTAGTTTTTCCTCGAAGGGAAATACGAGTCCAGTCTGTAAATAGATAGAATTTAAATAGAAATCGAGAACAGCATGTTAAAAAGAAGGAATAAGAAGTAGAATAGGAAATAGTAAAAGAACGATTTAGATATAAAGGGTCTTTCAACAAAAACGCTCGAGCTTTGTCAGGTGATATTGGCCATGTTGTTAAAGCGACATCTGGCAATCTCACTGCGAACTGTTCAGTAGTACTTGGCAAGTCACGATGGAAGGTTATAGCGTTGAACAGCGTGTGCAAATCATCAAATGTTATTATCAAAATCAGTGCTCCGTTCAACAAACGTTCCGCGCATTACGTGATTTCTATCCTCGCCACAATCGTCCTGCTGGGTCCACTGTTCGACGCTTTGTAGCCAAATTCGAGGCAAAAGGGTCGATCAACAATCAGTCAACACCCGTACGTCGCCAAAACGCAAGGTCTGCTGAAAACATCGCTGCCGTAAATCATAGTATGCGGGAAAATCCGAGGCAGTCAATTTCTCGTCGTTCACAAGAACTCTGCCTTTCTGCAACTTCAGTTTGGTGAATTATGCGTAGGGACTTGGGTCTGCACCCGTACAAAATCCAACTTACCCAGGAACTTAAGGTAAACGACCATAGACAACGCTGATTGGGCTCTAGAGCAGTTGGAATTTGCCCCAAATTTCCCCCCAAAAATCATCTTCAGCGATGAAGTCCATTTTTGGATGAATGGATTTGTGAACAAGCAAAATTGTCGGATTTGGGACGAAAACAATCCACATGAGATACACCAGCACCAATTGCATCCAAACAAGTCACTGTTTGGTCCGGATTTTCGTCTAACGGAATCATCGGCCCGAGACCTACAGATCGATGATAAGCAAATTCTTGTGGCCTCAACTGGATTATATGCCTGATATCGATACTGACGACACGTAGTTCCAACAGGACGGCGCTACGTGCCACACTGCGCACGCCACGATAGACATTTTGCTCCAGCGATTTCAGGGCAGGGTCATCTCGCGTGGCGAAGACGTCAAATGGCCACTGAGATCATGCGATTTAACTCCATTAGACTACTTTCTTTTCGGGATATCTTAAATCGCAGGTCTCTGCGAATAATCTGCAAACAGTTGATGTCCTCAAAGTCAACATAACGAACATCATCCATGAAATTCAGCCAGATTTATGCGACAAAGTCATCGAAAATTGGGCCTCCCGAATACGTTCCACCAAGCGAAGCCTCGGCGGACATTTGAACGACGTCAGATTCCACACTTAATGCCATAAAATGTACTTTCAAAATTAAAATAAATTGAGTGAATATATTACACACAACTTGTTTTATTTACATTTAAAAAGAGAGCGACCTTATTGAAAGACCCTTTACTTACATGACTAGAGGACCTGAATAAGAAAGATAGAGTATCCACCGAAATAAAATCAAATGGTCTTCGAACCATTTAAAACATTCCACAATTTTGAAAAAAATAGGCTTATCTCCTATTTCAAATAACAAACTACCAAAGGTACACAGCTGGGATAAAAACCTCTTAAGGTGGTTACTAAACCCTCGCACTTCTTATAAACCACCTTTTAACTTCCTTCCAGTGCTTTACAAAAGCGGTACAATCTTCTCACCACCTCATATTTGCCATTACAGGCTGCACCCGCGAGTTGCGAGTGTTGGGGTGGCCGGAACGCGTGTGTGACGGAGTGGTAGACTGCGAGGATATGTCAGACGAGGATCAATGCATGCAATGCACCGCCGAGGGCTTCAGGTACGTGACCTCATGAATTCACACGTAGAGGCTACCGTAATTTACAGTCGGTCCGGGAGAGAACAGCTCCTCTCGGTCCCGAATCCGGGGATGAAACGAATCATTCGGTTCTTCGTGCGGTGGGACCATAAAGCTCCAATGTGACGTCACGAATGGTTAATTAATAGTTAAAGGGTCTATTCGAATTAATCGAAGAAAAGGCAAACTGTTGTAGCACCGTCGATGCGAGAGCACTAAGAAGGAGGGGGGGGGGGGGAAGAAAACTGGGGCTCTAGAGCCTCGCGAAGAGGGGCCAGGAAAGTAAGGGCGTTAGACGAGCTGGCAAGCACAATAGTTTGGGCTGGGAGAATGGATGTTCAAACTTGCAGGGGCCAAAGGTTGTATGGGAGAAATGGGGAGTTCCTTCCTCTATTCGAAATGGAGGTTGGATTGGAAACCTTTCATAAGAGGTCATTTTTACTTCATTTCTATTTCCCTTTTCTTTTTTGTATTTTCTTTCTCACTTTCTCTCTATTTCCTTGTTCTTTCTCTTTCTAATTTTTCTATTTCTGTTTTCATTTATTTCTATTTCCTTTCTATTTTTTCTTTTTCTATATTTTCTCTGTTTACTTTTTCTGTCTATTTTCTCTCTTTTCCTCTATTTATTTTCATTTTTCTCCCTACAATCTTTATTTCTCCATGAAAATAAACAGAATGCTTTAAAACTGTCGCTAATGTCTTACCCTCCGTGCCCAGGTGCGGTTCGGGGCTCGGGTGTGTGGCTCAGGGTAGTCGTTGCGATGGCATCAACGACTGCACCAACGGAGCGGACGAGAAAGGCTGCCGTGAGTAACCGATAAGGGCCCTTGAAGGGGGGCGCTGGGGATGGTTAGGGTGCCAAATTACATCACTCTTATTATCTCTCTTCTGGACTTTATGACGCGGCATCTAAATCACCTTCTTCCACGCACACCTGTAGCAGTTAAGAAGCGACGATAACGACGGAGAGGCGCAGGGGAGAAGATGTCATCGGGCGTCTCCAATCAGGAATATCTTATTTTCTTCTTCTTCTCCTCTTCTTCCTTCCATTTTCCTACATCTCTAGTTAATAGGCTGGTTCGATACCCGCAAAATGGAGGGAAATATTAGAAATCTCTGAATGATTCAAACCTGTTGCCTTTTGAAGGCATAATTTGGATTCTCGGTATAAAATGGGAAACTTTTGCTTGGGTTACGGCCATTAAAATAGTAATAGAATATATTATTTTATTTTTTAGGGAGCTATTTAGGGATAGGGGGGGGGGGCAGGTACCGGTTTTTTTTCGTTGTAAGCCCTAAATTCTTTTAGTATAAATAATACCTTTCCTCTAGGCTCAGGTTACACTATCTAGAATTGAAGGTGAAAGAAGAGCGAACTGGCGATTTTGAATGGTATTAGTGCTGATTGCCAGATTGGATTCATATAAGTTAATTCATTAAATAATTGTAAAAAATAGGGACACTTCTAATGATTGTGTACTACATGAAGTAGTGAAGAATGAAAGCAATAAAACCAATGAAATAGAAAATAGTGGGGGTAATTAAAGGTTCTTAGGAGAAATCCGATACGATACTGAAATTTGAACCTTAATTGGCGAATGGTCTTAAAAAAGTAATAAATATTTTTTTTAAAATTCGAATGCTCCATTTTGGATGTGGATATTTGACATTCACCTCGTAATAAAATGGACGAATTTCAGGTCTTATTTACTGATTTCCTTTATATCCCAGTGTCTCTCACTCCGACTCCTACGGACCGAAACACCGCTAAGGGCGATCGATGGATTAAGTATAACAGAGAGGGACTCCTGCGGTACACCGAAGCTGGTCAGCCCTATCGCGTTTGCGTGGACAATATCAACAAGACGTTGAGTACCCCGGAAGCCAACCAACTGGTGCACAATATGGCCGAAGTCACATGCGCTAACTTTACCTACGGGTGTGTGAACATCTTTCTTTAAATTAATTTAGGCCTAAAACCAGACACTACAGACATCTTTCAAAAATATTAAACTTGAATAGGGAGAAATCAATTTAAAGTAAATTTAAAGGAAAAGTAGTTTCGTATTCCTTAGGAAGGAAATTTATTATGCCGTTCACTAAGTATCATTTTAAGGGATTTTTTCATGGCTATAAATCCTTACTGAAATAATGTAGATGGCAGAATGGGCCTCTTACATGGTAACCTTACTTAAAGGAGCCCATCAAACAAGGGTGGTTTTTTAAAACTATAGCCACCCTGTAGGGCATGAAAAAAGAGTTGTAGAGTGGTCAGTCATTCCCAAGTGGATATGACACGACCCCCTGAATGGGTAATCCTGGAATGGGACCACCCCACTTGGATGTATCCCACGTGATGTTAAGTTGCAATTCAAGTTCCGCTTCCTAGCTCTTGCATGGACCGCTAGCATAAGGGGGTGCTATAAAATTCCTACAGAAAGTTCGGTCCCTCTAAATTGTGGTAACGTTGAAGGGAGTCTGCAGTACAGGCTGTAGGACCAAAGCTTTCTCCCTTAATCTCCCAAGCGGTTGGATGGAGCAGAGATGCCATCTGCTCCCAGGAAGTTATAAACTACTTCACTTACAAAGAAAATTCCTGGTTTCCGTTATTAATTAGTACAGGGATTTTTCACATCAACTAAAAGACTGTTTGGAGTAATATAAAAAATGGCACAGCAGTTAATGACATTATATTTATTGCAAATGCTCCATTTGGGCTCTGCAAGAATGCTCCCATGCACACGGAACTTGGATTTTACTTAGAGGTCCAGAATTCCCTTATCGAACAATTGAATTTCACTTCTTCAATAATCATTCATCTACTGAAGACTGTCTCCTCCACAGAGGCAGTAAAACCTTAGCTGTAAAATACGTGTATGAAGGAAGGTAGCTTCACTTTTGGCTACCTACTGTAGAAAATTAGGCACATTCAAATTATTTTACGAACTATCTTCCATACAAAACTATTCCGAGACATTATACTCTACAGGATGTCCCTAAAACACTGGTGCATAAGCAAAATGCATATTTTCAATACAAAATTGATTTAGATTTTATTTAATTGAAATGAAATGTATAACATTATTGTGATTTACACCATTTGTGATGCAAAGTTCAAAGCGCTTAGCGAGATTCACCCGATGAATCCGATGCATCAACTCCAAATTACCGTCAATTTGAACACATTCATTTATGATGCGCTGTTCCCTTAGGCACTTTTATCATACCCCAGTCAAAAAATTCAAAGGGGTCAAGGTCTGTTAACCGATGAGACCATTGACTACACCTTCTCCTTTAGCACACCCCAGCAAAAAGTCCAAGCGGGCGAAGGGGGTAAGGTCTGTTATATTTCCTGTGTCCAGAATTTAAGGATAAGCTGTCTACATTACTAAAAGTTAAGAGACGGTGTAATGATAAAGAGGCTCTTTTATATGGATCTTATTTATCCCCTTTAGTGTGGTGGATCTGGTTGAAGTCGTAACAGAAGATGTCTTCGATCACGTGCCTGGACTGGGATACGTACAGATTGCTGACGTGTTCACACGAAACATTACCTTCCATCCCGTCAACTGCACCCGCAGGACCGTTGTCTTCATCTCTTGCTCCGAACTCGGTGAGGGAGAGAGTGTAGTGTAGAACGCGAATGAACTGGTGTAGAACGTGGATAAGTTTCGAGGGATAAAACAATTCAATTCATCCGTTAGACGCTATCCATTGCGGGTTGACCTTGGGATTTCCTATCCGATCCCTGGGGGAGAGATAAGATTTTATTAATTAGTACAAGGAAGGAAACGAGTGCCACCACCGAAGTGATTTTCACTCAGTGTAGAAACGGGCAAGGATGGAGGGAGGGAGAGAAAAGGTGGATAATTAAAAGACGAAATCACGTAACAATCCTCTTCAACCTTAATCATTGTTGCTCTCTCATGGAAACATTA
The DNA here is from genome assembly GCA_963969495.1 of Ceratothoa steindachneri. Classification (NCBI taxonomy): domain Eukaryota; kingdom Metazoa; phylum Arthropoda; class Malacostraca; order Isopoda; family Cymothoidae; genus Ceratothoa; species Ceratothoa steindachneri. Next base: position 19,151,819 of record OZ018327.1, read on the forward strand.
TCTAAAATTGGTTCCTGCCATTTCACAATCAGACCAAAATAGTTTCAGACTATTGATTGTTCAACTTCGTCTCAAGTCATGACTTTGAATTTTGGCAACAAAGTAGTAGATAGCAGATTACTAGTAAATAGGGTAAAAAAGTAAAAATGGCTTTAGGGCGAACCCTGAGAAGATCTTTAGGAGCGATTCCTAAGAAAAGGCTTTAGAAGTCATCGTTGGTGGATGGCTTTAGGAGCGATCCTTGGGAAAATGCTTTAGGAGTGATCCTTAAGAAACGGCTTTAAGAGCGATCTCTGCGAAAAGTCCCTAGGAATGATCCCTGCGAAAAGTATATAGGGGCAATCCCTAGGAAAATAGTACGAGTGATCCCTGAAAAATTATTTAGGAGCGATCCTCGAGAAAATGCTTTGAGAGCTAGGCTTGAGAAAATGGTTTAAGGAAGATTCCCTCAAAGGTTTTAGGAGCGGTTCTTTGGAAAAGGCATCAGGAGCGACCCCTAGGAAAGGCTTTAGGAGCTATATGTGGTTAAAAGCTTTAGAGGCGATTCCTGGGAGAAGTCTTTAGGGCGCGGTCCCTGGGAAAAGTTTTTAGGGGTGATCCCTGGGAAAAGGCTTAAGGAGTGATCCTTGGGAAAGGCCTTAAAAGCGATCCTTGAGGAATGGTTTTAAGAGTGATCCCTGGGAAAAGCTTTAGGAGTGATACTTAAAAAGAGTCTCTAGGAGCGATACCTAGGAAGAGTCTTTAGGAGCCATCCCTGGAAAAAGGGTTAATTTAGGACATATCGAGCTTGACGGAGAGCTCGGCCCTGAATGAGATCATTCTTGGCCTTTCAGCTTGCGGGATGCGGCCCCTACACGTACCACCGAAAGAAGCCATCGTGGAACGAGTTGTCCGGACATCGGCGAGTGGCGATTGGCCCTGGGTGGCTGCTCTCATCAAGGATGGTGTCCACTCTTGCGATGCCACCCTCATACATCCTTCCTGGCTCATTACCACTTCGCTTTGCTTCCAAGGGTGAGCTCAGCTCGTGTTCGGTGTGGCGGTACTGTACCTTTTTATCTCTATTTTGGACAATACTGTATATCATGATCTCAAGTTGTGGCAGTACAATATGTTTTTATATCTCTATATAGACGGTAGTGTATATTTTAAACTTTAGTTTTAAACGATACCCTACATATTATTCTCCAATTATGGACGGTGCAGTACATTTCAATTACTAGTAATGGACGGTACGGTACACTTTTATCGAGTTATATACGGCACTATACATATTTAAATCTAATTTAGACGATAGACTACGTTTTGGTCTCTAGTTTTGGACGGTACAGTGTATTTTGATTTCTTGTTTTAAACAGTACTGTACATTTTGATGTCTGGCTTGGGACGGTACTTTACATTAAAGTCAGTGAAATATTCGCATGGAAATTTAGAACAAACGCTCTGGTTCTGATTGCCGGGAACTTAAAATCTACGATAGGATTCGGTCTTTAAAAGAGGCGTTTATGAGGAGTCAAGAGGGGGCGAATTAAACCACAGTTCCTCCTGCAAGCCTCGGATACGGGAGGGCTCATAAATGCCGGCGTAAGCGCTGGGAGGGCACTTAACTACCTGCAGAGTGGGTGTTAGGGTACTTAACTGCAGTCGTTGGGATCTGGTAGACCGTTTTACATCTGATACCCACTCATGAGCTTGGGGTTAAAATATAGCTCTAATAAACAATGAACTTCAAACACTCTGACTAATGTAAGAGAAATTCTAAAAGAGCACCAAAGAACACAACTCATTCAGTGAAACAATTTCACAATAAACCAAATGCATCCAGGGGAATGAACGAAGGAGTCAGAGATGCACGAGAAATTCTCTAGCTTCATGTCCACCTACTACAGCCCAGACATCAATCCTAAAAGAACAGAACTTGCGGAAAGTTTCCATCAAAAGGGTTGGAAGACAAAAGGAATTCGTAGTTTGTTTGTTCTTATTTCTCTGAAACCGTCTCTAAATTTTGTTTTCGCTCATCACAGGCAGGGTAGAGCTATGTGGATTGCACGCCTTGGAACCACCAGGATCTCATCCAAAGCTCCTTGGGTACAGGAACGACTGATCATTGGGATGGTAAAAAGTGAGGAACCGACCAGCAAAGTAGTCTTGATCAAGGTAAGCACCATGCACGAGGCCACTCGCTAAGGTAATCCAGTTTTTAGGTTAGAGAAGCGAGGGTTCCTTAGATACAGTCCTGTTCGTTTAGCGCGAAAGTCTTCGTGATTGAACGACGATGATTGGCAAAAGTGCGGGTCTTCTTAACCAAAGGTGGGATCCGGCCTTATCCTTCTCCCCCATTGTCTCTTCTACTTTTAGAGCGGGTCTTCTTAACCGAAGGTGGGATACGGCCTTATCCTCCTCCCCCATTGTCTCTTCTCCTTTTAGAGCAGGTCTTCTTAACCGAAGGTGGGATCCGGCCTTATCCTCTTCCCCTATTGTCTCTTGTCCTTTTAGAGCGGGTCTTCTTAACCGAATGTGGGATCCGGCCTTATCCTCCTCCCCCATTGTCTCTTCTCCTTTTAGAGCAGGTCTTCTTAACCGAAGGTGGGATCCGGCCTTATCCTCTCCCCCCATTGTCTCTTCTCCTTTTAGAGTGGGTCTTCTTAACCGAATGTGGGATCCGGCCTTATCCTCCTCCCCCATTGTCTCTTCTCCTTTTAGAGCGGGTCTTCTTAACCGAAGGTGGGATCTTCGCAACCTTAGGGAGGGTGCGAAGAAGTTCTGCTAGTAGTGTTCGAAAGTACATTCCAGAGGTTAATCTTTGGGATACGACGATAAAGTCAATTTGTGTATTGACTTTAAGGATGGAATTCCATCAATATCAATACAATAATTAAATGAGTTTTCAAATATGTAAAATATAAATCAAAATTAAAACCACAATGAATCTTGTATTGGTGTCCATTCTTCTTTCGTGGCAGTGTGAACAGGGGTACGAGAAGTACTTGCTACTTTTTAAGTATGGTTAAAGGTTACGAACTACTGCTTTGTAGGGTCTGTTAATAATAATAACAATAGTAATAATAACTTTTTGTATGGCACTCTTGAATGCCATAGAACTTCGAGCGCATCTTGTATCACCCGTTGAGTCATGTTATTTGACCTGTCAGCAGCTTGCCCTCGATGGTTCATTTTTATTATACTTAAGCATTCAATTTACCTGAAACACTCAAATTGATGGCTATTGTTGAAGGCCAACATCAGACACAACATGGTTATGATCCAGCCTCCTCTCCACATCGCAGGATCCAGTAGGGAAATGAGTCACTCCGTTGAATCTGGTGCCCAATCCCTTCCTTCTCTCCCCAAAGAGGCCAATCCTTCGTAGCGAACGAAACTCCTTCGTTTTCCTTTCTTCCTTATCCCTCTTCCTCTTTTCATCCACCTCTGTTCTATTCCACGAACGAAGAAGAGGAGTAATAGATCCTCAGGAGCTCTTTCCCTATCTATTTGGGGAGGAGAGCGAGCCGTAGACGAGGGGGGGGGAGGGGGCTATCTCCACCGCATATTGATCCCTCAAATGGGGCGAGAGATGGCGAGCCTAAATCAAGCGCAGGGTCCATCTGTCGCCCTCCCCTCTCCTTCGATTACCCTCCCCCCCAATAATGAGTCTCTCGCCCTCCATCCCCACCCTCCCAGAGACGCCAGAGCGTGACTGGAAGCCTATTTAGCGACGCTCTTAATTACGATAAACAAAATGGCCTGATTAATACCTGGTTGCTGCCATTAGCCTTCGCTTATAAAGGAGCGAAAATTAAGCGAGTTATTCATTATTTCTATTTAGTTCCGAGATCGTAATTACCTCTCTTTAAACGAGACGCCAAACTGAATCGCTGCCGTCCTCAGTTCAATATTTGCACAGCCCAAATTTCCGAATTGACTCACACACTGCCGGTACTTCATGGCCAACACTACGCAGACACTACTAAATCTTACTAAAGTAAATATGAAAGAGAACAGTTGTAATCTACGCAAGAGGAATACAGCGGCCTAATTAATAAGGAGGCATGTAGGGTCAGAAAGAGGCCAGAATGTGTTTATTTATGCTATATTTATGTATGTAATAATACATAATGAATGTATTTAAGAAAAGAGGAAATTAAGAATAGGAACAGGGAGACAACGGTTAGGTATAATGTGTATCCAGGGCATTTAGTAATCAAGGGTGTATTTATGAAGGTCGGATTGTCTGTAGGTCTAGACACGGCCCTCTCTCTCTCTCTTTCGTTGCTTTTTTTCTCTCTCCCTATTTTTCCCCTCTCACAATTTGTTTATTTTCTCTCACTCTCTCCATCTCTTTGCTCTTTCTTTTCCCCGATTTCACCCCTCTCTCGCCTCTTGCTTCCCTCTCACCTCTCTCTTTTCCTCTCTATCACCCCTCTCGCACTTTTCTCTCACCTTTCACCTCTCTCTCACCTCGCTCATCTCTCTCTCTCTCAAATTAATAGACTATGAAGCAGTCCATGTTTATAGAGTGGATGTATTCAAAAGTAATCAGTTAATGAGTAACTATCAGTGCAGATGAGGCGTATTCTGCAGTTGTGGAAAAGCTCAGTATTAGTCGCTTGTCTTCGTATGAGAATATATGTCGTAGAATGACGCCAACATATACGTCGCTTCTACTCAATAGATGTGGTCGCTCAAGGTCAGCGCGTGACGTGGGGGGTTCTACTCTAGTCACGACAGAGATGGGGATAGAAGGGCAGTTAGCTGATATTAAACTAATGAAGGCTCCGGCTATGAGGTTTATTAAAAAGTAGATACAAAAATACACTTTAATATATACACAGTCATAAACAATAAATAGATTAAATGGAATAATGGCAATAAATGCTCTATGTATACAAGGACCGAACGTATCAGAGCTACTCAGAGCGGGCTCTACGGAGGGGGGGGGGGAGATCGAGAGGCGATACGAGCCTCTGTACAAACAGAGGATCGGGGGATTGGATGGTTATTCAAGTGGCTTTAACCACGGGGAGTTTAACCTCCAGTAGTAACACTAACTGGAGGGAGTATTCGTGCCAAACGAAATGTACCGAAACCATGGATGGGCCAATTGACTGGGGCTCAGATCCTTCGGTATAATTCTAGCCTTCAGCTCGTCGAAAAAAGAGCGCGATCGAGAATGACGTGTTTCGTTGTAAGAGGCAGTCATATACTGTCGATGCCCTATTGGGACCAACAATATATAAGGACCGGCCCAGATCCGCTACTGCCTCCGCCAAGGGGGGTGAATCTCGCCATGAACCAACATGGCGCTCGAGGGATGGGAACTACTCCCGCGGGGGTTTCTTGGTAACACCCCGGGAGACGACAGAAGAGCGCGTTTGAGAGTCCAATCCCTCGCTTATCGCGGAAAGTAGTTCGATATTCTGACTATTCTCACGGTCCTCGCTCATGTGAAATTGACCTCGAGCCTGGTCTCGTGGTTTCGACGGGCCACATGGCCGCAAGGAGCCTCTATTCTCGACAATATATCTTAGTTACTTTTATTCCTTTTATCGTCATACTATCAATACAAGATTGGAATTCCTTTAAATTTTCCGGAAATCAAAACCTCTCATTATACCTATATAATGCTCTTTTTCCGTCTGCCTTCTCATATAGACGATGGATGTCATGTGAAATAAGTTTATTCAACGAAGCCTTCGGGACTGTAATTGCAGGTTGACTCATTTTATTTTAATGTAGTTTAATATTAGTCTTGATATTAAGTACGGCCACTTATGCCTTTGTAGGAATTCGCCACATGGCAGCTATAGAAAAGAAAATGATGGCAAATAAGTATCTCTAGTAAAGTAGGAAATTCAGTCAGAAGATAAAAAAGTGACATATAATATGGCAGGTATATTTATAGCACTATAAAAGGCAACAATCATATATGTTTAAAGATGGCTGCCTGGACCCCATCTGGACCCCTCCCCCTCTCAGCTTCTCCAGCAAACTTAAGTGATTAGGGAAACTTTAAACAAAATCAATTTTGGGGGCAAACTTTGTCTCCGATAATGTTTAACAAATTAATGCAAAAAAACAAACCAATAGACAGAGTAATAGTGCAACAATTAAGTGAAAAGTAAAATAGATATTAAATCAACAAATAGTCTCTTAATTTTATCGATATTACTTTGTTGGAACACATTTACATACTAGTGAACAACGTTAAGACATATTTTAGGCTTCAGACTCACTTTTTTTGGCCATGTAATTTGGAAAAGTAGGAAAGACATCGTAATCCTTCCCCCCCCCAAAAAAATACGAACAGTTACCACCAGAATAGAGAGGGTAATAGGAAAATCCTCCCCTATTAAAATAAAGACCAATCCAAGGAGGTCAAAATGATTGCCATATTTTTGATTAATTGTGTTTGCCTTGGGGAAAACAAGCCATAGTGGTTAAGACTACCATGGCACATCATTTAAGGGGATATAGAACTTGTGGACATCTTTGTGGTTGTACCATTCTGTGTTTAACCCTTCTTGAAAGGAGAAGTTCCAGGCAATAACCCTTTTTACCCATATTGGTAATACAGTTTAGAGGTTCTTAAACAAAGAGGGTTCGAACACATACTATGGATTGGTCATGGCACTTCACAAAATTGAATTTGATAAAAGGGTACATGAATCTTTACAACAAATGGTTCGATAGATACCATTGAGTCAATAAAACTAAATATATTAGTTAATCTTTACTGGTAGAAAGTCCCTATAGACAGTTCAAAGAATTCGCTTAGGGTAGATTAGCAGATTTCTGTAGCTACAGATACCTCATAATTACAATATCTGCGTTTATTGACTGGATAAAATTGTTGTTTTTGTTGTTTATAACTCCCCCAAATTGTTGTTTTTGTTGTTTATAGGTCCCCCAAATTGTTGTTTTGTTATTTATAGCTCCTCCGATCTTATTGTTTTTTTTGGTTATAGCTCCCCAAAATTGTTGTTTTGTTGTTTATAGCTCCCCCGATATTGTGATTTTCGTGGTTTATAGCTCCCCCCAAATTGTTGGGGGGTTTGGCTTATAGCTCCCCCCAAATTACTGTTTTTCTTGTTTATAGCTCCCCCAAGTTGTTGTTTTTGTTGTTTATAACTCTCCCCAAATTGTTGTTTTGGTTGTTTATAGGTCCCCTAGGGCAGATGACATCTGTGTTTCCTCAGAGTGCTCGTAAGATTAAGGGAGAAATCCCTCGATCCTACAGCCGTCCTGTAGCCCCCTTCAGCGTCACTACAAATAAGTAAGGCCGCGGCTGCTGAGAGACCAGCATAGAGTGTAGGGAGGGAAGCTGTTGCATGCTATGAGAATTTTAGGGCAGCCCTGCCCACTCTGTTCTAGCGGTCTCTGAAGTGGAGGATAATTGAATCTTAACTTACTGTGGAGTACATCCAAGGGGGAAGGGGGTTCCCATGCCAGGATTGCATCCTATATGGGATGGTAGTGTCATATCCCCTTGAAAATGATTGACCACTCTTTTTCTAGGGCCCTATAGTTTGGCTAGAGGCTAAATAAGACCCCCTTGCATGCTTGGGTCGACGCATGTCAAAGCAGTGCAGCCAGGTTTACCTGAGTAAGGCGTCAGGGTGGTGGTCAACCATTTCACATATTACAATCTTACAGATCTCAAAACAAAGTTTTTCTTGGTTCCCATTTGATGGTTTTTGTAGTTCCGTCTAAATAACTGCGCCTTTTCGTCATCTTTCTTTTATTTTACAGCTCGAAGAAAATTTGGAAATGAGTGACTATGTGCGACCCGCTTGCTTAGGATCCCACCACGACCCAACATCCCTCACTACAAGGCGATGCAGAGCACTTGGATGGGGACTACGACGTAAGCTTAAATAATCTTTAATGTTTATTTAAACTCATCACCACTTTATACTCAATGTTCCTCTTTCAAACCAAGCTTGTCCCATCTTCACCCCTACAGAACTAAGTTTCATTTATTTTAGTCTTTTTCGTAACACACACGTTTGCTGAGCCATCATACTATATAATGGCCACGCTAAATTGACGACTTGACAAAAAGCCTTTATATACCGCTTGAATTGATCAGGGGGGACGGGGTAGAGATTTTAATTCAAGTGTGGTTGCAGTAAAAAGCGCATAATTTCTTTGACAAGTACATTTATGATGAGCAGGAATCTTCATCATTGTAGAAAAGTATCGGTTATTTGATTAGCTTAAACGATTCTTCCACTCCGATGCACTACAAGCTCCCTGGGGAATTGTTGTGTTGTTTCTTTCATAATACATCGGAGTGTATTGCGGAGGCTTAAATCCGATAATCCACTAATTCATAGAGAAGAAATCATTAAAACAAGGAGGTTAGCAAGTTTAAATTAATGGAGCTGGAAAATTAATGAAATGCGAAGGAGATATTATCCACAAGATTTAGCTAAAAGAAATACAATAAAAAAAATATCAAATAAATACCAGAGTAAGTTATAAAAATGAAACAAAATGACCTTTACTGCAACGGAATTCATACACATTTTGTGCTTGGATAAGCAAAGATAATTAATGCTTCATCGCAAGACCCTAAGAACCAATATGAGGTAGGGTAATTCTAAAATGTCAGACTAAGAGGAGAGTGTCGTTCCCCTATGCCCCACAGACTTCCACAGACACGCTCATACACTGCACGAGAGGGAAAACTTTCCAGGTCCAACTCCATCTCTTGCTCAAAGGTAGGACAACGAGGCATATCAACAGTCGTTCAGTCTTTTACCTGTGCCCAGATCTTGGACAGACTGTTGGGATCTCGGACAACGAGGCATATCCACAGTCGTTCAGTCTTTTATCTGCGCCGAGATCTTGGACAAACTGTTGGGATCGAAATCACAGCCACGATGTAAGCCTGATATGGAAAATAGGGAATGATTTGTTTCTTTCGCTTCCCTCAGCATCGGACCTCTATAGAGAAAACATCTCTTAAGCAGACACAGGCGTCTATTTCCCTCAGCGTAGACCAGTAGACAACAGGAAAAATCTTCCCCGATAAACCTAACTCTGGCAAACGTCCTCCAAGACAAGGAATTTTTCTAGTAGATTAACACCAAGAAAGACCAAGAATATATTTCGCTCTCTCTCTCTCTCTCTCTCTCTCTCTCTCTATATATATATATATATATATATATATATATATATATATATATATATATATATATATATATATATATATATATATATATATATATATATATATATATATATATCCCTTTTGATCGCTTGAGTACAACGGCAAATCGTGAGCGCGCAACTTTCCTACTCGCCCAACTTAAGTTTCTCCTTACGTTTTCCGCAGGTAAATCTACAATCATGGCCAAAAGTTTTGATACTACTATATTTTTTTGCAAATAATAAAATTAATAGAAATAATCCAACGTTTCATTTTGTTTAAGTATGTTTTTTTATCGTAATTCGAAGGTGAAAAATAAAGTAATATACAAAATTTAGAGTCTAAAACCATTTGATTAATAAAATAATTCACGCGCGGAGTTAATATTTACAATGATTTTCCTCGTTTCTTAGCAGTGCTTAAATTCCTTTTGGTACGCAGGAGACCAAACTTGCGATGGTGGTATCTTCTCTGATATTGCTTCATTTTTGTTCAATAAGCACTCGCTTTGTTCGCAGTGGATTGCTTCTTTTTATCCACCGTCAGTTTGATAATCGCCCACAAATTCTCTATCGGGTTCAATTCTCGCGAATTCCCGGACCACGATCCCAAATAGTCGATGTTATTTTCAGCCGAGAACTTTGGTATTGCTTTCGCTTTGGGACAAAGTGCACCACCGTTCTGAAAAATACAGTTATCATCCCCCGAATTGGTCCAGAACTATTGAGAAAAGGTGCTGATAAGCACGTTTTGTCAACTGTTGATGTCAAGGTAAAATTGTTAGTGTTCCAATTCGGTTATATGAGAACCAGCCCCAGACATGGAGGGTTCTCGGATGCTTCACCGTAAGCAATGCACAGGACCCATGAAAGCGGTCCCCTTTTCTATTCCTAACCAGGCATCATCCACAAGCTCTGAACAAGGGCAAATATTTCCATTAGGTAGCTTATGTCGTAGGGTGTAGACCTTCGGATTTTTGGGGGGGTTTTTTACGTTTTTCTTTAAATATTGTGATATACTTGTTTGATAGATATATTTATTAATGGAATTTTCTAACTATGCGGATTGGCCAATTATCTTAAGCGTCCGCCAATTTGAGTGGAAACCATTTTTCCTATTGATTATACAAATTCTATCCTTCTTTTTCTCTATATCTGTTCTTTCTCTTATGCCTTTCTATAATGGGCAGCAGTGGGTAAGATTTTATTTTATTTTTTGTTTAACCCGAATTTCGAATTCTTGGAATTTATTAAAATTTTTATATAATTCTTTCAAACTCGACTGCACTGAAGATTTAAGATTGCTGCTAATTTAACTCTTCTGAATGATGCACTTTATTATTTTTAGCACATTAATTCTAGAGAATAGAGGCTTGGACTAGAAATATTTTGCTATTTTTTCTAGAAATTTTCCTCCATTATTTTACTTCACTATTTGAATTCGATGCTTGTTCATATTTTGTGTTTATCCTTTTTATATGATAACGACTGTTTGTCCTTTTTATATGATAACGACTGTTTGTCCTTTTTATATGGTAACCACCACTCGTTCTTATGTCTGTTATATTTTCTAACTATTACTTACACAGGTGTATTGAAGAATGAGACCTTTGTATACACTGATAATAACCATTGCATGTGCGTCATACAAGAAATGCCTTTAGCACGTATACACCCGCATACTTGAGGTATATTTATTCGCACATGGTTTATGTACGCTATAAGTTTAAAATAAAACATCAAAATATGTGTAAATTGGTAAACAAAAGCCCAACATTTCTCAGGAAAAGTATTTGTCAAATTATACTGGCCTGGAGAAACAGGAAAGGCTGCGCTTTTGAGTCAATATTAAAGGTCACATGACAACAGATATACGAGGTTCCAGGGAATGATCCCCTGGTGTAGAGCAAACTCTAGACAAACTAGATAAAAACCGACACGATCAATAGAAAGGGTATTAAAATATGAATAAATATCATTAAATTATATTCTGGTAATTTTAATTCTTATCATTATTTCTGGAAAGAAATCCTGATATCGACGATCTCTTTGAGGAACCTTTGGCAATCCGACTCCAATTGATTGATGGCCGTCCGAGCTGCAAAGTGGTTTTTTATTCAAAATTAAAAGATCTTTCGCCGGTTTTTTTGTTTATTCATTTCACTTTCTTTTGTACTGGGGCGAGCAATTATTTCCTTACAACGTTTCTATATATATATATATATATATATATATATATATATATATATATATATATATATATATATATATATTTATTGAGCAAACAGGTTATATATACAGCCCCCCAAAATTAAAAGATTCGGCAGAAAAACTATTAGAGTTGAGCAATTGCTATTTGGAAATTGGAAATTTTAGGAAGGGAGGGGGGGTCTCTTAAGAATAAGATTCAAGGGGGATGACATGACTTCATTAACGAATCTTATTAAACAGTTCTTAAAATGCTAATACTCATTTATACTCAAATCATTGGAAAAATGCCAATTATATATTTTATGAAACACCAACATACTGGTAACCAGAAAACTCGAAGCTGGTTCTTCAGGATTTTCAAAACCTTAAAATCTTTGAGATTAAAAGGCAATAGGAATTCTTTTGCATTTAAGCATGTCTTAAATTTCATTTAGTTAACAAATAAAATTTACTTTAAAATGTCATGGTTTTAAGCGTAAACTAAATCTACCAATAAATTGAATCATCCATAAGAAATAAATATTGGCTGATGCTACTCCAAACATGTACTTACTCATTACTCAAAAAATAAGTACTCACTCATTACTCTTTTCCAGGTGACCCCCTTCTCGAACTGACTGTGAGTGTTGATTCCCTGTCTTGCGATGTGTTAGATCCTAACACCGTCCCCGGCGCATCATTTTGTGCCAGGCAGATTTCCCCCACAGATCGATGCTTGGTGAGTGCGTTTGGTTTATGTCTTTGACACAAATGAAGATTAGGAATTTAATATTTATGAAGGAGTAGAGGTAAGAAAAGGAAAGGAAGAGAAATTTTAAGACGAGGAAAATCTAGAAATGGAAAACGAAATTAGAATAGGGGGGAGGCTGGATACAACAGCGATACAAAAACTTGGTGGGTGTAAATCAAAAGGCTGGCATTCAGATGACGCATTCAATGGCTTTCATAAGAAACTGCGATCACAGAAGCTCAGATTCAATTTACAGAACTATTTGAGGAAAGGAACTCAGAGCCAAGTTTTCCTTAATCCTTTAGACGAGACATTAGTCAATAATTCGACAGAATTCTTATTTACATAATATATATTTAATGAAGTTATTCCTCTGTCGTTTCATTGTTCTAATATAAGGGAGAAACACACTGTAATATTAAATAATGGTTAGAGAAAAATGTAAGAAAAAATTATATGCTACAACTAATATTGAATCTGAATGTACCTTAACTTTTCAGCTTGAAGAAATGAATGGCGCTGGTCTGCTTTGCGAGTGGGCAGATCGTTGGGAAGTAGTTGGGATCGCGATGGGACGAAAGGGGTGCGAGAATGGAGCCCGGCCCCGCACCTACGAAAACATATCCCGAGAGACTGTTAGTTGGATCAAGAAAACCATTGCAGCATTCAAGAGAGCATCATAATCTTATGATAACCGAGTCTGAATTTAAGCTTTGCAACTTTTAATCGGATGTTACCCTTAAAATATCCATGAAGATACTCCCACTAAAATTAATCTCATCATTTTGGAAAAGGGGGCTTTTGTATATCATTGGTGAATTTCAAATCGCTGTTCGATGTCAGTGGCTCTCATAAGTTAATTAAAGTGTGAAAGAAAAACTACGTTATTTAGTTTGTTAAATGACATGGCTAAAGCGCACACGATGTAATTAACCCCTTAATGGCTAACGCACGCGTGAGTTGGATGCAAAATAATACGAATCTGTCGTTACAGGTTATTCAATATCCTTGTTCTTTTGCTTTTCGCATCAAATAAAAGAAGAAGCAAAGGAATAAGAGTGCTTAAAACGGATAAACGATAGGCACGATGTCACATGTTCGGACGAATCGTGACAGCAGTTAGATTTTAATGAACATTCGAAGTCAACTTATGGATTAAAGACACTCCCAAATAAATGCAATGACTTTGCTTTCCAAAGGAGTTCGATTTGATCGAAACAATTTGGGAATGTGAAAACCGATGACGTTACTTTCAAATTGAGTTCGATTTGATCGAAACAATTTGGGAATGTGAAAACCGATGACGTTACTTTCAAATTGAGTTCGATTTGATCGAAACAATTTGGGAATGTGAAAACCGATGACGTTACTTTCAAATTGAGTTCGATTTGATCGAAACAATTTGGGAATGTGAAAACCGATGACGTTACTTTCAAATTGAGTTCGATTTGATCGAAACAATTTGGAATGCGAAAAGCGACTGAGTCGTTTGAAGAGAGATGATGATTCAACCTAAGTCTAAAGGTGTTCAATTTTGGTCGTCCGGAAATGGAATAGTAAATGATCTCTTCTTAAGTAATATTGTAATAACACCTCTTTCCCTTTCTCTTTGTATTCATATGAATCGCCTCATCATATTTTGCAAATTAAGTTCAAATCATTTTTTAATATTTGAGTAAGTTTTTAATTAATGCCTTTATAATTGATTGAAAAAGCAGGTTTTAAAAATTATTTGGGATCTGAAGAATCCCAACCGAACTCTACTGTGATTTCTTATTATGTAAGCCATTAAAGGGTTAAAAATTGTAGAATATATGAATATTTATATATATATAGCGCGTATATGTAAAAGCTTAGCTGCCACCAGCGCACCCTTGGCCTGTAGTTTTTATGTGTAGAAGAAGATATGAGATCGCGTTGCTTCCCCTCTGAAACAGTTCAGGGCCTAAATATCATTCATGGCTTTCATTTTATATTGGTAGAACTAATCCAAGTCAGCTTCCATAATTTATGAGACGGATCTTCCATTGGATCAAGTCAACCCTTAAATACCTATCATGGGACCCTTGAAGAAAACGGAGAGCGCTTTGGCGTTCGCTCGTTCCATCTCCACAGTTCAATTCTATTCCGAAGTCTTTCGATTCTTCCTCTAATATTATTATTTTGCTAAATTAAGTGTCTTTGTTACCGTAACCCTAGATTGATGAAATGGACTGTAAAAATAGGTTTATGGGGAGGGGTCTGTCTGTAAATAGGACCCAATGAGGAAAGATGATTGGTAGTGCTTCATCGTGACTTCTGTTTATCTTGGATGTCACGCAATAAGCCTTCAGCTGCCATTATTGGCAGGGCAATGGCCTCTCTTTCGCTTTCGTCACTCACAGCAAACCCAGTGATAAATAACCACAAGATATGTACTATACAGTGGAGTTATGTTAGTTTAAATTTAATGGAAAGGAGGGTAAGGGGTTGGTCTATTATAGTTACCTAAGTGGATTAAAATGGATTTTAGGATATTTATATTAGGACCCTGACGCTAGTTAAATATCTTTGGTTCCATCTATAATCCCTGTTCAATTTTTGCCCACTTGTCAATTTTGAAGGACGAGTCACTGTAAAATAGAGATCTATGGACACAAAAGTGCAATCAAATTATTAACATAAGCAAACTTAAATAGGAAAATATATAATTTTGATTATCTGAGAAGAGAAAAATCTCACTTTCCTTTCCAAATTTATAGTAAATGAGACTAATTCCTCTCTTTTCTCTCTCTCTTTCATACACACCACCGTCATTGTATATTGAATTTAAGCGCTCCTAGCAATATCTAGGAATCTCGAACTTAGAAACACAGAATGAAGGACTTCCATTAGTTTACCATAAGATCAGAGATGCTTAAATATTTAGCCAGAGGTAACCTCTGCTTTGTATGGAAGATGCTTTTCACCTGTTAGAACCCTCACCTGTTATATAATTAATGTGTACATACAAAATATGAAACCGTTTGGTTCAGTCTATGACATATGAGTAGTCTGTGGCTATATCGATGTGTGCAGTTCTCCCAGTCTAGTGTCCGGATCCCCAAAGTGCATTCGTCGTTATCTGCTTTCAGTTTTAGCTTTTGTATATAAGTCATCAATATCTGAGTCTTTTATAAAAGTCATTTCTTAATAAACAAAATCTTTTTCTATGTGTAATTGTAGAACAGAGGTGGCAAATAATATTATCTATAACGATTTAATTTCCAAATGTCTCGTAACTCATCTTTCCTTAGGAAACGCCCCTATTTCAGCCGATCCTAAAAATGGATTAGGAAATTTATTAAATAATGAGATTATTGGGTTCTTGAAAGGCTCCATTTCACTTGCCTTTATAATCTCTGAGGTTGTTCCTTTCTTGGTCCTCTATCTTAAATCGGCCTCCCTAAAAGTAAGGTTAGCGCGCATGAACATTGCGATCCTAGAAGCCAAAATTAGGCGTGTGGCTTCCTAGAACCATAACCGGATTTACTCGTCTTTTATAACACTGCACAGGATGGTACGAGTGGTTATTTTTCCTCACCTACCTCTTCACATGAAGAGAAACTCAAGTTTGTGGTAAAGGATTTATTTTCTTCCAAAATTTTACAAAGAAAACTTAATAAATAATCTAAATAAGATTAAAGGAATATATCGGCTAAAATGTATTGCGGACGAGGAAATCGTGTTTCAAGTTGGCCAAATTTCCATATAGGTTGACAGAATACTCCCCTTATTAGGGGAACAAAAGATTATGGTAGGTACCAGCACCCAAAATAGAAGTGTATTAGGTCCACTTTTCCATTGCCGACCCCGAAATAGCTCGAAATAATAACAGTTTCTCGGAACACAAAATAAAAAAACCGCATTTTATTTTCATGGCTTCGTACAGGAAATTTGTTATGGACTACAACCTAAAATTTCTTTTGTGCAAGGACATGTACATTAAAAATCATGTTGGATGTGCAACATCATTGATGGTTTAGATCACAGATGTAAAATTAATTGTAGCCCCTCGGGACAAATGCCAATTAAGGCAATCTATTTAAATTCGAGAGGTGAAATTCTATTCTTTTCGTTTCTCAAATCAAGAATTTATAAAATACAAATTAAATGTTAATTACCGAAATCTTACTGCAATGAGACAAGAAACGGGAGTTTTTTAAAGGCAAGATAAAGGGACATTGGAAGAACACAAGGATCAAAGACGGCACAATGAAGGCAATCCTTTACGGAGAAGACAGAAATAACGCCAGGGGAAAAAAGTTTGAAATTCCTGGCCGGGACTCGAATCCGGGTCTCCCGATTGCCGGTCAGATAGTCTACCGTTAAGCTACCAGGCACAGTGACTTTACTTCGCCCAAAGCGTCACCCTATCATACCCATATCTTCTTACCCGGTCACAATTTAAAGGCTCATTATGTAGGTATCACCAACCAAGTCTAAATATACAATCTAACTTCAATGAAATCCTCCCCGGGGCAAGGAGAGGAAATAGAGGGATATATATATTTAAGACAGCTGCTTCTACCCTCTAATCACCTCAGCAAAGCACGAAGACTCCATTCCCGGGAGAGACATTGGCTTTAAGAGAGCAAAGATCTACTTTTACCACTTTACTCACCTCAAATGATTTCTAATAAATTCTGATTGGTTAAAATCATAAAACGATAGATTTTTTTAATGATTGTCAATGGTCATAAAGTACTTAGATTTAACTCGAGAATTTTGAGTGTTTATAATACGCTTTGAAATCGAAGAGAATTGTTAATTATTTGTTATTCCTACCTTGTTAGAAAAATAGAATTGCACTTGTTAAATAAGCCAAATTATTCTTTAAAAATAAGGTTATCTCTTATTAACTACGTACTGGAAGATGGAAGTTAGGGGGAAGTTGGAATTCAAGTGAAAGCTTAAGTCCAGAGGGAGCTATCCAAAATATGAGTTAGAATATAAAACAAATTTAGTACTTTTTGTGTGAATTATGAACTCATTTCGTTCTTAATTTTGATGTAACACTAAGGATTAACTACTTAATCGGTGTAAAAATGGAAATTGAAACAATAAACATTAAGTTGTGGAAGCTTCAAAGAAAAGGAAAATTATTGTCCCTTAAAATCTTTTAATTTCAATTCCTTCCTGACAAATTCTGTAATGCTGTATTTCGACCAACTGATCGTATTCTTTAATATTCTTACTATGTACTGAATTAGCAGAGAATGTAAAACAACATAAGAGTTTCGAATTTTGTTACAATCGGCCGATTAATTACAATGTTATTAGAAACCCCCCAAAAAATGCAAAACGGGGACCGACCGACCGACATAGTGAGATGTAGAGTCGCACGCGACTAAAAATGTATGTGCGCTGATGTCCGCGGTACTGTTAGCCCTCCCAGAGCGCTGGTTGTATAGCGAGTGTAGAGAAAGTGTACCAGAGAGAGAAGGCAATTCTGAAGAACTGAGTCTTCAGGAGACGTTTCAACGTAGCAAGGTGGGGAGAGAATCGGACTTCGGCAGGAAGAGCATTCCAGAGTCTAGGAGCACAAACTGAGAAGTAACGGTCACCCATCGGGCAGAGGACAGAACGAGGAATGTTCAGGAGGGAAGCGAGTTAGACCGGAGTGCCCGAAGAGTTTGGCGACGGGAGAGGGCAGACGAGATATAAGGTGGAGCCTCGAGGTTTAGGGCCTTGTAGGTGATGTGAAGAATTTAAAGGGGGTACGGAAGCGAAGAATTAACCAGTGTAGCTCCTGTAACAGAGGCATCGAGAGATAGACCTGGGGGCAGCAAAGGAGGAGCCGGGCAGCATAGTTTTGAACTAGTTGTAGGGGGCGAAGTGACGAAGAAGGGAGATTCACTAGAAGAGAATTGCAGTAGTCTAAGCGTGAGGTGACGAAGGCATGAATAGCAGTCTCAAGGCTTCCTCGATCAAAATGGGACTAAGGACAAATGGGTTTAACGAGGGGTTGTTCAGAAATTATTTAATTTTAAAGTATATTCAGTGAAAAGATATTATAAGAGAAGAGAGAGAGAGACTGGTTTCTTTTCTTCTTGCATAATTGCCTTCATTATTACTGTGGACAGATAGTTGTGACTTTAACTCTGGTGAACTTGGTTCGTTCCCATGGAAGGTTTGTTAGCAGCATGGGTTTAAGCTTATATTTGGCTTAAGGGGGGGAAGGGTCTCTGTCAAAAAAGAAAAAATAGACAGAAGACTCCACTTTGTAGAGAGTTATTTGAAACCATCAAGAAATCTTTGTAGAGCTACAGCGACAACGTGTTATTTGTCGACATCTTTGGAACATTGCAGAATTAAACCAGATACGATGGTTGTTCGGTTGTAGTACCACGATTTTAGAGGCGTACGTTCGAGGTACGGTGGTTTTAACGGGTCATTTTAGATGCATTCTTTCCCCTTATTCATCTACACGGTGAAATACTTTTCTTCCAAGCACGGGACCAGAGTCCACGATACAGGCATTCTAAACATTTTCGGACTACATTGCGTCTGAGCAACACATATTTTTACACTCATGGAGATCTGATGAGATGAAAATTTACCTACCTGTCTGTGTGCACGTTACATCAGGCCTAAAACAACTCGTGTGTTCTTTCAGAAACGGAGGAAAAAAATTAAGAGTTGGTTTTGAATTTAATTGGTTGTGGCTTAGCGCTGTGGTAAACCAGAGGCGAATAGATTTAATAGATCCTCTTTGATTGCTGTGAAGGTTTCACAAAGAACAAGCGTAAGATCTAGCTGTTGTTTAAAAGAGGCGGTGATGGCAATCTCTCGCTAAAGTAGCTCGGCGCTTGAGGGTCAAAGTGTCAACTTCTCGTATTGGTTGCCGTCAGGTGGGACTGAACGAGCTTACCAATCTCTGTGAAGGTATCAATAGACAGCTGGCCTAGAATATGTTTATATCTCTTCCTTCTGCCGGTTCTAAGAAGAGAGGAGAGGTGGAATTTCGCTTGTTGCTAATACAATTCTGATTCCCCTTCTAAAACCCTGGTACTTTGAAGACTGTTCTAAATTTCTGTGTTCTCCTTTGCTCTTCCTTCTTTTTCATATTCGGGTAAATTATTTAGGAGAACAAGGAAGGGAAAATATAATAGGCGTGAGAAGAAAAAAAAAGCAGAAAAATAATAACAGACGTGAATATTCATTATTCATTTACGATCACAAAGGTTAACCATTTATTGCGATGAATGACGGATTAGTTTAGTATTAGTTACATCTTTTATGAAAAATTTTAGTGAAGAAAAACGGTTTTATAATGGTTTTAAAAGGGTGGAGTTGTAGATACATAAGCAATTCGGCCTAGTAGAAATAATACGATTTTCAAAGATCCTACCGTTGCGTTTGGTCTGCGGACTTCGAGGATGAGTTGTTTGTAGACGAGTTGTCTTAATTGGCGTGGTGAAGTTGGTATGAGTGATTAGAGGGGAAATCACGTATTTAAGTGGTCACCCCCTAAACTGTAATTGTTTAGGCTTTGGGTGTAAGACGATTGGTGTGTGGTAGCAATCGGCCAAGTGCTAGGGTAAAAATTAGAAAACTACTAAAGAGCTTACATACACATACATCTCGTTAGTATTAAGTGGAGTGGGGCGTTGTTATTTACATGGTAAGCGACCAGACATGTGACACGGTAGGCTCATGTTTTGTGAAGAAGTGTTTTTCAGGGGGCTGTTTGCAAAATCTCTGTCTCTCAGCATCTGGTAGATAGTGAGACGAGGAAATCTGGATGTTTTTGTTTGTTTTCATGTAGGCTTTGTTTGTCGGGTGTAATTAGACTTATGGGGGTCGCGGTGTGCTTATGTGCCGTGGTCTTTATAACATGCGGATTTACCAATCAGGTTTTTACACAATCTACACCTCTTCTTTAACGTGACACAACCACCAAGACGAATTTCATAGATTATGGCCTCATTCAAATTACAAGCTTAAAATTTTGAAGTTGAACTTAAATATTTATGTTTAAATTTTGAAGTTGAACTTAAATATTTATGTCATCTATACAATGAGTTGATGTTTGTAAACTAGTGAATAATTTACTTCCATAACTACATGTGGTACCTGTTGGCTAGATTTTAATTTAGCCTGATTATAAGCAGTGGTAAGGAGTTTTTTAGAAAAAAAAGTCCATGCGAATTTTTATTATATTTTAAAGAAATAACATAAATTTAAGTTTTTGTTTATATTTATCTACTCTTTTTTCGCCTCTAGTCACTAAATGTTAGCGGAGTTGGGGCAAGTATTAACACGTAGTATCTGACGTTAATAATATATAAGGTATTACGTACTTCCTCGCTATAGAAAATTATATTTAATTTTTCCATTGATTATTTTGGAAGGAGACGATAATTTTGTGGCCGTTTCGAAACTACTTTCTCCCTTAAAATGGTGGATGCTTCTGAATTTATTAAACCATATTGACTATTTCTAAGTTGTTCTATTATCTCTGACAATTCTAACCTCCCTCTTGCCTTTTATGTTTATAGATACTTAATTTGTCTTTACTCTAAATATTTTATTATATTGATAAACTGCATCCCTGTTATATGATGCCATTTTACTACTCAATAATACCATAAAAACCTAAAGTTGGCCTAAATTTCACCAATTTGCCAAGGAAGAAATGCCCCAAATTGTATTACATTTCGGTTTAATGCAAAATTACCCCCCCCCCTTCCCCCCTTTTGCTAATTAATAAAAAATTCCTTGTCTTCCTTAATGCCCCAGAGTGACCCGATAATTTTTTCTCTCACTGTAGACCTCAGTTCGGTGGTATAAGAGACCAAACAGGAATATAAGGTATTAATCTTTGGCGTGATGGTAGAAGATAGGTTGGAAAGGTGAACGAGCATCTAAAATCATTTATGGCCCAAACTTTGATTTTTATTTTAGTATGGCATTGTAAAGTGATTTTGGACTATTTCAAAAGCTTATTAATGTATGTTTCAAAGAATAATGTTGCCTACTTTATCAAACTTACAGTAAAATATCCTGTAATGACTCAGAGTGAAATAAAGGACATTATATACAAGGGTCTTTTACTTTCTCGTAGATCGTAAGCACCTTATTAATTCATCATACACAAGGGTCTTTTTACTTTGTTTTAGGTCGTAAGGACGCTATTTAAACGGCATATACAGGGGTATTTTCCTTTCTTTTAGGTAGGAATGACTCTATTGAATCATCATATACAAGGGTCTTTTACTTTATTTTAGGTCCTAATGACTATGGAATCATCATATACGAGTGTTTTTTTATAATTTTAGGTCTGAAGGACGCTATTGAATCGTCATGTACAGGACTATTTTGCTTTCATTTAGATCGTAGGGGCTCTAGTGAATCATGCCATATCATGTTTTTTTACTTTCTTTTAGTTCGTAAGGACGCTATCGAATTGTCCTATATAACGGTCTTTTACTTTGTCTTGGGTCGTAAGGAAACTATTGAATCATCATATATAGGGTCTTTTAGTTTCTATTAGGTCTTAAAGATGCTATTCGGATCATCATATACCATTGTCTTTTACTTTCCTTTAGTTCGTTAGGATGCTATTGACTCAAACCGAGGCAGTGTAAAGATGCTACTCATTGTTCTTCCTATAAAATTTGAATGTAAATGAAATAGATCTTAACAATATTTTACCTTTACAAATGAAAATCCATATCAAAATATAAAGAGCAAAAATGATAACAAATAAGAAATTTGATGAGACCGCCGCATGTGGTGAGGCCCTAAGCTGCACCTTCATTGGATTATGCAGGAAGGAGAAGAAAGCTTTTATATTTATGAAGAGAGAAAAGACACCCAGTATTTATACAAAGCACGTTTCCCTGGGATGAGGTCAACATTTTAATGCTATCAGATAAGTCGGATTTTAGAGAAAGTTATAAGATTGGATCTAGCGAAAACATCCCTGGGCTAATGTTCAGATTACTCTCCTTTGTGTGGTTGATTAAAAATGAGTCCAGGATATTTCTCTTTATAAAATCATTACTATGGATTATAGCATCAGTTTTTGACCAGTTAATTCCGTGTCCCATCTTGAAATTACTGCATTTTTGTGTTGCTGGGTCCTTATGGAACTATATCCCCTTCGCATATAAAAAATTCCCCCGATACAACTATCCCGTTTTATTCCCCCCATCCCCCTTAGCTTCCTTTTTCTTCCTTATTGTCCAGCCTTTGGTTTCAGTTCACCGGTCCTTGTTAGTCCCGCGTTTGAGGAAGGCCCTAATCAGACCCCTATTTAGGGAATTCGGCCTATTTACATTCCCGGTCCCACGAACCTTTCACTGCTTTCACCTTCTTCCACTCTTATGTGTTCATTTATTCTCTCTCTCTCTCTCTCTCTCTCTCTCTCTCTCTCTCTCTCTCTCTCTCTCTCTCTCTCTCCCTCCCTCTCTCTCTCTTTCTCTCAATTTATACTCTACACAGATGTTTGCTCCACCATTTCATCTGTATTTTAGACCTTTTGGGTAAAATCAAGACTTCTCACACACACACACACACACAAAAGAAACAATTTAAATATATCATATAAATAAACTTTACTAAACAACCAACTGCCATATTAAAAAAAACACTTGCGTTTTCTTGCCTTTACTCCTCTTACCATAGCCTTGCCTTTTGATGCTCCTTGTCTTTCCATCTCCAACATTTTTTGTCGTTTGAATTTTTTCCTCTGCCTTTATGTCATTTACACTTTTTCTCTTTCCTTACCCTTTTAAGTCACTTGCCTTTGATCCTCATACCATATATGTGCCTTTTCACGCTCTTTGCCGTTCCATCTCTTACCCTTTCTGTCCCCTTGAATTTATTTCTCCTTGCCTTTTCCACCTTCTACACTTGCCGCCCCTTTGCCTTTTCCGTTGCCAAAAAAGGATCAACAACCATCGCTACCACTTTTCCTCTCTTTCAGGTACGAAGGCGAAGCCATATTGCCATGAGGGAATTGAGGTGGGGGAGGCGTTGTGGTAGCTGGTGGTGGAGCGGGGGGAGCTATGCTTACCACCCCCTAACCATCCTTTGGAGGGGACTTGAAGAGGCGATCTATCTATCCGTCTAAGACGCAGATTAGCCTTCTTATTTCATTGTCTATTAAACTTTCCTCTCCTCAAATTGAATAAAATATTATTGCTTCTTTAGTGCACTTTTATCTTCCTCCAAGAGGCTTCAAAATGCCCGACCACACCATTCAAATAGGCCCATTGATTTAAGATCGAAGCCGAGTGATGCCAAGATTTCGAAGATACCGGTGTTAGTGAACTGGATCAGACACTCACGGGCAAGAAAGAGGAGGGAGATGACAGACATAATAGAAAAGGTAAATTAATTAAAAAAGAAGAGAGGTAAACGTGGAACGGACCAAAAGATTGCAAAGATTAACTGTGGGTCTCAGGGCCATGGTAGTGCCCTTAAACTACCCAAGGGGACAAATACGAAGGCTTCGAGCCCAAAGGGGCAAGAACGGTCTAAAGATCAGCGAGAGCCTGCCAAATAGCACAAACCCCACCCACCCCAATGACGGTTTTTAAGGGTGACAATGATTTGTACCTTCCAACAGAGGGCAAGAAGTCAAGGACGGGCCACTGAACTAATTCCCTTGATTAGAAATAAGTCGTAAATCGAAAGATTAAATATACTAAAACTACCGACTCTCGATACTAGGCGATTGCGAGGTGAGTTGATCCAAGTACGACCATGGTATCTATCACACGTGACAATGGTTTTAAACTGAAAGGACGCAGGTTTTAAACGAACCTAGCTGAAATTTCGATGGCACTCGGGACAGTAATTTCCAGGCTTCAGATGGAGCCCATCGTACAAAGTTGCTGTACTGGTCTACACAACGAAGGCGTCTCTTTGTTTGTATTTAGACTGCACATTAAAGAGCACACGGTTCTCCTCGGATTAAATAGCTGATTGCAATGGAAAGGAAAGCAAGACGAGTGGATCTGATTGAGCCGCGGCAGCCTTCACCCGCTTTCGCAGACGTTAACTTGAAGCAGCTACATCCGCCCTTTAGGTCTTCTGTGTTTTGGTTTTAGAGTTGAGGCGATACCACCGATATCTTTGGGTGGTCTTGGCTGAGGGATATGTACTCTTCACCTAATCCCACAAGGATACACATCACCTCGGTGGTCGCACAGATGTGCTACAGGTGCTACACAAT
The DNA here is from genome assembly GCA_963969495.1 of Ceratothoa steindachneri. Lineage (NCBI taxonomy): Eukaryota > Metazoa > Arthropoda > Malacostraca > Isopoda > Cymothoidae > Ceratothoa > Ceratothoa steindachneri. The sequence continues at coordinate 19,176,121 of OZ018327.1, forward strand.
AACAAATTTCAACCAAATTAAAAGGTTTAGAGGGATATTTTGTATTACATTTAGGAGAAATCTGTAGATATCTGAAAAATGCGTGGAAGGGGTATGGCCACAGATCCTCTTGTAGTCATTGAGGAAGGGAGGGCACGCAAAATTCCAGATTTTGGCTGAAACAGATTGCCCATCCTTCATTTGACAGATCCTTGTGGGTTAAATATAATCCAACGTCGTATAGTGACGATTTAATAATTTTGGTATCAAATTGACTTTGGTTCACCATTTGGGAAATTTAGCCTCAAAACGCCCCGGGTGTCGTTCAAGTCTCAAGTCCGAGAAAATAGTCGGATTTCAACAGGGTTATGCGAAGATTTTGAAATCAGTGAACCCAACTTGATCTTGGTCCTTTTGTTCGCTGGTTTGAGAAACAGGAGCTACGTGGTGGGAATGAGCGGCCTTCACTGAGAATTGTAAATTGATTGAATTTCCTTATCAAAACCGAGGGACTTTAATAAATTTGAAAGCGATTTGGGACTCCTGAACATTCATTTGCACTGATTCATGTACCTGGTTCGGCTTGAGTTTATGGCTCGTAATATGGACCGGATTTGCAATCCTTTCGTCCGTTCCCTCTTTCCTTCCAACATCCTTAATGACCAAGGACGGGTGGGTCTGACGGGGTCCTGCGCAGGACCACCAATTGGAAAATTCACAACTGAACGATAAGAGAAATTTACACTTATAATCAAATCATTTCGAATTATCTCCCTCCTTGTTGTATGTTGCCTTGTTTCTTGCCTTCTTTATTTCTAAAATTTAATCAGGTTTTGGGGAGGTTGTTGTTTTTTAGTGTAATTTTAACTCTATTTGACATTTCCTTTCTTTGGGATTTGTAATGAATGTTGTGGTGGGTCAAATGTTTGTAAGAGTGTTTCAGTATTTTAGGGTTATTTAGTGTTATTTAGAATCGTGTTTGCATTTATTGCAGTTGTCGGCGACTGTAGTTCAGATGTCTCTTCGTTTCGCCTGTAGGAAGGTGTAGGAGGATATTAGAAAGGAGTAGGAAGGTATAAGAGAAAAGACAAAAGTGGTAAGAGTAAACCTAAAAGGTGTAGGAGGAAACTAAAAGATGTAGGAAGGTGTCTGATGGAATCAAAAAGGTGTAAGAAGGTGTAGAAGGGAATCGAATGAGTAAAATCAAGGATGTAGAAAGGTATAGGAGGAAAACGAAACGGTGTAGCAAAGTTTAAGAGGAAATCGAAAAAGTGTATGAAGGAATAGGAGTAAACGAAAAGGTGTAGGAGTAAAACGAGAAAGTGTTGGAGGATTTAGAAAAGGTGTAGGAGGGAATCTAAAATGTGTAGCAAGTACGATGGGAGTCTCAGTTACTTCTCGAAGCCACTCATCTCCCCATGTGGTTAATGGGGGAAGGAACCACATGCCCCACCCCACACACACACTATCATCATAGGGGGTGGTCCCTCTCCCCTATCCAATCGCCCTCCCCCGCTTCTTCTTCGTTGGGGTCGGGCGAGTGAGTTCTTTGAGCAAATTGCTCCGTTCTCCCGTTCACTCACCCCTCCCGCTCCGGGTGAGCCGAGAGCACAAAAGCGGAATTGTGATCATTGGGTTGTGTTAGTGAGTTGTGATCATTAGGTTTAGAAAGGCAATTGACTGGACTCGATCAAGTTAGTGAATTGCGGTGAACGGGAAAAAGCACCACTACGCTCTGAAGATGGACGTCAATTTTCTTTTTCCCACCAAATTCGTGACCTTGGGAAGGTAAAGTACTGATAATTCCACCCTTTTGGTATCATTATTATTATTATTTTTATGCGCACCCTCCCGCCCTGTGACCTTCTCCTTCGCCAACCTTTTATCTCAGTTCACCGGTCCTTGGTCACGTGCGTGAGGAAGAATATTCATTATCCCTTTGCCTGAGTTTCTTTCTCCCTTAAAGATCCACGCCCTTATGAACTCCCTTACCCTTATAAAATCTTTCTTTCTCCCTGGAGACGCGCCGTATACGTGGCCGGCTCCTCGAAACTCCTAAAATTGGACGGGGAGTAGAAAACGGAGACTCCAGGAAGTGGTTTCCTTGAACAAGAATCCCAGGCGCAATCTCGGTTACAAGTTACATTTACCCACATTTAGGACAAGCGTTTGCGGGTCCTAAATCGAAAACATTTAAAAAAACCTAGCTTTACAAAAAAAGACACCAACGAGGGCATTTGGAAGAATTAACTCTTATTATGAATGTGTGTATGTGAAGGGGGACAAAGCATGTGTGGGATATATAAAGAAAGGAATGGTAAAAAGAGAAGGAAACGTAAGAGATTTGTTTGTGTTTGTATTTGCTTTTGTTTTGCATATTCGTTATAACTTTTTCATTATTTTTTTTTTTATTATGTGTCGTTTTCATGTTTATTCCTCTTATTTTCATATTAAAGTCCTTATCAGTAGATTTATGTTGTTGTAGTTGTTGTTGTTTTTTACTCTCTCTCTCTCTCTCTCTCTCTCTCTCTCTCTCTCTCTCTCTCTCTCTCTCTCTCGGCTGCCGGAGATCAGAAAATCTTCCATTTCCTTGTGCCTTTATGGGTTTCCCGCTCCCCTCCCACCCTCCCCTACAGTTCTTCTTGTTTCTTCCTTCCTCTCATGTACCTGTAATTAGGTACACACGTGTGTTCCGCACCCTTTGAAGTCTCCTCTTTTGTGCTTTTGAGACACGGGAGAGTGTGGGAGTGGGGTATAGGAGCGTAGCTCTGAAACTGGGCATCATTTTAATGGTGGGGTACCAGCTCGTGTCAATCGCCCCAAAAGGATTCAAGGCTCGAGAACAAGAACAATGCGAACATCAAACATAGTCAGAACAAGAACAAAAAAGAATAACGGAGGGCAATCGCTTCTTTTTCACCATCTTTATCTTCCGCTATCAGTCTCTTCCAGTATTCGCACATTAACAAGACCATAAACAAAAGGACGGACTCCCAGGGGTGAGTGGCGTTTGGGGGCGGGTAGTTTATACGGGCGATATTTTGGGTAGCATTTATGCGGCCTCGCAGCCTCTCCTCCCCCTCTCCCCCACCACACGCATTCAGCGGGCAGAAAGGGGGGGGGGGTCTACAGCTACCTCGTTCCGGAAGATTACCCACAATTCTTGGTGGTCTTCCGCTTCATGGGAACCGAGGGGAAAGAAGAGGGTGGTAATGGAGCCCGGAAGATAAGTGTTCGTATTGTACTCGAGTGTCTGTGGCGACAAGTGCGGGAAGTGGAGTGAAAGCGGGGCTCACGGGGCATTGGCCATAGACTTAGAATTAGTCGGAGATTATTTCTTTATATATTTCCCGGGACGGCGGTGTAAGTCCGGAGGTCCTACAGCCCCCAAAGCTCCCCTGGGACCCTTCACCCCTTGTCCAGAAGCTTCATCTCCTGCAAAGTAAAGTGATTTGGATCGATTATTTTTGGACACCGTCTTTAAAACATCATCACCCCCTGGTACTCATTTACTACGCACGCTTTGCCCCCCATTCTTTTCTCCCTCTTCTCCAAGATAAGGAGGGGATGAGAGGAACCCGGTGGATGTCTCTTAGGACCCCACCCGACGACCCCCAGCCGGACCAGGACCTAACCCGGTTCCCTAAAAGATCCCCGGTGAATTGAACGTAGCTCTCATCAGACTAAGCACAATTCAAATCGGCCCTGCGGCTCTCCCTTAAGGGGGTGAGCTCTTGAGACCCTATGTTTGTAGCCTTCCCTCCGACCTCCCCCTCATATTTAGTATCCGGTTAAGACGTTTGCAGCAACTAAATACAAGTCTCGCTTGGCCATGTGGAGTGGAGAGGGGTGGGGGGTCACATCTCACTCTTGGCTACTTCTGGGGTTGTAAGTGTGATTCAGCCTCGTTGCTATTGCGTTTAAATTACACCAGTAGACATTACGTTTGTTTAAAAATCGAGTTCGGAGCACTTTCAACTATGTAGTACTAGTAGTCCTTATGGAAGTACTCTCATACCAAATACGCCTAATGTGGAGTACTTGTGTGTCCTATATGGGGCACACATATCCACATACCCGCGATTCATAAGGCATGCGCTCCCCTATGGTCGCTGGTTGGATTCGAACACACACTGACACACAATCTACCACCACCTTCACCCTCCCCCCCTCTCCCATTTGGAGTCTCCATCTCCTTCCTCTTCCATCTCTTTATTGTGAGTTAGGTCTCCCTCCTTCCATCCTCAACCAACCCTAGGACTTCTTGTCCTTCGCAAAGCCCTTTTATATTCTCTTACCACTTTATGCCCAAGCATTCTACTTGTTTCGGGTTTTTTTTTACAAATAGCGGGGTATGTTGGGTGCAACCCCTCAGCACTAAAGGAAGGGGTGGGGTCGGAGCCCCCAAACCGAAAATATTAAGCTTAAGATTCGATGTCAATTGTGTTTCTCCTACGTCGTTAGGCGCTCTGATGCGGTCTTTAGGCAAGTGACTATTTTATAATGACTATTTCCTTGAAGTAGCTCTAGGGGGGCAGTCGTCATTAGGACTATTTATTTCTAGCACCGTCCCGAATGGGCGGAAGTCAAAACGGAGTCATTAAATTTCCTTCAGGTGATGGAACAGGTGCGATGAGGGTCGCATTTAGATCTTGAAGCCTCTCATATCTCTACGGGGGTTTGCCTTCCTCCCCAACCCCTTTTAATACGGGTGGCCCATCTTTCCTATCTAGTCACCCTTTTCCCGGGTTTGACTCTTCTCCTCGTTGGGGTCGGAATTGTAATCATTTAGTATTGAAAGTGAATTGTGATCTTTAGGTCGTGTTAGTGAATTGTGATCATTAACTTGTGTTAATGAATTGTGATCATTAGGTTGTGTTAGTGAATTGTGGTCATTAGGTTGTGTTAGTGAATTGTGATCATTTGGTTCTGAGATTAAATTGACTGGACTCGCTTAAAGTTAGTGAAGGTGAAAAAGCTCGATTACGCTATGAAGATTGACGTCTTATTGTTATTATCGATGCCCGGGAAAGTAAAGGACTTATACCTCGCCCTTGTTATTATTATTTGTTATATCAACCGCCGCTCCGTGGCCTTCTTCTTTCTTATTTGCCACACATTTGTTTCGCTTCACAGGTCGTTTTTTTGGCCACGTGTGTGGGCAGACTCCAATTTGGGGGATTCGGCCTATCTACATTCCCTTTTCCACAAACCTTTCGCTACTTTCACCTTCTTCCACTTTTCTGGGTTCATTTATTCTGTCACACAATAATGTAATAATCCAATTTCAAAATAGGATTTCTTTCTTTTCGGTGTCCTAAATCTTGGTTTGAAAAGACACTGGCTGTGTCCCCTGGTCACTAAAAACCAGACATTTCATTCATTGACCCATTCAAATAAGCGCCTACATTCAATTTCCTCATGACTATTTACAAGTTTATAAGCTTCTATTGTGCCCCCTCCCCCCAATTGTAGTTAGTTCTAGCGCAGAAGATATTCATGGTATGAGGTCACGTCACGGAGTTAGAGGACAAGTTTTGTTTCAGGGGGTCGTTGAGCACCCTGTTGTAGGAGCTTGGTTGAACACAGTGCTTGCTACGCTCGCGTAAATGACGCCGTGAAGATACGCGCATTTAGGTCGCTCGAGAGGTTCGCCTGGGATGCCCCCGTTGGTTGCGTCTCCTAATTTCTGCTTGCTGGTCTTCCTCCTTTATCATTTTTTTCTATATCATCTTTCATGCTGGGTCAGCCGAAATTGGTTAGGATAAGCGAGGATGTAGAAACTTCGTAACCCGAATATAATAGCGGGGAGACTACTTGGCGAGTTTGGCCTGACACATTCGCTCCTAAGGTTAAGTTACGACCAATGCATCGGCCCCTTTAATCCCATACACCTGTCGAATTTAGTTCTACGTCTGTCCTCCCTAGGTAGTTTTAATAATAGACTAGATAGATGTATGGGTGAGGGTGCTATGTCATGCTGCTTCTCCTAGAGGTAAAGTGATTTAAACCTGGATGACAGATTTCACCTTTACCCGCTCCCCAACATTCCATTCCTCTCATAAAGCCTGTGGACAAACTGGTTACCAGTGCACCTTTCATTTGGTGGAAGGAGGAGTATGGGAGGTGGTGTATTGTATGCTTATAATTTGGGGGGAGTGGATCTTTCTCCATTCTCTACTTCCCCTTCGACATTCTCTGTGGGACCCACAAAACCCTGGGAAATAAAACGTTTAACCCAGAGACAAGAAGAAGAAAAAGTGAAAAATTGTTGCATAGTGGAATAACGAGGAAGAGGAGAAGATTACTTTCTTAATTTTCTCCTTTAACTGTTTTCAAGCGCAGGAGACAATAAGGAGCCCAAATTTAAAACCCAATTTTGTCCTCTTATATTCACATGACCACTATCATTACTTAGTTTTCCCCGCCCGTAGAGACCTAATAACACGATCATATTCCTTCCACAACGCATCTACCTCATCACTACTCAGATGCAGCCCAAGCATTGCATACATTTCGTTCATTCCAACAAACCTCTCCCTTGTTTTTCCTTGCTGAAAATTTCAAAGCTAACTTCCGCCACATCGGTTGTTTGGCGTCTCCGCCAAGCCTCTTAGAGCAGAGCAGAAACACATTTCGCATTCCTTGACTTAACCGTGTAAAGGAAAGGGAAGCTAAATAATTGAATGCCACTCTAAGGCAAGCGGACCCTTAGATGAAATAGGACCTTCTGAGGGACCTTTGGTTTCCGGGCAACTCTCCCTTCATGCGAGGTCGTGAGCGATTTAATCACCCGGGAGACGAAAGAAAACAAACAACAAGAAAGATGGGTCCTGGATAGAAATCATGTCGTCCTTGATCAGGGCCATGTCGAAGATCTTTGAAGACTCCGGATTTTTAGGGATTTTCACTTTGGGAAAATTGTTTGCCCTGATTTGGGAGTAAAGGTTTCCTTGTATGCTCCAGGGCAGTGTATGGTATAAAAATGCCCTTACCTAATTTTGCATTAGTTCCCCCAACAATGCACAAGAATTGTTCCTTGTTCATTTGGCCTTCCTTGTTCGGGGGTCATCTTAGCCGTGCTTGCGAATGTTTGTGACTTAGCAAATCGTTTCTTGTTTTCTTTTCTCTTTGTCTTTTCTTTTCTCTTTATGTTTTCTCTTTCTTGGGTCAGTTAATGAGAGGAGAATAAGTAATATGAGTGATGATGTTATTAAGAAACTGTACCTGGCATTAATTCCGCCTCATCTTGACTATGCAGTGCAATTTTGGTCACTATATTATAGGATGGATATTGTTTTTTTGCAGTTTGTGTAAAGAAGGATAGCTAAGATGATTCATGGGGTGGGGAACTGCCCTTATGGTGGAAGGCTTAAGAGACTACATCTTCATACATTAGAAAGGAGAAGAGTTAGAGAGGACTTGTTTGAAGTCTTCAATTGTGTAAAAGGTTATAATAGGATAAGGTTCTTATTTCAATTGAACTGATAGGAAACAGCAATGGGTTTAACCTCAAAAAGTTTAGGTTTAAAAAAGAGATTGGAAGAAATTGGTTTAGAAATCAAGTGCTAGATGAATGGAATAGGCTCACTAATCATGGATTAGAAGCTCCTCTTTGCAGAGTTGCGAGAATAGATTGGATAAAATTATGAATGAGGATGCTAGGTAGGACCTGAACTGGGTGGTGGGAATGTAAGCTATTTGCGGCGGCAATGGACATCATATTCACCTTCCTGTCCCATAAAATCGACAGAAAATTACATTTTGTGGCCAAAAAATCGTGGTGGTGATTTTCTGGAAATTTACCACTAAAACCTAGTTTCCGACTGCAGGAAAAGTAAAAAATATAACAATAGGACGCAATGATTTAATAATGCTCACTTAATCGATAAAATTGTGCGCATTTTTATAGATAATTTTATGGCCCGCATTTAAAATGGCGGTAATTAATTAATATTATAATTTTTCTCACCCCAAATAAGGGGAAATGATTTATTTTACTCTCCGCCCTTTTTTTAATCATATAATTTCTTCTTATTGCTTTTTCATATAATTACAATTACAAAACTGCATTTCTCGACCCGAAAGTAATATAGACAATTCCCGATATATTTATCCTCCTACCTTCTTCTATCTCTCTCCTGCTTATTCCTCTATCATACTGTTCTCCCTTTCTTCTTCCCCTAAGAATTCCATCGTGACCGCGCAACAAATCCCTTTATTATCACCCTCCTTAGCTTCCTTCTTCTTCCTTATTGGCCAGACTCTTTGTTTGTCACATATGTGAGGAAGGCCCTAAGCAGACTCCTATTTGGAGGAATTGGTCAATCTCTATTCCCACATTCCAGTTTCCACGAACCTTTCGCTACTTTCACCTTCTTCCACATTTCTGTTTTCATTTATGTTGTCACTTAATAATCACATTTCAATCCATACTATTCAGAGATGTTGTTTGCCTAGCCATTTCATCTGTACTTTAGTCCCTGTAGTGTAATTCAAGAGTTCGGACAATATAACAAAAAAGCAAACAATTTAAATACATTATATAAACTAACCACCCTTTACTACACAGTTAACTGGCATAGTTTAAAAATAAATTAATCTTAGCGCATTAGGGGTTAAGTAAAGTTTGGTAGTTTTTCTTTATTTGATTTAAATAGGGTCTCCTGCTTCTACGCGCGTTAAAGACAGCGAGTGCAGACTATTGAATTCATTTGCCTTGACTCACACCGGTCCAATTTCTTTGATGCCATTAGAAATAGAGGTATTACAAACTATTATGGTTACCATAATGAAATAGAATAGGTAAGCGAGTAGTAATAACTCACATAGACCGTATCTTCTCGTAAGTTCAGTCTGATTGAGGTTATACCTATTTTTTTTAAATTCATTGCCCTTCTGACCACATTCGCGTGGTTTAATTGATTCCTTTTCGATGTCGTAAATCTTGCTTTGAAGTTTGTGGTTGTCTTCTCTTCATTTACTCATTGAAATAAGTGACTACTTCCAATGTCCTCATGACCATTTACAAGTTTATAAACTTCTATCATGTAAACCCCTCTGCCTCAAGTGTAGTTAGTCCGAGTGCAGCAAGTCTTTCATGTTAGGAGGACAGACACGTCATGGAGTTAAGGGACAAGTTTTGTTGTTCATTGTCTTTTTTTTCTAAATTGTTAATATCCTTTTGCTTGATCTGTGACCAAGCCAACATAATACTCCAAATGTTGTTATCTGACAAGGAGTGGCTATATCTATATCAATATTCCTTTAGCCTTTCTTAAATATTTTGGAAATCGCAAGGAATTAGTACTTCTTGAATATATTTTTAAAAATCACAGAAATGATAAATGTTACTCCTAAAACAAGTAGATACTACCATTTTCTTTCGAGTCTAAAATTTCTGCAAAGGGGGACCTATTTCGGTTTTGAGTTTCAATGGTAATCTGAATATTTGGATGTAGAGTATTAATATAACCCCCAAACTTTGGAGCCTGTTTAGGTGCATCTAACACAAAAAAGGAGTCAATAAAAGGGCCTAAAAAAGTAGTTTACAGTAGTCGAGATATTGATGTAGAATTACATATGAAGGTGAAATATGACTTAAAAGAAGTTGTAAAGATTGTTTAAAAAGAAGTATAGAAAATATATGGACGATCTGTGGATCAAAGAAACCTTTATTAATAATTATTTAACTAGTTTGGTTTACAGCTACATTAGCGCTAAGGGATTTTATATCAAAACATACAAAATAGGTGTTTCTTTGTGAATTTTTGGTTGTTGCAGAATATCTTTTTGAGATTCATGGGAATTGCTTATCGTAATTCTCTTACATTTAAGAGGGGAAAACCGTTTGACAATAAACTCGGTGGATTATAACTCGGGAATGGAGCTATGATCGGGCGCAAAGGAATATGGGCTTATGGGCCTCCGGCAAACAATACATTTTGGCTTGACTATGCGGAGTTTCACTTATTTTTCGAATAAATAATGAGGTAAAGTATGTGTTTGTGTGTGTGAGAGAGAGAGAGAGAGAGAGAAAGATAAGATAGTGGTTATGAGGGAGAGAAAGTATATGTGTGTGTGTGTGATAGAGAAGCGAGAAAGGTTATTCCAGTTCTATCCTTTCCGCTTATCCTCAATCTATCCCCTATCCCTCGCTCTCATCAAACTACAAGAATTATCCCTTTTTTTCCTCTCCCTTTCTTGCCATGCTCCTTAATTAATTTATAAGCCATTCACTCTTCCTTCTATTTGCACCTTCTTCATAGTTGTACATAACTGTGACTACCAGGGCTGACCTTCCTCTTGAGACCCTATGTTTATAGCCTCCCCTCCGAACCCGTCCCATACTTAGTACTCAGATACGACGTATTGCAGCCACTAAATACAAGTCTCGCTTGTCCATGGGGACTGGAGGGGGTGGAGTTGATTCACAGTTCGCTCTTGGCTCCGGTTCTGGTTGTGGGCGTGGTTGGGCCTAGTTGCTATTACGTTTTAAATTCCCCAGTGCTCATTAGGTCTGTTTAAAGATAATCGACGACTTCCACCGATTGAATACTCATATGGAAGTACTCGTGTCAACATACCAATAATGTGGGGTACTTGTGTGTCTTATATGGCGTACACATATCCCCATACCCCCCGACTCGGAACGGGTGGCTCCACTCTGGTCACGAATCTTTTATGATCGCTGGTTGGAGTCGAGCACGCACGCACTTACACACACACACATAACCGATCACCCGGATACTCCCCCCCCACCTCCAACGATCCCCCTCCCCATTCGGAGTTACCCTTATCCTCTAAACTTGCGGTGGGTTACTAATGTGTTACCGTCACTGCTTGAAGCAGCGTTCGACCCCTGCCGTGAGTTCGGTTTGGACAATCTTTGAAGCGATCCACTTGGCTTCATAATAATTTCTTAGGTATTATTATTAATATTAATTTTTGTGTATTAAGGGGCAGCAGGTAATTTGCCCTCTATAACAAATATGTAATTATCGCTAAACATCCCCCCTAACCCCCTACCAGGGTGAAGTTTGCAAATAAGAACTGATTGTAAGTAAAAATATTATGGTTATTTTTTTCATTGATGACGTCACTTTCCTCACCTCGTTTCACCGTTGTCATCTTCTCATTGCCCCTTTATTTTAATTGTGCGTCATTCCTTTCATTCTTCTGATCTCCGACCATAATTCGCTATCTCGTTCTTCGATAGCTTCGTTCAATTTGTCTACTTCTTGCTCATTTATCAGCATTTATATTTATTTCTTTACTTCACTTCTGCTAGACTAGACTAGGCTATAATACGCTACACTCTGCTAGGCAAGCCTAGAATAGGCTATTATAGGCTAGTCTATACTATGTTAAGCTATGCTAAGATATATCTACAAGGGTAAGATATACTATGCTAATTTAAGCTATAAAATGCTATTCTAGGATAGCATATACTATGTTAGGCTAGACAATATAAGCTATGCTTGACTAGGGTATAATAGGATAGTATAGGCTATACTTGTCTTGTATAGTTAATGCTAGGTTAAGTTATACTATGCATGGTTAGGCTAAGCTAGACAAGGCTATACTATGTTATGCTGAGGTAGGCTAAGGTATAATAGGCTAGGGAGGGCTATGCTAAGTTATACTATGTTAGGCTACGATAGGCTAACTAACCAAGGCTATAATAGGCTAAGCTATGCAACGTTATTCTAGTTTAGGGTATGGTATGCTAGAATATTCTAGTATATACTAGGTTAGGTTATAATAGGATACGCTCTGTGATATTATTTTATGTCTGGTTATGCTAGGATAGGCTATACCAAGATAGCCTATAGTATGTTAGGCTAGGCTAGGCTATCGTATGCAAGGATATATTGGCTAGGCTATAGGAGCCTATTCTAGCTTGACTATACTAGGCTAGGTTCTAGCATGAAATGTAAACCATACCTGGTTAGGCTAGGCTATAGTAATCTAGGGTACACTAGGCAATGCTACGCTAAACAAGGCTATACTATAATATTCTAGGTTAGACTAGGGTCTACTAAGCTAGGCTAGGCTATACTAAGCTAAAGTAGGATACAGTAGGTTATGTAATACCAGGCTAGCTAGATTATACTAAGCTATGCTAGGTTAGGCCCGGCACAGCTAGGCTATTCTAGTATAGGGTAGTCTATCCTATGTTTGGCTATACTAGGCTAAAACAGAGTAGGTTATACTATGTTATGCTATACGAGGCAACTTTAGGCTAGGCTACACAACACTACACTATGCTAAATTAGGCTATTCGCTATTATGCTATGCTAAATTATGTGTCTATACTTTCCTATTTTAGGTTAGGCTAGACTATACTATGCTATACCATTCTGTGCTAGGTTATACTATGCTGTGCTATATTATGCAATGATGTGCCATGCTATACTATGATATGCAATAATATTCTATAAAGTGAGGGCAGGCGATTTTTTGGTCAGCAGACCTTGTTTTAATCAGCGTTTAAAGCCCTCTATCCATCAAATTTGGGTCTAAGCAGTCCGTGTTCATTTACAAAGTTTAAATTCTTTGCTTCTTTTAGGGCGGATCGGAGGAGGTCGCCTTTTGTTTTAGGATCATCTGATAGAATCGATTCTAGGGTTGGATTATTTCCAAAGATTTAGCTTTTTATGTCTCGATGTTTGGTTGTTTCTTTTCGAAATGGTTCCCGGAAAAGCTCCCCGGGTCCCCCTCTTTATTCTCATCTATGTGTTCTTCCTCCCCTTTTGTTTAGTTATCCTCCTCTTCGTTTTCTTCCATCCTTCCTCCCTTGTATCTCATTATTGAGTTTAGTTATCTCTCTTAACTGCCTGGATTCGCCAGGTTGTGCATGTATTATTTCTTACACATCATTGCTACAGTGGTGTCTGTAGAGATTTTTTAGGATCTGCTTCTTGATGGTTGTTCATTCTCGCACATGATTCTAATCTTCTTGTCTTATTGTATTAAATTGTATTAATATTAATTTCTATTACTTTTTAATTTGTTTTTAGTAATTCTATGCATCTTGTTCTGGAATGTGGGGCTTTGTGCCTTTAATTATGTTAAAGGCTTCGATTTTGACTCCATCCAAGTTTTGCTGCGGGCTGTTAATTGTGCCCCTTGAAATCTCGTTCTCGATTACCCCTTTCGTGGTCTCCGAGGCGTCGTATGTCCGTGTGAAGGGGTTATTTTAGGATTCCCCGTTGCTATATTTGATCCTTTGGTTTTGTGTCGGGGAAGTGGTTGGATTGTGTTTGTTCTCGGGTATTTCTTCAATAGTAGAGCGAGGGCCTCGTTGCTATTGCCCTTTAGGGTAGATGTACTAAAAGGTTAAATATAAATCATTTAAAGAAGTTGTTTAAAAAGAGGTCCAAAATATATATAATATCTTTGGATTGGAGATACGTTTGTTAATGATTATTTAAATACTTTGGTTTACAGGTAAATTAGTAAATAGGGTTTTGGGATCAAACCATAGTTTTTTGGGGATTTTTTTTGCCTAGAATACCCTTTTGAGAATCCTAGGAGTCTCTTATCGTAAATCTATTACATTTAAAAAGGCACAGCATTTAATAATAAACTTGGTTAATTTATAAATCGATACTCAAGATATGATCGACGCACAGGAATATGGAGCCTTATGGATCTCCGGCAAACTACATTCTGGCTTCTCTCTGTGGAGATTCACTTATTTTTCATATATACTGATATAAAGTATGTGTGTATGACAAAGAGAGAGAGAGAGAGATAAGAAAGGTGAGAAAGTATGTGTGTGTTTGTGAGAGGGAAGCGAGAAAGGTAATTCCGGTTCCTCTCCCTCGATTGCCTCAATTCTCTTTTCTTCCATTAGTCCCACATGTACATTAAAATGTCAAAGAACGATCCATTTTTATCCTCCCTTCGATGTCATGTTCATTGATTCCTCTATTTTCACTTCACTGTTCCTTCTATTTGCACCTTCTTGTACACTACTGCGACTACCAGAGCTAACCTTCCTCTGTAGACCCTATATGCTTGTAGCCTCCCCTCCGCGCCCCTCTCGTATTTAGTACTCTGTTGCAACGTTTGCAGCAGCGTCAGCCGGCCCGACATTCCAGCTGCGCTATGAACAGGTAAGGAGAGGCAATTGTGGAAATGGCTCCACACTTTCCGGACGGCCGATAACAGGAAGCGCTGCTGTTAGATTAGTCGAAACTTTCGATTCCATTCGAAACGTCGGATTGCGCCTCGTTATAAATCCTCTTTCATCATCCTGTCCATTACGCTGTTTGTGAATACAACGTCGGACAACTAAATACAAATCTGGCTTACCCATCGTGACTGGATAAGGGGGGGGAGGTTCAAACCTCCCTCTTTGCTCCTTTTAGGCGTGATTCAGCCTCGTTGTTATTGCGTTTTAAATTAACCAGTGGACATTAATTGTGCTTAAAACTCGAATTCGGAACACTGCCGCCGATGGAGTACTGATATTCCCTATGGAAGTACTCTCATATGAACACACGCCTAATGTGGAGTACTTGTGTGTCCAAAATTGGGTACACACATCCGCATACTCCTCGACTCGGAACGGGGATTTCCGCTATGGTCACGAAGGTTTAATGATCGTTGCCCGGCTCACTCACACCCTTACTGCTACGTGGTGAAGTGAACTTTCAGTGCTTTTCTTCTATCTCACGGTGGAAGTGTTGTGCTTGACCTGTAAAAGTGTTAAAACGGATGTAAATTTGCGAAAAGTGATACGCTCGTGGTGAACTCACGGAACACGTGAATTTCAGTGACATTTTGGAACGCTGGTGAAGGGGTCGGACCCGCTTCCTCGAACCCCCGGGACCGCCCTTCCTCGCCGGTCCTTTGAAAAGCTCCTCCCCTAAGGTAATGTGCCTGGACAAACTCATTTTATATCATGAATTGCCTACCATTATTTGGTTCGAAGCTACTGGTTGGTGATACCACATACCCTCCAATAAATGATAGTATTCTTTTCCCATACCCTGTCTCTGTATGTCTAATTTCCTTCGACTTCCCTGATCCATATCCCTAAGGATAGATGAGATCCCTAAGGATGTTGTTCTTTAGTACTGACCCCAACCTTCTTTAGAAGCTCAAATAACTTCTGTCTATTTAATGAATCCTACGCTTTATCTATGTCCTCGAATGCCATCTCTTATCATTCCTCTTATTTCTACTCTCTATTATTTCTTTGATTATGTAAATTCTTTCTGTTCCCTTTCGAAACCCAGCTTGTTCTTTCCCTAGGACCCCACCGTCCTCTATCCACTCATTTATTGTTCAATTTCCACCACCTTTATCTACCAGGACTACCACGCTTTCTTCACTCGGGACATTTCATGTTCCCATACCTTTTTGAATAATGACATAATCCTTGGTCTCCCATATTCTTAATTTGTTGCCCAAATATCTGATCCCATCCTTCAACCTTTATATTCATTTCCTTCTGCCTTTTCTATATCTATCCTGCAATATTGTCCCTTCCCTCATTGAATTTCCATTCCTGAACAACATTTCGATATTTGCCATCATGTAATATTTTTGCTTAATTAGCTCCTCTCTTTTTAACACCATTCCATCTCCTTTTTATTCTTATATCTTGCCTAATTTTCCTTATTTCTTGCCTTTTCTTCTCCCTCTTAGTATGGACATAATGTGTCTATTTTTTCTCTACCTTCTATTATTATTTTCACTATCTCCCCGGATTTTCTTTTCAGTTCCTTGTATTCGTCCAACTGGTCAGTTCAGTTCCCTTTGCTTCACTTCATTATTCCATTTGTGTCTCCAGTTGCTCTGGATCTTGTTTGCTTCCTTTCTTCTTAATTTCTTCTTTCCTTGCATTATACCACCATCCCTTTAGTCTGCGTCCTCTCGCATCTGGTATCTTCCTGAGGTTACATTTCCTCTAAGCATCCTTTTATCTCTCCTTCTAATCCATCTATTGCTGTCTCTTCTATGCATTGCATTTATCCCCTCTCGCACTGCCAATACAGTTATCTCAATCCCCTTTCCGAAATGGCCACCTTTCACGCTTTTTTCTCTCTTGAGTTTTCTCTCTTCATTGTGCTCTGTGAATCCACAGTCTTCTTCCTTTCCAACAGACTTCCCCGTTTCCTACCCCTCTGCTTCCTATAATATAATCAATCACTAATTCTGCCTCCCTATTTTGCCAGGAATCTTTCTTCTGCCAGGTTCTTATAGAGAGGCCACCCAACTTCACAAACTCCAAGAGTATTATTCGTGACTTTTATTCTTTTCATGCTAAATGGTGTCCATTGTAGTCTCCTATTACATTTTATTTCTTTCTCTCTCCTTTCCCCTCTGTATTTCCTTCAGTATCCTATATTTCTCCTCTTATAAATAGCCGTGCCTCTCCCTCCTCTCCCCACCCTGGTCCTCCTATAGCAGGAAATAGTTGACCTAGGTGATAGATGGACCTACATTTTAACTTGGATTTGGACATGGTTGAGGGTGTTTAACGAACAGGTCTATCTAGGCTCAATATTCGTAAAACCTTTCTCAGCCAGAGAGTGGTAGATTTTTGGAATGATTTGCATAGAGACGTGGTTAATAGTGATTCACTTGGGATTTTTTAAAATGCGTTGGACAGATCTATGGATAGTTTGGGAATTATTTGACCTGGACTGTTTGATCTACATAGTTTAAACATTGGGCTATTTAAATATTACATAGAACATTGACATGGACTCTATGGTCTATAAATTTGTTTATTGACTCATAAAGGTCCACCTAGACAGGCGAAGTGGCTTTTAGTGGTCCTTCCCCCTCTTATGTTCCTATGTGTGTATATGTGTGTATACTGGGCGATTTTAATCCTAGAAATATAGACTGGGAAGCTCTTGTAGGTGATCAGGAGGCTGAGGAAGTTTTGGAGATGGTGCCGCACAATTTACTTAGACAGGTTATAAACCAAGCCACTAGGGGCGATGCTATATTCCATTTAATTCTAAAAAATAGGAAAGAAGGTATTAGCAATATTAGAAATCGAAGATAAATTATAAAATTTACTCCTAAAACCAGTAGAAAGGGGTTTCTAGAAATTGAAGTGAGATATTACCATTTTCTTTCGGGACTAAAATATCGGAAAAGGTGGTACTATTTTAGTTTTGTGTTTCAATGGTAACTGAATATTTGGATGCAGAGTTTTAATGTAACGAAGACGGCGCCGAGCTTGAATAGGTGCATCAAACGCAGAAAAGCAATGATCAACGAAAAGACGGCCAAAAAATGGTTTCCAGTAGTCGAGACACGGATGTTAAATTACATCTGAATAATTAGTGAAATATTCAGCCAGTATCTTGTATTATGAAGGTGAAATATGACTTAAAAGAAGTTGTAAATGTTGTTTAAAAAGAAGTATAGAAAATATATGGAATATCTGTGGATCAGAGAAACTTTTGTTAATAATTATTTACATAGTTTGGTTTAGAGCTACATTAGCGCAGAGGGATTTTATATCAAAACATACAAACTCGGTGTTTCTTGGGTGAATTTTTGCCCCAGAATATCTTTTTGAGATTCATAGGAGTTTCTTATCGTAATTCTATTACATTTAAAAGGGGAAAACCGTTTGACAATAAACTCGGTGGATTATAACTCGGGGAGGGAGCTATGATCGGGCGTAAAAAGGAATATGGGCCTTATGGATCTCCGGCAAACAGTACATTTTGGCTTGACTACGCGGAACTTCACTTATTTTTCGAATAAATACTGATATAAAGTAGGTGTGTGTGTGTGTGTGAGAGAGAGAGAGATAAGAGAGTGATTATAAGGGAGGGAAAATATGTGTGTGTTATGGTGTGAGAGAGAAGCGATAAAGGTTATTCCAGTTCCGTCTTTTCCACTTCTCTTTTATCTATCCCCTCTCCCTCCTCTCCCTTTCTTTCTTCCCTCAGAGGAATTATCCATATTTCTGTAACCCTTTCTTGCCATGTTCCCTAATTCCTCCATTTGCCCCTTCTACATAGTTGTACACAACTGTGACTACCAGGGCTGACCCTCCTCTTGATACCCTATGTTTTTGGCCTCCCTCCGAACCACTCTCTTTCTCACTCCTTCACTATCCTCCTCTATTTTCTCCTTTGGTCTCTTCTTTTTGTCTTCCTCTCCCGTCTTATTATTCCATAATCTGCTTCTCCCTCTCTATTCTTACTACTCCATAATCGGGAGGGTGGGTGGGGGGGTATTCTGGGGGAGTGTTTGAGAAAGATGGGTCCAGCAGAGAAGGAAGTGGAGGATGTGTTAGCGTGGAAGTTGTTTATGATGGGGGGTATTTAGGGCCTCTTTGCGGCAATTAAACCTGCGGGGGGTTCGGTTCCACACATGGCCTCTTAATTTTATGACTCGGAACATTTTCATATTTTGAACTTTTTGCTGAGGGGGAAAGGCGTGTTTGGAACCCCCCCCCCCTCCTCTTGTAAATAGTCTCTTGAGGGTGGTACGATTTCCCCACCCCAACTTGGGTTGGGAGGTTTGGGGTATATAGTAAGCGGATTACTAATGTTAAACACTAGAGTCCAAACCGCCACTGCTTCAAGCAGCGTTCGACCCCTGCGGTGATTTCGGTGTGGACAATCTTGGAAGCGATCGAATTTTCTTCGAAATAATTTCTTAAGTATAATTTTATTATTATTAAAGGGTTTGTGAATTAAGGGTAAGTTAATTTATGCTCTTTTACCTATGGGAAATTAACGAGCTCATTTATTTTGTTTTAGTTAATTTAACTTGACTGGTCAATTTCGTGGCAAGAAACTTTGATTCCGTCTTGTAGTGATTGCTCAGGTTGCTCGGCTCATTCACACCCTCATTGGTAATTGGTGAAGTGATCCTTCAGTGCTTTTCTTCTATCTCACGATAGAAGTGTTGTGCTTGACCCGTAAAAGTGTCAAAACGGAAGTAAATTTCCAAAAATTGATTCGCTCGTGGTGCACTCATGGAACACGTAAATTTCAGTGACATTTTGAATACTGGTGAAAGGACCAGACCCGCTTCCTCGAACCCCCGGGACCGCCCTTCCTCGCCGGTCCTTTGAAAAGCTTCTCCCGTGAGGTAATGTGCCTCGACCAAATTATGTTATGTCTGTAATTTATCATTCATTACCTACCCTCTGCTTGTTATAATATAAGCAATCACTGATTATGCCTCCATAAATCCTCCTCGAGGAAACAGTTCACCTAGGTGATAGATGGCCCTACATTTTAACGTGGAATCCGAACCCATGTGTTTTTTTTCGTCCTATATCATGCTTTGCCCTGTCCCGTGTGTTAATGTTTGGCCATTGGAATAAATAGCGTTGAAAGTAATAGAAGGAAATGGAAGGAAGAACGAAGTTTTCAGAGTTGCAAGTTTGGTCGTTTTTCGCTCTTTTAAATGTCTCACTGGGGTCTTCCTAATCGGGGTTTCTACGTAAATATCCTCCCCGTCCCTTTCGTCCGCTTTGTTTGTAGTACTCGGAAACAGCACTTGTGCTCTCCAACCTGCTGCTACTCTCCGTTCTCTTTGGATGTTAACTTCCTCTCCTTTCTTCGTGCCATTTTTTTAATCATTTTCTTTTCCCTTTCATTTGATGGTTCCATTCTTATTTTATTCTGTATATTTTGTTTTCTTTCTGTTCGTCTCGTATTCGTGATTAATGACATTGTTTTGTTGCCATTTAATCAGATTGCATCTGGATCTTGTGTACATTGCAATTCTCGTGTACACTAATGTAGGCCGTATCCTAACTTGGTATTTCGTTTTCTTTGTTCCTTTTTCAAAATGAAGTTTCTTAGTTTGTAAAACGATCTCATTCTATCATTCTCTCTCTTTATTCTTTGAGTTACGCGTTTCTTGTAACCATTTATTGTGGTTGTTAGCTCCAAAATCTAGCCTTCTCTGTTCTATTTGTATCGCTTGCAGTCTGACAACATTTTCGATACTTGGGTTTTATTTTGAGTTTATCTCTTCCGGTTTTATCTTCCATTTTTATTTCATCATAATCGTTCAAGTTTTTTATTTGTACTGCGGTCGTCATCTTCACCGGCCAACTGTTTGTTAACGCAGTACTCATTCCTGGGTGGAGGGTTGACGCACAAATGGAACAAAGCTATCTCGTTCTTCGATAGCTTCGTTCCATTTGATTGGTTCTTGTTCATTTCTTAGCATTCATAATTCTTCCTATATTTCATGTATGTGTTCTGTCATGATTAAACTCTAAAGGTAAAGATGTCCCGAAGATTCCCCCGTGGGGGAGAGGCGGGCAAAGGTGAAGAGATATTATTTCTTTTTAGACCCCTCGTCAGAGGATGGTTGAAGGGATGAAAGGTGAAGATGGGATGAAGTTATCGAGACTTCGAGGAATTTCTTGGGGCTCTCAGGTCCAAGGGGAGAATGGGCGCGATGCAAATAGGCCAATCCAAGAACCTTTTCATTTTTCCCGCACGCCTTTGAAACGAGATTTAAATCTTGGGTTAAAACGTAAGAAATGACCGAGGGTTCGAGCCCCTGAAATCGCCTCTTTAAACTCGCCCCTTTCTCACGAATTCAGGTTCCCCCTCCCCTTCAATTTTTATCCTGGATTCGCCACTGATCTATGTCAATATTCATTTAGTACTTCTTGAATATTTCGAAAATCTCAGAAATTATTAAAAGTGAATCGCAAAACCTGTAGAAATTGTTTTCTCTAAATTGAAGTGAATTTCGGCCATTGCAATTGTAAATAGAATGGAACCGTTTTAAACCAAAATATTCTAGCTTTAGCGTAATTCTTTGCCCTATCGCATTTCCCATGTTCACTCAGTGGTACTTTCCATGTTTTCATTAAGTTCGTCTATCACTTTTTCTTCTTCACTGCTTCTAATTCTTCCCGATTTTATTTCACCGTTGGCATCTTCTAATTACTTTTTTTTTTTACTTGTGCGTCCTTCTTTTCATTCTTCTGATCTTCCTTATGTACTCCTTCGCTATCTCGCTCATCGATAGCTCCGTTCCATCCGTCTGTTTCTCGTTCTTTTATCAGCATTTATAATTCTTCCTTTACTTCACATGGACGGTTCTTTGCATCGCGGGAAGTTCCCGCTGATGACACACAATTGGCAACTGAAGTTGAGGTGAACTTTAAAGTGACTTAAATAAGTTATTAAGTTCGGGCACAAAAGTGACAAATGAATTAACATAGCAAGAAGAGATAATAGATAAATAAACTATGAAATGGATGGGCATTGGCTAAATGCAGACGAGGATGAAGAGGACTTTTAGAGCACACGTTTTTTAATCGGCGTTTAATGACCTCTTTCCACCAAATTTAGGTCTAAGCAGGCGGTGTTCATTTACAAAGTTTAAATTCTTTGGTAGAACTTTGCTTCTTTCAGGGCGAATCGGAGGAGGTCGCCTTTTGTTTTAGGATCATCTGCTAGAATCGATTGTAGGGTTATTTTGGCTTTACCGTCCTATTTATGAGCCTGTCTCCTTGTTCTCGGGTATTTATTCAATGGTAGAGTGAGGGCTTCGTTGCTATTGCCATTCAGGGCAGAGGTATGTGTTTTTTCTTCCGGGTTCTTTTCGCTTGCAATCCTTTTTTTGCGAGGTGGCGCTAAACCTAATGGCGTCACTCTTTCGTCTATTTCGTTTGCCCTGTTCACTCGGTGGTTCGGACACTCGTCCTTTCCATCTTTTCTTTAAGTTTTTGAATCACTTTATTTTTAAATTCTGAGTTGAAATCTTCGTTTTATTCTTTGTGCTGATTCTGAAGATTTGTTCGACCTCTTTTGAGAATTAATTGAATTTCTTCCCCGATTTAAGTTGACCGTTGGCATCTTCTAATTACACATTTATTTTAATTGTTAGTCCTTCCTTTCATTCTTTTGATACTTGCCTATAATTCCTTAGGTGTCGCTTCGCCATCTCGTTCTTCATTAGCTTCGTTCCATTTGTCTGCTTCTTGTTCATTTATTAGCATTTTTAATTCTTCCTCTAGACCTCTTCATCTCCTGATATCCTATAGTATTGAAATATATAAACAACAAATGCGCGTGGCTTTTGTTGCCAACTGGGCCGCTATTCAAAGCGTGTGCTACTGATTGGTGGCCCTACCAGGGGAGAAAGTGGACGGTGGCTTGCATCAGGGGACGATTTCCTGCATTGATGCACATTTGGTAAATCTCATTCAGTTGACGGTCCATATGATCGGTCCATTTGGACGCAAATCTTGTTTTGTAAGTGAATTAGGGGAAAGACTCTCTCTCTCTCTCTTTCTCTCTCTCTCTCTCTCTCTTTCACTCTTTCTTTCTCTCTTTCTCTCTCTCTTTCTTTCTCTCTTTCTCTCTCTCTATTTCTCTCTCTATTTCTCTCTTTCTCTCTCTCTTTCTCTCTCTCTCTCTTTCTCTCTCTCTCTTTCTCTCTCTCTCTTTCTCTCTCTTTCTCTCTCTTTCTCTCTCTCTTTCTCTCTCTCTCTTTCTCTCTATTTCTCTCTCTCTCTTTCTCTCTCTCTCTTTCTCTCTCTCTTTCTCTCTCTCTTTCTCTCTCTCTCTTTCTCTCTCTTTTTCTCTCGCTCTCTTTCTCTCTCTCTCTTTCTCTCTCTCTCTCTCTCTCTCTCTCTCTCTCTCTCTCTCTCTCTCTCTCTCTCTTTGCTTCTATCAACTGGTCCTCCAGCCGTTTCATTTTCTCGCCCATTTCTTCGAGCGTTAATTCATCTAAGTTTGTTGGTATATAATTTCGTCTTTCTTTATTTGGTTTGTCTTTATTCTTGACTCATAAATTGGTGGCAGGAAACTATGGCTAGTCAAATCAATTGGTGTTTTCTTCATTCAAATTGGTACATGAAATGATGTGGATAGGGGAACAGATATTAGAATCTGTGGTTATCCGACCCTAATAGTGAAGAGATTACTTGGGGATTCTTAACCAGAATAGCTCTGCTCCAGGGATAAATTGTAACCCGTGTATTTCCCTCAACATGGTCGTTACCAGCTAGCTAGCCCGAGTAAGTGCGTGTCTGTCTCTTTGTGTCGGTAGAACTGTCTGTGTACGTTCTCTTGGTGACGCTTTATTGTGGAGGAATCCCCTTTGAATAATATTATTCCCCCCCCCTCTCTCCTAAGACAGTATTTCGAGAGAGAAACGAGTCATCCCCCCCCCCATCCTTCCGACCTCTCCCTCTTTGGCCCCGCCGCCAGGTTCCTGTGAAATTCACACCGAAGTTTCCTCCGGGTCCTCTCACCCCCCCCCCCTCCATCGGGTTGGTAGACTGGTTTGTATCCTCGCCGTAAACCTCGTTTATGGCCCCGCTGCTGCTGATCCCAGCCGTTGACACTTCCTCGCAAGGAGGCATTCGGTTCATCACGCCCGATAACGAAGGTTAAGAAGGTCTCAATCCCTCTCTCTCTCTGTTTTGAAAACGCTCCAGGCTGACGAGCAGATTCGGTTAGACGCGACTTCGCCGAAAGGAGTGCAATTCAACGAGCTCTCTCCCAAGAAGTGTGAGTGACGGTCTCGAACCACGGAAGAGCTGGACGTCACACTCGTGTCTTCGGGTCAGGGAGAATCGTCTCGTGAGGCAACGTCAGCCTTTCTCATCCGCCTTCGGATCAAGGATTGGAGAAGCCGTCCTCCCAAGTTCATCTAGTGACCTCTTACGACAAGAGGCCCATTAGCTTGCTCAAGCCGAGTGTGGAGAAGTCACCCCCCCCTCTTCGAAGTTCGTTCGGTGACCTCCTGAGGACAGGAGCCCCGCATCTCGCAAACGCGAGTTCGAGAAGAGTATTTCCCGCTGGGGGTTCTGTGGCTATCCCCCCCGTGAGTAATCAAGGTCACCAAGACCTCCCCCTAGTTGCCCCAACTTACCCTCGAGTTTCAAAGGAAGTAAATCATTCATTATTCTCAATCTCCCATTATAACTATTCCCTAACCACGGTTATCTAACTAGTATTCGGAGTTTAAGTCTGTCTCATGTATGTACCTTTTTATATATATTTATTGTTGTCCCCTTTTTAATTCGTGTGTTTTAAAAGTCTATTTTTGTCATTGTGTTTGTTGTATTCCTTGGTTACGCAGCTGCCGCTATCTACTTAAATCGCACTCTTAGAAACAATAACAGTTGTCGCCTTGCTTGGCCTACCTTAGAGCCTGTGTGGGCATATTTACGTACAATTGGCCATATCTCGACAGAGATACTAGAATCTGTGGTTATCTGTCCCTAATAGTGAGGAGACTACTTGGGGATTCTTGGCCAGAATTGCTCTGCTCCAGGGATAAATTGTAACCCGTGTATTTTCCTCAACATGCTCGTCACCAATAATCATCATCATCCAGCTAGCTAACCCGAGTAAGTGCGTGTCTGTCTCTTTGTGTCGGTAGAACTGTCTGTGAACGTTCTCTTGGTGACGCTTTATCTTTAGTTTCTTCATTTATAATCTTCATTTAATGTCTTCGTTTAGTCGTTTGTTATTATATGGTCTTTATTATTTCAGGGTCTTTGCTATTTCAGGGACTTTGTTAATGCAGTCTTTGGTATTTCAGGCTTTTTTGTTATTTCAGGGCCTTTGTTATTTCAGGGTCTTTATTATATCAAGATTTTTGTTTATTTCAGGGTCTTTGTTATTTCAGGGTCTTTGTTATTTCAGGGTCTTTGTTATTTCAGGATCTTTGTTATTTCAGGGCCTAGGTTATTTCATGGACTTTATTATTTCATGGTCTTTATTATTTAATTGTCTTTGTTATTTCATTGGCTTTGTTATTTCATGGTCTTTGTTATTTCATTATCTTTGTTATTTCATGGTCCTTGTTATTTCATTATCTTTGTTATTTCATGGTCTTTGTTATTTCATAGTCTTTGTTATTTCATAGTCTTTGTTATTTCAGTCTTTTTGGTTTCCGGGTGATTGTAATTTCAGGGTCATTGTTATTTTTGTTTCTTTGTTATGTTTGTCTTTGTTATTTTTGCCTTTGTTATTTTGTCTTTATTATTTTTGTGTCTATTATTTTGTCTTTGTTATTTTAGTGTCTTTGTTATTTGAGTATCCGTGTTATTTGATCTACTTTGTTATTTGATTTCGGCTTTGGTATTATTGAATTAAGAAGCGTTATTGAATTAAGACGTGTCATTGAATTAGGACCTGTTATTGAATTGAGAAGTGTTATTGAATTGTGAAGTGTTATTGAATTAAGAAGTGTTATTGAATTAAGAAGTGTTATTGAATTAAGAAGTGTTATTGAATTGAGAAGTGTTATTGAATTGTGAAGTGTTATTGAATTGTGGAGTGTTATTGAATTGTGAAGTGTTATTGAATTATGAAGTGTTATTGAATTGTGAAGTGTTATTGAATTGTGAAGTGTTATTGAATTGTGAAGTGTTATTGAATTGTTAAGAGTTAGTGAATTAGGAGGTGTTATTGAATTGTGGTTATTGAATTAAGACATGTTATTGAATTGGGATGTTATTGAATTGGGATGTTGTAGGAGAATAGCATGATGCTCCCAAGTTTTGCCCACCTCCCTTCCGGGCGGGCCGCTTATCAACTCTCCCCCTTCCGGCCCAATATCTGGTGGTCTTCAGCCGGAACAAACCGCCGGTCATTTCAGCTAACCACTGAGTTCCTTCCCGGACTGTTTATCGATAAATGGGAGCCCATTTTCGCTTCCGATAGTTGCCGGAAGTTTATAAAGGACAAAATGGAGTAGCTTCACATCTAATCTACTTCCGGCGCCCTGAGAACCTCTCCCGAGTTTCGAGTATAAAAGACGAATTCTTTTAACCCTCAGTAGTAGAGCCTGCACAGCGTCTGGCGGGGCAGGAATTGCCATCTATCGCTGTATTGGTAATTCGTCGAAGCATCAAGTTTTCAGAAAGGAGATCGGTCTCAGTTAGGGAGGCTCCTTATCCCGTTGGTCTGTAAGTCAGTGCGGACCAAAGCTCGTATTCATAAGTAAGAACCGAAGCTACAAACAGCCTCACTCTGGTTCCCTAAGCGAGAAAACTACATGTCGGCTTTTCTCTGGTTTCAATCTGTATATCGATACCGTATCTTGACGTCCGGTATGGAATTATAAATTTCTACACTTTGTCGTCGTGTTTGTCAACACGGAATGGGCCTGCATAAGACGCTTCTAGTTGTTTTCGAACGCGATCAACAGGAACCCACACATGCATTGCATCTCGTAATTCCTTGGGTACGAACGATTTTGGTACTGAGTGTAGATGTCCTTTAGAGATGGCTGTGAAATCAATTTGTGACATAGCTTTAGCTATTTATTCTTTGATGAATTTGCAATCAGCTTTTGACGAAGAGGATGCCCCTAGGGGTTTTGGACAAAGGCGGATTATCCCCGTGATGGGCAGTAAATAGCGAGAAAGCCGAATCATTAGGCAAACATCGGATGCCCAGAAGAACATTTGGTAGGTCCATTAACCATCCTTGCCGACGAGCAGCCACAATCGAACTTTTCAGAGTCATGTGCGATCTTTTCACTATTCCGTTTGTGGTGAGTGTCTACGCCGTGGTTCGTAGGTGATAAAAAACCAACGCAAGCAGATAACGGCTGGAAAAGTTCAGATTTAAACTGGGTTCATCTGTCATTAATCTTATACCAAGGAAGACCAGATCCGGAGTTCCAACCGTTGCAGCACTGATGTCTGGAATTGATAGAGCTTCAATCTACCTCGTAGCTCTGTCTATTCATGATAACAGGTAACGATTATAAGATGCAGTGTACACAGCGGTAGCGAACCAACAATGTCAATGTGTACTCTTTCGAATCTCGACGTGGGAATAATAATGGGCTGGATTGGCCTCTTGGTGTGACGATTGACATTGGAGGCATTGCAGTGTCCATGAACGTATGTCCCTGTCCATATTAGGACAGAAATACCTAGTTGTGACCAACTCAAGTGATGCTTTAATTACAGGATGAGATATATTATGTAGTTGTTTGAAAATTGACATCATTCAGGCTATAGGAATAAACGGTCGTGGATTTTTAGATATT
The DNA here is from genome assembly GCA_963969495.1 of Ceratothoa steindachneri. Lineage (NCBI taxonomy): Eukaryota > Metazoa > Arthropoda > Malacostraca > Isopoda > Cymothoidae > Ceratothoa > Ceratothoa steindachneri. Next base: position 19,203,100 of record OZ018327.1, read on the forward strand.
ACTTCACACCAAAGGAAATGTTTTTAATTCGGATTGAAAATATTTCACTTCATTTTGCTCCTGCGCTGTTGCCAAAGAACGGAGGTCAAACTAGTCTATTTGGACTCGTTAATATATTCTAATATCGCTGTGCAGCTACATTGTTGTTTGTCAGTCTTTGCACGTAGCGGCGAAGAAAAGGTAAATACTAATAGCTTGTGGACCCCACATAAGGTCATCTTTCGACCTTCGATTATGTGTCTGAAATGGATCACACCAAGATACGCATTCAAGAGTTCCTTGTCACAAGTGGAGTATGATTGTTGAGTTTTACTTAACTGTGGAGACCCATTCACCATTTGATGAAGAGCAGCACCCACTGCGAATTGAGAGCTGTTTGTCACTAGTTGATACGGCGAATCATTAGGTAATTGGTTACGTAACTTGGTTGAGATTATGGGTATTTATTTGGTAACATTGAACTTTTCCAGTGCAGCTTCATTACAGACGAGCTCTCGAGCTTTAGATTGAAGTCATGCGAGTTCTGTCAGAGGAGGTACAATTGCAGCAAAATTAGGCCTCATCCTCCTATAATAGCCCAGCATACCTAGAAATCCACGTAGTCATTTGTAATCTACCGGTAAGTGCATTTCACGATTTCTGCGAACTTCCTCACTGGAACTTTGAAAGGCACATACGTGCAGGCCTAAGAAATCAATTTCTTGCTTCACGACCTCACATTTTTCATTAAAATTCGCTGATTATTTTCCCTAATATTTGTCAGACTTTGTATAGATGTTCTATGGGATCACTTATGTTATCTGGGAAGATGAGAATGTCGTCGATATCGACAAAAACGAATTCCAAGCCACAAAAAAATTATGACGTTGAAATATGTCGCTTGAATCTACTTGATTCATCGGAATCTGGTGATATACCCGAACCAAATCTAGTCGCGAGAAAACAACTTTACCTTGGAGAATGGAGATGATTAATCATGCTACGAATTCCTAGCAAAGGATAACAGTCCTGTTTTTTGTTGTTTTTTTTGTTTTTATTGCGTTCAGGGATCGAAAATCACCAACAACTCTCTACTCGCCTGGGCTCTTTTTTTGCATTATATGAATGAGTGAATCCTTTGATGACTTTGATTGTCGTATCACACTTTATTTCAATAGAGCTTCGAAGGTTGCTTTGGTAACTTGTCCATTGAACGTGGCCTTGAACGGGTGAAAGTCGGTGAAGCACTACTAACCTCGATTGTATGAACAACGAAATCAGGTGTGGAAGAACTAGCATATACAAACCTTGGGTTATATATACAGATTCGTATTTACGCAAAACTGCCCCGCAATTGATCGGAACATGCGAGAGGTCATAAATAATTATTAATGATACCGCGGGCGCACTGGATTGCTTCACTTTGGAAACGAGCCTAGTCAATGATGATGCCACGAGCACAATTAACCATAAGATCAAAATGCGCAAGAAATAAAATCGGCTCCTGACAATGACGACGTAGTATCTGCAAGTACGAACATCCATCTAAATGAACGGCGCAAACTAGACATAACTATATCTAATTGCACTTTACCGTGTACTTTTACTCCGTTAGAAGTTGAAGTATTTAAACTTGAATGACGCATTTCACAAAATTAAACAAGATTTGCATTCGAAACCTGAATGTCATTGTGGACGGCGAGTAGTGCGAGGCCGTTGTGGCGATCCTGGCCAATGGCGCTCCTCATGTACGTCATTAGCCATTTCAAGGCTGAGAATGAGCGTTCGTCCCCTCCATTTGAGACCGGCAGAGTCATTAAGATGGTCGGGATCTTCGCAATGTTCGGGAACATACGGGTCTCAGCGTACTCCTTCGCATTCTTGACAGTCCTGAAGACTGGAGCGGAATTTGTCCACCGCTGTGCCGCCGCCTGCACTAGCACCAGTGGTTCGACATCGTTCTCGTAGAGCTTAGCGGCATTAAGGATGGCATCAACTTCTGCTTTTGAGCCCTTGAGAAGCTCCTTCAACCGGAGAGCAACTGGCACAGTATCGTCCTCAAATCTTCTTTCTCTTCAGCTCAGCGATCACTTGGTCAACGACCGGAATATAGACCGAGCGTCGATAGTACTCCTCACCAGTCCTGGCCGGGATATTCGCGGGCTGAGTCTGTCGTGCATAGACTTAGGGAACAAGGACGTCATCGTGAGCTGAGTCCACTTCAATCAGGAGATCCTTGGCTTTTGTAAATACAGTGTGAAAGTGCTCCTCAGCATTCATTTTGAACTTGGCGAAAACAGTCTCGATCTCACGAATCCGTGCCTACGCAGATGCCAAGTCACCGTCCTTCTTCTGCATGGTCATGCTCGGCTCGAGTATGTGGGCCAAAACTGACTCCACCACAACCAACCCAATTAGAAAGCGAGGATCCGTAATCGCGGCAAGTAAGATGCCAGCATTAGCATCAGGCTGTATTTCCTCTTCCATGAAGACCACGATGTGAGGCAGTAACTCGATGAACACAAGGAGTGCATCATGCCGCTCAACCCGTCTGGTGGGACACAAGGGCACCAACTTCTCCCGCTTAGCTGAGGAAAGCTTCATGATTTTGGAGAACCGGAGCGTCCGCATGTTGCTGAAGTAAATAAAATTATGGACTTCGTTGGCGGCACAACTTCTGAACTTCCCCATCATGACGCTCGTTCCGTCGAAGTCTAGGTCCTGGCAGTTTGACATGTCCAAACCAAGGCCACCGAACTGCGAATACCCCTGACGCTCCGGCTAAGACCTCTTCAAGCACCAATCGATCTGTAAAGCGAAATATGATTATAATGACACCTGCTCATAATGTCAAAATAGCATGAATTCTACTTTTGGAGTTAGAGACCAATTTTTCGGATAGAAGTTAAAGTGTCACCCACATGTGATATCGATCCGCTATTCCTGAATAGTTTTGCTAATAAGTGTTGAGTTGGCTCGGCTAGCCAAGCTGGTGGTGAGGTAGTTGACGTCGGCATCTCCTCCCTGGGCTCGATAACGCAGAATCGCTCAGAAGACTCCTTCTCCTGTTTTGCTAAGAATATAGAGATCCAATGGACCGTCATCTCGATGCCCACGGAGAGGCAGCATATTTCGTCCGCAGAAGAGGATGCTCTCAATGATCGGAACCAACAGGCGCCGGTTGATCTCGATTTTCTCCTCCTTCTTCGTCTGTAGCATGGTATCGACAGCCTTCGTCGGGTTTCGCAAAGTGTCGACAAATCCCTCCATTTTCGTCATAGCTGCCACGTGATATCCGTGCTTATTGTGAATGCGGAGCAGTTCGGTGGCTTTTTTTGTACCTGCACATCGACTTTAACACCAAGGTGTCCAGCCTATGGCCTCCATTTCCACCGAACAGCACACATGCTACGTAGTATCCACCCTCGTTCAGCAACGAGTACTTCAGCCAGGGGTATGTGATACAGCAGCTTGGTTGGAATCGCTTTTTATGACTACCTTCTTCAATGAAGGTAGCGATTCGACAGATGGGACAGTGTGGTTGATTAAGGCCACTTTCTCGGAGTCTGTGGCCGCCTTGTTCCCAATGAAGTTGGCAACGTCCACTGGAGCTGCGGGGAGTATCAGTGTACCATGCGAAAAAAGAGAAGTGAGCTCCTTGCCTTCCTGCTCCTCGTGGTGAGATTTGGCTTTGCTGTTGGATCTACAGGCTGTCGATGTCGAAGTCCTTGGCTGTCAATCCAGCTCATTGACATCACGCTCACAATCACCACTCGTCTTGGACACTTTGGTCTTGAAGAACAAGGTGATCTTCATATCGCTGGTTCGCTTCATGGTACACGCCCTGTAAATGAGAGGGAACAAATGCATCACATGGAAAATCCCAGCCGCTAACATCACCACATGTCCGTAACAATATATAATAAAAGAAATAACTTACTTTGCACTGCTGGGTCTCGGAGAAAGGATGACTCGGAGATGATGCTGGTGTAGTTGCATGGAGAAAGAAAAGAGAAAGAGAGATGATGCTGGAATTAGTTCCGAAAGTAAAAGATGCCATCGAGCACAGGCCCAACACAGGCCACCTGACAAAGAGCGGAAGGGCCAAGTGCGTGAGTCAGGATGCGCGATCCGACTGGTCAGCGAGTCAGGCGTACGCGCCGTGTATCCGCCGTGACTCAAGACACGAGGTGCTAACTCGAAAAGCGATGCAAGCTAGGCATAATGTGTGGAATTTTCTCCTGGTTATGAGGGGGCCCGGGGCCTCGGAGCCCCCTCGGACTCCACCCCTCCTCTGCGTCCTGCTGAAAGACGTAGTTCGCTCTCTTCGTGATATTTCTCACTCAGGGCAGCACTTTAGTGGCCGCTAACCGGCCTCGAACTACACCGGCAGCATCTTCTTGCCATTCGAAGCCATGACGCCGAGCATCATCAAGGAGGCTGCGTTCTTGGTCGTGGACACCTAGCGGACTTCGCGGATGTCGTCCTGGCCAAAGCTCACCACCTGGTCGTTCTGCTTGTTGATGATTGGATCGACCTCATTTTTTTTATCAGAAAAAAAGAAAAAATCGATTTCCATGACTCCTCAAGTTGTTGAGAAGGGGACGACAGCACTCACGACGTTTTTCTCGCATACGGTCGGTGAACAAAGGCATTTCCACGCACCTCAAATTCTTGCTGCACTCCTCCTTGACGGCCCTGGACACTAGCCACCGAAATGTTCTTCGCGAGCGCTGTCATTTTGAGCTTCGGAGCACTTTCGAAGGCCTTTCTCGCAGTAAAACGATTGACAACTTGAGGTTTGCCTGAACAAAATTGATCTTTGAGGCCTTCCCCGTTCTTGAGCCTCTCCTCGACTCTGTGAACGGTCATCTGGCTGACGTTGAGCAGCTTAGCAAGGTTAGCCTCGTTACACTCCACGCGCAAGATCGCAAAGATCTCAAGTATTTTCACTTCTATCTCGACACACCACACAATGGGAAAAACGTGTTAATGACATATGTTTGAAAAGTAGATCTTTAAATTTATTTGACGGGGGCATTTCTATCACACACGTAAATCTCTCTAAAGGTAAAAAAAAACCGACTGTAAGAACATTTTGGGGGGGGAGGGGGGCAAAATCCGGTATTATTATTTAGTCTCTCAGCGACAGTGTGCAAAGTGGGCACGCCGATTGTCACATTTTCTGCGGTCTGCCGTTTTAGTTTTCCGAGGGGGGGTGGAGAAGAATGTTTAGATGATGATTGGATTTGTTTGTTTTCATTTCGCTTTGTCCACCTGGAGCACGGTTTACAATATCTAGCATTAAATACGAAATACAAATGTGCACAGCACACAACAGGCTTTTGAGTATTATGGAAAGGTAGTGGTGATGATGGCACACATTTTGTGTTATCGCTCCTATAATTATTAGGCACGAAATTTGATCGATTAACATCAGAGTACGCACTGATGGGCACTGACCGCGCATTTTTCGTATAATGCAGTTTATTGATCTAACTATTACTGTAATCAAGTAGTATAAATAATCTTACCCTATGCAAGGACCACCCCGGTTATAGATAGTTTTTATATCAGAGCACTTCTCACCTATACAAACTGAGATAAGACAACCACAGGATAAAATACAACACGCCACGCCAGCTGGCAATCGACACCTTTGAACGAGAGCAACACATAATCTTCCCTCGCCAAGCTCGCCAACCAACTGCCCGTGAATCTCAAGCGTACCCGCACCAAGGCGGTCATTCCAGAATGTTCCACTAAATTCCCTCAGACAGACCAATTCCTTCAAATCTCAATCACATGCTCCCCTGATCATTAAGATCACCAAAACAACAATGTATATTAAACAAGAACGCAATAATGCGTTCAGACCACACAAACATATAAATTAAAGATCTATCCCCACACAAATTATAACTAAGCAACACTATTTACAAACGGTCAATAACACTCGATCAGTATTGAACGTAATCGGACAGCCAGTTAGGTGTTCTTCTTACTTTCTGTGAACGTCGTACTCCATCACCAGAATCGGTCTCACAAACAACCTAATCCTGCAATTAATCATCACCCTCATCGTTTGAATCATCAGAGGATGAAAACCCACAACAATGACTGGTCGAATGTCCAACACATGACGTGGCATGCTGTTGACAGCAGACATACCCTTTATTCCATTTAGTAGTGCAACGAGCTAATGAAGGTTAAACTAAACTTCATTACCAATCTGAATATTATCAGGGTCTCTTTTTGCAGTTTCTGATGTAATTAATAGATGGCGCCTTTCATAGGTATATATCAAACGTAGTGGCACCGACTTTTCATCATCCCCCTGATCGTTGGGAGATATTATACCAAAACACTGCTTCTTTTTGTAACAATGATTCCTCTTTCAGCTAATGCCTTTATTGTTCTGCGGTGGTGTAGCTCTACTATTCCATTTCCACCTAGTCTGTAAGCTGCTCTAAACACACTAGAAATGTTACACCTGTCACATAGCCGTTTCAACAACTCTGACCGGAACGCCGTACTGTTATCCATTAACAATTCATTAACTGGTCCTCTCTCTCAAGGAATATCTCTTCTTGTATCTGCACTGTCTCCGACCAGGGTTGTCAAATCAAAAAACCAGGGTTTTATTCCCATTTTGGGTGGGGGGTGGGGGCTTAATCAAGTGAAATTGAAAAAAAACAGGGGATTTGTTTGTTTTTTTCAAAATTATCCTTTCTTTCAAGAAATGAATACTATTTATCATTCTTTTATTCAAAATGCATATTTATGTTATAATTTCAACAAATATGTATCAAATTAAGATTATTTCTCTGATACTGACTCATAATTCATCTCTCCTTTACCAGGTTGTGGCTATCATTGGCATCCACAATCAGGCCTGTAGCCAGGCCGTGATTTTGGGGGGCTATTTCTATTTTAGGGGGAGGGCTATTTTTTTACAAATACCATCTGGATATTTAAGTTTTCGGTTCGCCGTACTTACATATATTTAACGTTATTAATAGAGTGATAAGAAAAAGCCACTTACCAGCCAGTTCGTTATTAGCTACCGCGACTACCAAGCCAACAACAGTTCAGATCCGTAAATAGCATTATTGTTGTAGTTTTGGGAGTTGAGATTATAGGATTTTGTTATGATAATACAATACATACAAACACTTGTATTTTTATCATAAAATTGATTTATAAAATGATATTTAATATAATCAGTTTGGGAAATAGAATTACAAATGGAATTTGAGGATTGTGAAGATAGTGTTTGCTACAAAATTATTGCAATGAACTTTGAGAATTGGCGATGAATTCTTAGAAAGTTTGAATGTATTTTAACTTATAGACTGGCTAGGGGCAAAATACAATTACAGAGCTTTACTATGCAGTCAGTTCTTCCAACTAGTAAGCCAACCAGGCTGTTCACAAAACCAAAGTGGCAATATGAAGCTGGAGCCACACACAAAATAACCTCTTCCAGAAGATATATAGGGTCTGTGGGTAACGAATTCTCTCTTGTAGTTTCGTAGGTATAAATATATATATATATATATATATATATATATATGTGTGTGTGTGGATTCTTTATTCCTAGGTAAATAGATGGAATAAGCTTCGAAATGGCGAAAGTAATGACAACTTTTCTTCTTGAATAATAATGATAACTTTTTCTGACTGACTTTTCCACAAAAGTACACCAATATAAATAGTCATTTCATCTATTTATAATACTACACAAATTCACCAATCAGGATTGAGATACATTTAATCGTCAAACTTATGTTCATTTTTGGAATAACATTTGGACATTGGACATAGCACGTTAGGAAGTGTAGATTAGTAGAGCAGAAGTAAGAGAGTATAGTGGTGAAAGGGTTTTGACAAGGATACTAAAGGTAAGTTTATTATAAGTTTGAAGTGGGTATATTTCCCTGGTGGAAGGGTATCTCCAGCAAAAGTAGGTAGTATAGTAAAAATAAAGCACACAAGAGCAGGGATGTATAGATCCCTGGTTAAAGGATAGCTCTGGCAATGTTAGTCTCGTGTTGTGTTGCTTGGGTGTCGAAATAGGTTGGCATTCAAGCCTTTGTAGTAACTAGTAAAACTCGCAACTACGGTAAGTCAAATTTTGGTGAAAAGTTGTCCTAAATTGGGTTGTCATAATCGGTAAGAGTGTTACATGTTTGGGTTGATGTTACCGTTCGGTTAAAGTCTTCTTCAAATTTTTGGCTAGCTTTTAATAATACGCTCGCAATGTAACGTAGATGTTATGGCGAGGAGTGTTTTATTCTCGGTCGACTTTTGCCCCTTTGGGGGAGGACGGAGAAGTCTCCTCCTTGCCGGATCTCTCTTACTGAACTCTGCGTCCGTGAGAACAACGTAAGCGTCGGTTGAGAATTGGACAAGGTCGTGGAATAGAGCCTGCTTTACCAGATCTTCAGGTATGTCAGCCTCGTAGTCCCACTTGTATTGTCCGGCCCTAAGGCCATCGACAATGTCCTCTGGGACTGCGTCGTCATGAAACTAGTTCCCTTCGGCAGCCTATACTCTGAGGTTTATGTACCTGGGAGCCCGATTCTTTGAAGACGAGGACCTACTCAGTCGACGTGACCACGATGCCTTGTTGGGGCGGGGCGAATGCTCCACCTTCTTAGCCCTCACACCAGCAGCTTCCTTCCGCTCGACTTGTGCTTCTGTTGGGGTAGTTGGGTGTGTGTGTGAGTCCGTTTGTGCCTTCTGCCGGGCAGCCATAGCTTGCACTCGGCTATCCCGTGAAAGTGCATTACTCGTGTCTGGAGCTTTTTGGCCGCTCTTCTCGGTCTGCGGTTGGAAGTTCACTCGAAGAACCTCGTTTGCCAGAAGGTTTTCCGGGAACCACAGTTTTTCCATACCGTTATTCACGAGCATGGTGTTCAGTTCCTTCGCGAAGGTGCCAGGCTTGGTCAGGTTATCAATGTGTGCATAATATATGCAACACATTATTTTTGTTGATTTCAGTTTTCGATTTGCAGGTAGGTAGGTGCAGTGGCGACAGTACTCTCTGTAACCATTGCCTTGACAACTTTCGCGTAGGTGGCATTACCCTTTCTTTTCTCCTCTTTTCTGCCTTTGTCCTTTGCTTTTTGTATTTGTTCGTTCTTTATTGGACAAGTCATTGCCATGGTTCTGTATGGGCCTCCACAATTGAGGTATTTCTGGAAAGAACTTTTACATTCGCGCCAGGAATGGTCTTGGCCGGCGCAGACAGAACAAACTGTGAGTGTAGCGTTGGGGCAAGTGGCAGTGGTGTGTTCGTTGTACCTGCAGCACTCGAAGCACATTTGCAGGTCAGCGAACTCCTCACGCTCAATCTGATCAAAGCAGATGCGGACGTTAAAGAGAAGAAGGCCGTTTTCTTTTGCCTTAATCGCCATTGTGGTTACCGTAAAGACAACTTTAAAACGTGGGTGTGTCTTTAAATTTGATTACTTCGGCTACTTTTGCCCACTTAGGATTCGGAAGAATCCCGTACAACGAGTATAAAAGAGAACAATCCAAGCGTTATCGCAGTCTTTGGAATAACAGCCTTAGCGTTAACAAATTGACCAATCTGCTTTTAGACATAAGCAATGTAATAATTGTCCAATTAGCGCCATGATAGATTTAAAAGATTAATAACGCTCAAACCGTTTGCACATAAACACGGCTAAAACCAATTTTCCGAATTTTTAAGCACTCATTCAGAACCATCCTGAGACTTCTTGGTGTAGAAGAAAATGAGCAGCTTGTTGCCCGTTTTGTGAATCCATTTTGTTGTTTGATCACGTTGCGTTTGACGAAGAGGGGTCACCAGTTATAGGGTCTGTGGGTAACGAATTCTCTCTTGTAGTTTCGTAGGATGGGTTAGGTGATCAGAGAGCTTTCTGAGTTAAAATTTGTATAAAAGTTAGAATAAATATATATGCAAAAAAAAAATGAATAAATATATACATAAATAATTAAAAATAATACAAAAAAAGACAAATAAGCAATAGAATATATATAAAAAGTTTATCAAAAAGCAAGAATTGTTAAAGCATAAAGATACAAAAGAGTGAGAAGAACAAAGCAAAACAAAAATGCAAGAGATGCCCCAATCACCAGGGCAAAATAACAACGGTGTGTTTTCGCCAAACTATCTCTACCATTATCTATCTATTACCAAAAACTTTGAACATAATCATTCTGAATTTTTTAGCACTCAATCAGAGCTCGGATCCAGCAAACGATACTGAATGTGTATTCTCGGTAAAGGAGGCAAAGTTTTGAGAGAGCGACATCGATGGCGTGAACTTTTCCCTACGAGGACTTACAAGAAGAATAACAGAAGCTCCCACGTAGCGTCGACTCAACAATGACGTTATCTGTGACCCACACGATTTGTGCTCCAAAAAGGTCCATCACATTTCCCTTTACTTAACTTCTCTACTCTGAATGCAACGGTTTCGTAAGGCTGTTCACCGACCGAGTACACTGGGATTTTCGTTCCTTTATTTACAAGATATAATACTGGGGAGTTTAACTTTCCATTTACAAAAGAGAGAATACTAAGCAGGAAGTCCATCTTTCTATTTACGAAAGAGATTAGTACAAAGCGGGAAGTCTATCTTCCCATTTACGAAAGAGATTAATACAAAGCGGGAAGTTTGTCTTCCCATTTATAAGGTTCAATGTGTGAACCGATTAAATTTTTCAAACGAATGTTTACTTGGTTCGACCCCACAGATATATCTGAGTAAATGTACATCCTTGCTCTGTAATCTTTCACACAACGGAGAACTTCTCCCTTTGTGGAACTGAAATCATATTATTATTTTAGGCTAAACAAATTGGGGGCGGCTAATCAGATTTTGGGTGGATCTAAGCCCCTCCATAGCCTCCCCGTGGCTACGGGATTGCCCGCAATTCTCAATCAGTGATCTGCTCTTACCTTAATATAATTATTAAACTAATTAATTAGTAATATTATAAACATAGAGATAGCTATTCTTTTTCTATGTTATTCTAATGATTATAGTGTTTGTTTTTTTGAAAAAACTCGAGATTTGAATAAAACCCGGGTTTTATTTGGCTTTTTCAAAATTTCGGGGTTTTTGCCAACCCTGTCTCCGACGCACCTTCCCTTCTGAGCTCTCTCCATGTAACAAATCTACTTGGTCCACAATCAACTAATGACAGCTAGGGCAATTGCCTATAATGCGTCACATTAATTGCTCTGCAGACATTATTAGCAACACTCGATTCTCCTTGTCGATGGGTTACAGGAGCTGGGTCAACAGATTGACGTTTTTCACCAAGCTAACGACCTTTTATACGGCATGCCTGGTCGCATTCGGATCTACTTTTCGAGCTAAGTACAAAGTTCTGTCGATTCCCATAAGATGCATATTATGCATATCAGTAAGACTCATACTTGAGCCTGCGCAACACACATCATCATAGTTCATTTCTTCAGTAACATCAGTTGTTATTTTTTTGTTACTCTTGTTAGCACATCAACTTTGTTATTTATTGTTGGGACAAATGACACTGTCACTCTCAGAGAATATTCATCTATCAGCTCCCTTAGAATAGCCAATCACGTTTTAACAATCATTTCTGACGCACCTTTCGTCTGCACTCGTTTATTTATCGTTATGATAGTATTTATCCACCCCTTCATTTTAAGCGAATCAGTTTTCAATTCCATAGACTGTAAACCCCATTTCAGTGCAAGATTAATTAATACCTTTCAATACAGCCTCCAGTTCTGCAACATTTATATGGTTAAAATCATTTTTCTTACGCAGCCATGCAGCATCCTCAACGATCTTTTCACCTATCTCAACAACACCAATAGCGATGCTGCTTGCATAACACCATATAACCCCGCTGTTCCCATTAGGAACGTTCCAACATCCTCGCACCGGATCATTATTTTTTGTTTTCTCCACTTTCTTTTTCAACATTCTGACTACTTCATCACCCACCGGATCATCCCAATGCGACCCTTCTGCCCCTCTCTTTACATATATGTAAGCAATTCTCAGCCAACCAGCCACTAGGTAACGACCAACGAGTGATGCACAAATTTAAAACAATCCCTTCTAATTATCTTTTCTCTAACTTCCGGTACTTTGTTACCTCTCTTGAACCACAACTCACCACCATCAGGTAGCAACTTTAACCCTAATGCTGCACTACTATTCAACGGTTCAGGAGGCTTAGCGATCAACCCAAACTTATCCAAGTGTTAACAACTGAATCAGGTGAGACTCTAGAATTATTCACCAAAATGCCATCAATTGGTTGCCTCTCGAATATCTTCTCCCTTAGCTTGCAGTTTTAAGAATCTTATACATGAAACGAGGGGCACAATTCAGATCAAACCCAAGTCTTGTCAAGCAGTAAGTTTTATTTTTATATTTTACTGCCTGATATATATTCTAATTTGTAAATAGGCAGATTTAAGATCAACAATAGAGACATCAGGATTCATTCGTCTCCATCCACGACGAGTCTCTTCACATACATCAATTACATCATCACCTGTATGATTCTACATATTTATTTAATGCTCAAAAGTTTAGCACATACCTAACTTTATTTTTTGTGGAATTATTCCTTCATCAACTTCATCCTCCCATTGCATCAAAATTCCCTCATCAATCCATCTTTCCACTTCCTTTTCGAACTCTTCCTTCAATTTCCCAGCCAGGTTAGTATTATAACAACTGTTCTTATTTTTAAGTTTTCATGGCTGATTATTTTTCCATCCCACCTGACAGTCCAATTCTTCTCTTCAAAAGTAGCAGAAAAATCATATCTGTTATGCAACACACCTGTTCATTCCCATCTTCAGGTTCTACAACCGACCCACAACTACTTGATGCCGATTCGCTGGGATGATTATATACACCAAACTGACTCCATTACCAGTCACCGTCACACCTCCCAGTGCTATTATCACGTCCATTCTCATCAGCACATCTACACCCTCAATCAGATCATCAGAGACAATCGCCTTTAATGTAAAATGTACACGTGCACCTGAGCATTTTGACACCAACCCCGACCGTACCAATGTCGAGATACAATCCGTGTCTTCCAGACATTTTAACGTTTTAGAATTGACGATAATCTCGATCGCTTCCAAAGAACACAATTGCGCCCCAACTTCTCTCGAGTAACTGTTGGCGCACCAATCACCCTTCATTCGTTTCCCTGATTAGACTGCTCACAGTTGGCAGCAATATGGCCATATTTATTACGGTTAAAACATTTCATCCGCTGTTCATTGCAATATTTAATTAAATGCGGTCCACCACATATGTAACACTTAATATTATTACCTCTTTTGCCAACTACTGCACCTCGGTGAACACCACTTACACCAGCTGCTAAAACAGCTAAATCTGAATTCTCAGAACACTATATTCTAGCATGGGCAATGATATCTGACATATACATTTTCATTACACCTTTCATCCGCTGTAATGATGCACTTACATATATTATCTGGAAACTCATTTACAAATGATAATTTTATAATCAGATTAAACCAGCACTGTCAAAACCTGCTAAACCAGCCAGCTGTCTTATTTCATTGGCATAAACATCCACTTGTTATCCCGACCCCTTAATATTAACCAATTTTGCATAAGCAGAAAAAGCACCATCGGCAAACGCTTCTTTCAACTTAGCCTTAATCATATCAGCATTAGCTTGTGATTCCTCTTACAATTCCAAATACAAGGCAAGCGCATCATCCTCCAAATACAACGGCAAAAAACTAGCTTAATCAGATATATTTTCCATTTGGCAACAAGTTCAACTTTTTTACTCCATGCCACGACATCTCCACCGCTGAAAGGTCTAATCATATCCGGCGAAAACTTGACCGCCATGTTGATTTGCCTTTTGCCTAGATAGCTTGTGATTAAGTAGTATGAATAATCTTACCTTATGCAAGGACCATCCGGTTATAGACACTATTTATATCAGAGCATTTTTCACCTATACAAACTGAGCTAAGACAACCACAGGATATGAATCAAGACGCCACGCCAGCTGGCAATCGACACCTTTGGACGTGAGCAACACAGAAACTTCCCTCACCAAGCTCGCCAACCAACTGCCCGTGCATCTCAAGCGAACCCGCACCAAGGCGGTCATTCCAGAATGTTCCACCAAATTCTCCCAGACAGACCAATTCACCCAAATCCCAATTACATATAATGACATACTGAGAACATTTATATTGGGAAACGATGTAGCCCCACTTTCATCTTTATCACTATTATTCACACTAAAACACTATGCTATATAAAATAGCATTAGTTGGTCTGTATTTTTTTCCAATTGGGCAAAAGTCAAATCATTCTGCGGAACAATGATGGGAGCGATGTTCGGAGGTAAGGACTGGATAAGCTTCGGCCTCACAAGGTCCTCACCAAATCCAACTTGCAGTGCTGTCTTTCGCCCCTCTTCGAAATTGACCGATAATCGTCTGGTAAGTGAGGAAGATGCTATTAATTTTTCGAAGAGTTCTGGCTTTGTCTTCTTAGAGTCAAATCATTTCTATCATTTTGAAAGGGTAGCTCTGCAATGAATGGAGGGAAGCAAGAAGATGATAAACTGTCTCGATAGGGAAAACAGTCAGGATATATATATATATATATATATATATATATATATATATATATATATATATATATATATATATATATATATATATATATATATATATATATATATATATATATGGCTGTTCACACGATATATGCGCCTTTTATGTAAAATGCGAAAAGGGGAGCTCTTCTCGTGTAGCAGGCTGGCTTAAGTGATCAAACGTGGCTTCCTTAGGATAAAGGGAAATATTCAGCTGGATTCTTTAATCCATCGTAAATTGTGGGAACAGGTCTCGAAAAGGCGAACGGTAAGGATAACTTCTTCTTGCTTCTACAATAATGACTGCTAATACTAATCTAAACCATAAAATACAGTTATTTAAACAATCATAATTACACAAAATTCAACCAATCAGGATTAAGCAGATTTTTAATGGCAATCTTATGTTTAATTTATTCATTCAGCTTTAAAACAAATTTTATGTCTTACACATGAATTCACCACTTGGATCGCTGATAGACCACTCATGTTAAGCTTGGTAAAGCAGACTCCCAGCAAAAACTCAGCTCATTCTCGATCGAAGAAGATTTTTTACGTATTACTCTCAGAACAAATCGACACGAGGATATTTACTCGCATACGAGATTCAGATGGAAGCCGCCGCTCACCTCTCATTTTCATAATTTTCAACTTCATTTTCATCTCTCGACTCGATCACCTTTCCTCTCCCACACTCAAAATCCTCCCATACAGGAGGGTGCTAGTATACGGTTTTTAGATGAATATTGCGTCAATATCCTAGATAGCTCTGATCACAATAAACATAAAACCCTATTTTTCGTTATTCAAGGGAATGAAATTAAAAGCTAACGCGAAATCTAAATTGTCGCAGACAAAACTTCCTTAGCCCTAAATTTGAGGGACGTTGGAAAAAGGTGTATAAAAAACAAAGAGTTAAGAAAAATATATATTATTGAATAAACAGTTATTATTGAAAAGTGAAATTATACAGTAACAGTTATGATTGGTTTGAATTACGCGTGTGAATTAAATTTGCATGAGGTAACGAGAATGGATTTATAGTAATTTATAAATAGTTTGATAAATAGATTCATAATTTATAAATAGTAATTGGCAAAATGTTAAATGTTTGATAAATATTAATTGGTAAATTTGATTAAGTAAATATTTAGATAAGTATTAAATAGATTATAAATTGGTAAATGGGTAACTAGTGGTAAATCGTTATATGTGTAAATAGTTAAATTGGATAAATAGTTAAATTCTATAAATAGTTAAATTGGATATATGGATTAAATTGGATGAATAGATTTAGTTAAATTGTTTTATAGGATGATAAATAGTTAAATGTGTAAACAAATTATATGGTTAAATTGGATAAATAGTTAAATAGATTGATAAATAGATCATAACGGAGTTAGAAGGGTCTGTAAATGAGAAAAGAATCACGCATTAATTCGGAATGCTTTTGGGAAATATTTAGCTAAACAATTACAATTCACATATTTACAGACCTGTTTGCCGAAGCAGCCAAGGAAAACGAATGAACCTCATGGGTTCATTGTAAGACTCTTGGGAGAGCGGGAGTAGCAATCTCACGATTTATGTCAGGGCTACCAACCCTTCTTGAAATTATATATATATATATATATATATATATATATATATATATATATATGGTTAATTATTTACATTTGTAGGGGTATAGACCGCTACACTAAAAAAGAGAGAAATGCTTTTCTAGGCTCGTCATACATTTCACCATGTGCTGCTTAAATCCCCCATTCATCGCCCCACCCAAGGCCCGATGCCTTGTCTAAAGCACGCTGATATTTGACGTCGTCCCAACTATGCAAAGCACTAGCATATACATAATTGGGGGTACGGGAGGAGGAAGGTTTGAGGATTAGCCCACTGACAGATACCCGTACCAGAGGAACCCCGGACAATGGGCCGGGCTGCAACTTCTGCAGGGAGTATAACAAATCTGCCTGTGGGGGGCCTCCAAGACCACTGAGGGACACGCTACCGTCTTAGTGTATGGTAGGACGTAGCCGCGGTTTTTAATTCCCTCGAGGAGGCGGCACCCCGGCTAGCGATGTTTGATTCCGCGGTAGCCAACAAAAAGTCCGTCACTTTTCACCCCTCGAGATGAGCCCACCCAGGTTCATCCTTTCATTTCATTCATCACATCATATCAGCTATTTTAGCGAGGGCGGGTCTAGGGGATTATTGGGGGGAGGAACCCCCATAATACAAACATGAACCTAGAGTATAAAAGACTGCCACTAAGGACCGAGGCAGGAAAAACAAAACCAGAAAGAGGACTTCTCATCAGGACCATATATATTGATTTGAAAATCGCGCTGACGAAATTCATAGAAGTAACAAACGGGTACGTGGCACTCTGCCACAAACAGGATGACGTTGAAAAGATGGTGGCAACCAATGGGCTAAAAGCTCTGGGCAAAATCGGCTTATCACCGAAACTGCCACCACAATTAATGGCGAACCGTTCATTTGTGTGCTGTAAAGTAGACCTTTATGTCGGCTCACACACAAAAGAAGAATTCAAAGAAGAATTGGAAAGGGAAAACAAGTACCTTAAAATCGCAGATATAATCAAATTCGGCCACCTTACTCATGTTTTCAAAGTAGTGTGTATATCATCGGAGATGGCCAATAAAGCTACTGACAATGGAATTCTGGCATTCGGAATGCGGATACTACCAGGAAACATCGACATAGAAAAAATCATTAATGTTCAGACCTGTTTCTAATGTTTTGCCATAAGGGATCACGTCACAAGGAACTGCCCGAACAAGGATGCACGGAAACCATAAAAAAGTGCGTGAACTGCCAGGGGCTATACAGGACCATGGCAGTAAACTGTCCAAAAAGAAAAGAAATTATAAACAAGAAAGAGCAGGAACAAAAGAAAGAAAACGACTCTAAACTAAACCAAACCTACGCCAGCGTAGCAAAAGCTACGGTAAAAGAAATAAAGGAGACCCAAGAACAAAAAATCAACATCAATGTGAACGAGGAAACGAGCCTGGATATTCTAGCCTGCATTATGTACGCGCACGTGCAAAATATTGCACAACCGGGGACTTTCTCAGAAACGCACAATCTTCTCCTTGAGAAAAACGGAGTTAGAAAGATGTGCCCCCCCCATCTTCCTCGGCAATAGTATACGGAGTAATGGCGGGCAAAACATATGCTGAATATAGGAGCAAAGATGGAAGAAAACGGAGGAGACAATTGAATCCGACGAACCTAATGAAGAGGAAAAAAAGGGAAACCTTAGAAAATGAACAAAAGGAGGGGAAGAAGAGCCGAAAGAAAACAAGAAAACACCCAACTAAAGAGAACCAAACCGACACGGAAAGAGAGGAAGGCTGTCGTTACGAAGCAAGAGATTTCAAACTTAAGGTTTTCGTAAACGAGGCCTATCCCCTACCCAAAGGTATTAAATTGAATGATATATATATATATATATATATATATATATATATATATATATATATATATATATATATATATATATATATATGTGTATATATATATATATATAAAGGCATTGAAAAAGGCGCCTGCAAATGGAGTTACATGACAGACCATGACGAAAGGATTATACAAAGTCTATTGGAACAAAACAAGATTAAGATCTTCCTCAACAACGTCAGAATCATCAAGAAGGATATCTTTGAGACAATTACAAACGGCAAGTGGAAAAACCCCAAAGTAAAGCAATAATTAGATACAAGATTATGGAAAACGTAACAACCAAACAAAAAGAAATACAATACGGAAATAAATAGCGAAATCAAGAAATAAAAAAACTATCACAAAGGCATGAATGCCTGAAAACAAAGAACTAGGAAATAAAATAAAATAACGGAATTTTAGAACAACCTAACATAAAGCATAAACTGAACAGTATTAATACAGATTTTGAAATCGATGTAGAATTACGTTACCGAAAGGTACCCCAAGAAACAAAATTAAGATTTTGACATCGATAATAATAAAAGACAAAGAACAAAAAACTTAGGAAGCAACCATTAAAAGACAATCCTAAAAGCAATTAGAAGATAATAAAGAAAAAAGAAACATCAAAAGAAAGAGATCAGCCAGTAACCTGGCTTTCTTTTATTTTCTACTCTCTCACACACAGTAACACTCATCCTCCCCCATCAATAAAAAAAAGAAGCTCTCATGCTATACTCTTACTATCCCCAATCTTATTTCACCTTATATATGTTTTAAACATAAGCGCTGCAAAAATTGACCACTTCTGGCAGCGCTTATGTGTAAACCCACGATGAGCATCATTGATAACCCTCCATTTCCTAGATGTTCCCAAATCCCCTTTTTGACATTTTTTCTAGAATTTTACCTTATATGAGTTAAGTTTACTGGCCTAAAGTTATTTGGAGTCGCTTTACTGCCCTTCTTGAACATATACGCTATATTCCCTCTTTTGCAGGCTTCAGATGTTAGTGCGAATGTGTGGGCGATATATTCCTTCGAAAAGTAACTGAAAGTTGGTTTAATTATGTGAGATTAATTTACCAAAATAAGCCCTCCAAGAATTGATAATATTATGCATTTGCTTTGATCAATCGATAGCCATTTAGGCGCCTTTTAGTCATCTTGGCGAGAAATAGTCGAGTCTTAGTCTTCTAGAATCACATTTCTGACCACCCTTCACTCTAACTCCGAGCAGCATGTTCAAAATTCATTTAGATATTTATTTTCACACATATTTCACATTCTTCACTTTATCTTTGTGGCCCATGACCATAAGCAATAGTTGCATACTGCAAAATAAAATAATACTATACTTATTCAAAGATCTTGTCTGCAAAACCAACACTCGCTTGACTTTGGTCCAATGTGAGGAAATTGCACACTATAAACATTTATTCTGTTCTCATTGAGTATATACTAGCTCAATAATATAGATTAGTCAATACTGATAATCTCTAAGGAAGTTATTAAAAATTGGTTGACTAGAATCGAAAACAAAGCATTTCATAAGGGAGGGATAGTTGGCGAATTTTTCAACAATGGTTTGAAAGGTTACAAGAATTACTGGCAATCTTATTCCTATCTTGATCTTGATTCCCTGGCAGGTGACCACCAAGCTGCAATCCCCCTGGCCTAGAGAGGGAGGGGTTAATCAGCGATGCTCAGCATGGGTTTAGATCAGGTAGATCATGTTTGACTAACTTACTAGACTTTCTGGAGTTTGTAACAGATCAAGTAGATAAGGGAGAGAATGTAGATATAATTTACTTAGATTTTAGTAAAGCATTTGATAAGGTACCACATAGGAGACTAGTTCATAAATTAAAAATGATAGGGATATGTGGGGGTGTTTCAAATTGGATAGCTGAGTGGCTGAAAGACAGGAAGCAAAGGGTAGTGCTAAATGGTGTAAAGTCAGAGTGGAGGGATGTTATCAGTGGGGTTGCTCAGGGATCAGTTCTCGGTCCATTATTATTTGTCATCTATATAAACGATCTTGGGGAGGCAGTTAATAATAAAGTGTCAATTTTTGCGGATGATACCAAATTAGCAGCTGTTGTTAAAGATATTGATGATAATTTTAAAGTGCAAGGGGATTTAAATAAATTGTTATCCTGGGCACATAAGTGGCAAATGACTTTCAACCTTGATAAGTGCAAAGTTATTAACATGGGAAAAGATAATAGAGAATTTAACTATGAAATGGATGGGCATTGGCTGAGCTCAGTAGAGGATGAGAAAGATCTAGGAGTAGTAATAGATAAGTCATTAAGGTTTTCTAAGCAGTGTATTGAAGCAAGAAATAGGGCAAATAGAGTGCTGGGTTTTATTAAGAGAAATGTCAGTTACAAAAGTAAGGAGGTTATTCTTAAACTCTATAACTCTTATGTTAGGCCACATCTAGAGTACTGTATACAGGCATGGTCCCCACATTTTAGACACGATATTAACCTTCTTGAGTCAGTGCAACGGAGGGCAACAAAGATTATTCCTTCCCTGAGGCACCTTGAATATGAAGATAGACTGAGGGTATTAAATATGTTCTCGTTCGAAAGGAGGTGTGTGAGAGGGGATATGATTGAGCTCTTTAAAATTTTTTCCGGGATAGATAAATTGGATGTTAGCAAGTTTTTTGAGTTAGATGATGGAAATCGGACTAGAGGTCACCACTTGAAAATTAAAAAGCAAGGGTGTAGGTTGGATTTAAGAAAATATTTTTTCACCAATAGAGTGGTAGACTTCTGGAACAAATTGCCGTGGAGGGTAGTAGGTAGTCCAAATCTAAATGTATTTAAGAGTAGGTTGGATGAGTTTATGGGGAGGGAAGTTTGTGATGGTTCCTAAGTTTTGTATATATTAATATTGTTTGTATATATCTATAGCTGCATGATTTAGTTCTTGACAAGCCTTGATTGGTGATACCCTTGTTTCTGGATGCAATCCTCTGGATGTAGTTTTCCTGGGAGTTTGGGTGCCTTAAAAAAGAGGCCGCTTGACTCGGATGACCTATGATGAGCCCTTGTGGCTTTTGTCATCCGTTATATTATATTGTGGGGGACTTTGATTTTGTCTTCCCCTGGTGATGGTGCTTTTTGTGGGTGGGTTTTGACGGAGGCGGATGACCTTTGATAGGCCCTTGTGGCTTTTGTCATCCGTGTAATTATGTTATGTTATGTTTGTATCGGCACTACCTGTGAGGACAGGGAAACTATTATAATGTTACCTGCCCATAAACACATTCTGACTTTCCATATGCTCCAGGAAATCTCACTGCTACAATTATTTGTCCATATGTCTGGTCACAGTCCGAACATAAGAACATAAGAAAAGAAGGAGACTGCAAAAGACCATTCATGGCCTACACTTGGCAGCTCCTGTTCCATTCAACACACAAAAGATTTCTTACCAGAGAAAAGTCATCAACATTGTCACCCTTAACAGGAGTTCGTCAGATCTAATCTACAATATACATAAAATGCATCCAGAGGATTATGTCCATTCATGCAACCGCAAAATATAATCTTCCCACTCCTTAGAAAAATATATACATATGTACATAAAAAAAAGTCAGTCCCATCTAGTAGCTTCATCCATATATTTATCTAATCTATTCTTAAAACTACCCAGAGAGGAGGCTTCTATCACATGCCTAGTGAGCCTATTCCATTCATCTACCACACATAATAAGCATCCATTCTCTTCCACTTGTCTATTTCCTCATTTGGTAAAGATTTATATTAGCGGCTTGAACGATGGGACGTACTATTTTATCCGTGTTCCAAAATATTTCATGTTTTTGGAGTGCATTTAAGGGGACGACTTGTGTGGGGGTAAACACAATGGGGTGGACCACACTACGATGATCCTGAGTTTCGCTGAATTGGGGGGGGGGGGATTTTGTGGGGGAGATTTCACTGTAGGGCCCCTCCCCTAGATGATCCTGAGTTTCAATCAATTTGGAGGGGGTGGGTCTGTGGGGTACAGCCCCCCAGTATATAATCTTAATTGATTATAGAATAATGTTTTTATTTAACCAAACACCCATGAATATTCATGGGCGGGTGAATGAAATATAAATTGAACTTAGTGTCATTTTAGCTAGAAAAAAATACACTTTCGGGCGCGCACCTGATCTTCAGGTTTACCAATTGTTTTATTACATTTCCTAAAAAATATGGTAATTGTGTAGATGATGGCCGGATGCAATTATTTTGAGCGTCGGCTTGTTGTTGGGTATGGCTCGTCGCAGGGATAACACTGCGATGACCCTGAGTTTAAATCCTTTAGGGGGGTCTGGGGGGCACAGCCCCCCAGTATAGAAACGAAAATCGCCATAAAATTCTTCGATTTCATCTCCAAAAAAGTAACAACGAAAAGTAGCCCCCAAAAAACTAGGCCTAGGATCCGGCCATCGTCATCACAATTACCCTAAATTCCAGATTTTCTTTATTTTTTCTGAATGATTTTATTTTTTAAGTTTTCATGTTTGCATCAACACTTCGCAATGATGCCATGTGGAATCCTTTTATTTTCATGGATTTCCTTCAATGTTCAATCAAAAAAGGGTAAATATGTAGATTGGCGGCGCAAATGATGGGACGTAAACTATTTCATCCGTGTTCCAATATGTTTAACGTTTTGGGAGTAAATTTAAGGGGACTGCTCATATGGGGGTAAGCACAATGGGGGGACCCCCTACAATGATCCTGAGTTTTAATCAATTGGGGGGCGGGTATAGGGGGCACAGCCCCCCAGTATATAATCCTAATTGTTTATAGAATAATGTTCTAAATAGGACTCAAACGCGCATGAATATTCAGGCATGGGTGAACGAAATATAAATACACAGAAATCCACTTTTTCAGCAGAGCTGCCAATCTACATGTTTACCAAAAAGGTTATGTATTTTATGACCTAAATGGAATGTTTTAGAGCAAAAAACTTTTTTTACATAAAGCAATACTTTGTGAAAGAAAGGTTTAAGGGAGAAGAAATTAGCTTTCCCATGTATTCAGATCTTCTATGAATTATGTTTAAAGCTGGACATTCATTCATGCAAGCAATGAAGATAGATAGATACCTTCCCTGAAGCACCTCAAGGTTTTGTCCTTGGCATTTCCTATATTGCATTTAAGGGAGAAAAAAAAAATTAGCTTTCCCATATATTCAGAAATCTTCTAGGAATTATATTTAAAGCTGTAAATTATGGCCAATGAAAAGTGTAAAGGATGTAGCAGCTGAATGAGAACCAAACTTGACTTTTTTTCTTTACAATAATCATATGGGTTGAATTTGCATCTTGTACATCATTATCATATGAGTCTGATTCTTAAATATTTAGATAATAGCTTTGGTAAATATGTAGATTATCGGCGCGAACGATGGGACGTACTATTTCGTCAGTGTTCCAAAATGTTTCACGTTTTTGGAGTACATTTAAGTTGACGGCTCGTGTGGGGGTAAACACAATGGGGGGACTACACTACGATGATCCTGAGTTTCATTAAATTAGGGGGGTCTGGGGGGCATAGCCCCCCAGTATATAATCCTAATTGTTTATAGAATAATAATTCAAAAAGGTCTCAAACGCACATGAATATTCCAACACGAGTGAACGATAATATTTACACACAAATTTTTTTTCCGGCCGGGCCGCTAATCTACATATTTACCATAGCTTTTTATTAGAAAAAAAAATGTGCAAGCATTTTAATTCCTATCATCTATTGAGTTCTAATTATTGTGAAACTTCTGGGTTTGGTTTTTGTCCCCCATGTCTCCAGGCAAACTTGACTTTGAACCTGGAGTTTGATTGTAATTTGCTGGGGTGAGAATGAGAAAATGGATATGTTGCGATGTTGGAAGATTGGTATTATTCTATTCTTACTTCCCTTTTATAGACGGGGTTTTGCCCTTGGCATTTCCTACATTACATTCAAGGGAGAACAAATTAGCTTTTCTTGAAATTCATAGATATTCTATGAATTTCATATGAAGTTGGACATTAATTAATTTCATGCTTTGTTGGTAAACAATATGGTAATTTTGTAGAGTATGGCCGGATCTAAGTCCTAGCTTATTTTGGGCTATTTTTTCCTAGCTATTTTTCTGAGTTGAAATCTATGTGGATGAAGTTTATGGTGATTTCCAATTTTATACTGGGGGCTGTGCCCCTCAGACCCTCCCAAATGATTGAAATCTCAGTATCAACGTAGGCCCATCCCCCTCACAATGTGCTATCATTATTTTAATTCGCTATCATCTATTGAGTTCTAATTATTGTGAAAGTTCTGGGTTTGGCTTTTGTCCCCCATGTCTCCAGGCAAACTTGACTTTGAGCCTGGAGTTTGATTGTAATTTACTGAGGTGAGAAAGAGAAAATGGATATGTTGCGATGTTGGAAGATTGGTATTATTCTATTCTTACTTCCCTTGTATAGACGGGGTTTTGCCCTTGGCATTTCCTACATTACATTCAAGGGAGAACAAATTAGCTTTTCTTGAAATTCATAGATATTCTATGAATTTCCTAGGAAGTTGGACATTGATTAATTTCATGCTTTGTTGGTAAACAATATGGTAATTGTGTAGAGTATGGCCGGATCTAAGTCCTAGCTTATTTTGGGCTATTTTTCTGAGCTGAAATCTATGTGGATGAAGTTTATGGGGATTTCCAATTTTATACTGTGGGCTGTGCCCCTCAGACCCTCCCAAATGATTGATATCTCAGTATCATCGTAGGCCCATCCCCTTGATGATGTGCTATCATTATTTTAATTCGCTATCATCTATTGAGTTCTAATTATTGTGAAATTTATGGGTTTGGCTTTTGTCCCCCATGTCTCCAGGCAAACTTGACTTTGAACCTGGAGTTTGATTGTAATTTACTGGGGTGAGAATGAGAAAATGGATATGTTGCGATGTTGGAAGATTGGTATTATTCTATTCTTACTTCCCTTGTATAGACAGGGTTTTGCCCTTGGCATTTCCTACATTACATTCAAGGGAGAACAAATTAGCTTTTCTTGAAATTCATAGATATTCTATTAATTTCCTAGGAAGTTGGACATTGATTAATTTCATGCTTTGTTGGTAAACAATATGGTAATTTTGTAGAGTATGGCCGGATCTAAGTCCTAGCTTATTTTGGGCTATTTTTTCCTAGCTATTTTTCTGAGCTGAAATCTATGTGGATGAAGTTTATGGTGATTTCCAATTTTATACTGTGGGCTGTGCCCCTCAGACCCTCCCAAATGATTGAAATCTCAGTATCATCGTAGGCCCATCCCCCTGATAATGTGCTATCATCTATTGAGTTCTAATTATTGTGAAAGTTCTGGGTTTGGCTTTTGTTCCCTATGTCTCCAGGCAAACTTGACTTTGAACCTGGAGTTTGATTGTAATTTACTGGGGTGAGAATGAGAAAATGGATATGTTGCGATGTTGGAAGATTGGTATTATTCTATTCTTACTTCCCTTTTATAGACGGGGTTTTGCCCTTGGCATTTCCTACATTACATTCAAGGGAGAACAAATTAGCTTTTCTTGAAATTCATAGATATTCTATGAATTTCATATGAAGTTGGACATTAATTAATTTCATGCTTTGTTGGTAAACAATATGGTAATTTTGTAGAGTATGGCCGGATCTAAGTCCTAGCTTATTTTGGGCTATTTTTTCCTAGCTATTTTTCTGAGTTGAAATCTATGTGGATGAAGTTTATGGTGATTTCCAATTTTATACTGGGGGCTGTGCCCCTCAGACCCTCCCAAATGATTGAAATCTCAGTATCAACGTAGGCCCATCCCCCTCACAATGTGCTATCATTATTTTAATTCGCTATCATCTATTGAGTTCTAATTATTGTGAAAGTTCTGGGTTTGGCTTTTGCCCCCCATGTCTCCAGGCAAACTTGACTTTGAGCCTGGAGTTTGATTGTAATTTACTGAGATGAGAATGAGAAAATGGATATGTTGCGATGTTGGAAGATTGGTATTATTCTATTCTTACTTCCCTTGTATAGACGGGGTTTTGCCCTTGGCATTTCCTACATTACATTCAAGGGAGAACAAATTAGCTTTTCTTGAAATTCATAGATATTCTATGAATTTCCTAGGAAGTTGGACATTGATTAATTTCATGCTTTGTTGGTAAACAATATGGTAATTGTGTAGAGTATGGCCGGATCTAAGTCCTAGCTTATTTTGGGCTATTTTTTTGAGCTGAAATCTATGTGGATGAAGTTTATGGGGATTTCCAATTTTATACTGTGGGCTGTGCCCCTCAGACCCTCCCAAATGATTGATATCTCAGTATCATCGTAGGCCCATCCCCTTGATGATGTGCTATCATTATTTTAATTCGCTATCATCTATTGAGTTCTAATTATTGTGAAAGTTCTGGGTTTGGCTTTTGTCCCCCATGTCTCCAGGCAAACTTGACTTTGAACCTGGAGTTTGATTGTAATTTACTGGGGTGAGAATGAGAAAATGGATATGTTGCGATGTTGGAAGATTGGTATTATTCTATTCTTACTTCCCTTGTATAGACAGGGTTTTGCCCTTGGCATTTCCTACATTACATTCAAGGGAGAACAAATTAGCTTTTCTTGAAATTCATAGATATTCTATTAATTTCCTAGGAAGTTGGACATTGATTAATTTCATGCTTTGTTGGTAAACAATATGGTAATTTTGTAGAGTATGGCCGGATCTAAGTCCTAGCTTATTTTGGGCTATTTTTTCCTAGCTATTTTTCTGAGCTGAAATCTATGTGGATGAAGTTTATGGTGATTTCCAATTTTATACTGTTGGCTGTGCCCCTCAGACCCTCCCAAATGATTGAAATCTCAGTATCATCGTAGGCCCATCCCCCTGACAATGTGCTATCATTATTTTAATATGCTATCATCTATTGAGTTCTAATTATTGTGAAAGTTCTGGGTTTGGCTTTTGTCCCCCATGTCTCCAGGCAAACTTGACTTTGAACCTGGAGTTTGATTGTAATTTACTGGGGTGAGAATGAGAAAATGGATATGTTGCGATGTTGGAAGATTGGTATTATTCTATTCTTACTTCCCTTGTATAGATGGGGTTTTGCCCTTGGCATTTCCTACATTACATTCAAGGGAGAACAAATTAGCTTTTCTTGAAATTTATAGATATTCTATGAATTTCATATGAAGTTGGACATTGATTAATTTCATGCTTTGTTGGTAAACAATATGGTAATTTTGTAGAGTATGGCCGGATCTAAGTCCTAGCTTATTTTGGACTATTTTTCCTAGCTACTTTTTCTGAGCTGAAATCTATGTGGATGAAGTTTATGGTGATTTCCAATTTTATACTGTGGGCTGTGCCTCTCAGACCCTCCCAAATTTTTGAAATCTCAGTATCATCGTAGGTCCATCCCCCTGACGATGTGCTATCATTATTTTAATTCGCTATCATCTATTAAGTTCTAATTATTGTTAAACTTCTGGGTTTGGCTTTTTTCCCCCATGTCTCCAGGCAAACTTGACTTTGAACCTGGAGTTTGATTGTAATTTGCTGGGGTGAGAATGAGAAAATGGATATGTACTGTGCCCTTCAGACCCCCTTAAATGATTAAAATCTCAGTATCATCGTAGGCCCATCCCCTTGACAAGCCGACCCTCAAAATAAGCTAGAATCGCATCCGCCCATACTCATAACATTTACCAACAATATCTATTGACTCAACTCAAGTGTTGATGATTTTTTAATTTAAAAAAATAAATAAATTAACAATTTTTTTATTTAATCGATTTTTCACATTTTTAGTCTATTTATATCTTTTATTAATCTCATAATTGTGCCATCAATAAATTAAATAATTCCTAATTGTAATATTTTTCTTTTAGGATAAAAACAAACAAGCATTTTCCTCTAGCCATTTATTCTATGAATATGCCTGTATCAACATTCAAATTCAATTATTAATTAGTATCCATAATCCAATATTTGGGTGCATTCAGACTTGTAAATGAATACCATTAATGCTCCTCTTTCTGATCCATGTCTGTTCCTTAGCTTGGACTGTACCAAGCCAAAAGAAGAGAAAATTCGCAACTCCAGCTGAAGAAGCAGTTGTAGTAAGCAGCTTGGTACTTACTTTTGATGATTCCATCTGTTACTGATGAAGCTGAGATCGGCCTCCACTTGCACCAGGTTGTCCTTCACCCACTCTCCCTGCATGGCAGACTTCGGGCAGGGTGTTGTGATGAAGGCTGGGATATCCCGGTATTGTTAGTGGTCTGGTAGTCCACCCAGCCACCTATCCAATTTTCTTTTGAAAATTTCCAGGCTGGTTCCACTTACATTCTGGAGATCCCTAGGAAGGTAGTTGAACAACTGAGGTCCATTCTGGGTGAAGGAGTTGTGGATCTGGGTCTTCACTTGTTGGTTGTTACCTTGGGTCCCTTGGATGTAGCAGAGCCTCCCTTTTCCTGGGTTGTGGTTTGACATAATCCCCACATTTGGTACTCTGTCCTCCAGTATCTTCCACACATATTCCACTATGTAGCGCTCCCTTCTCTGCAGGGAGTACAGACTTAGCTGGGATAGTCACTCCCAGTAGTTTAGGCGTTGTACTCCCTGGATTAGAACATAAGAAAAGGAGACTGCAAAAGACCATTCATGGCCTACACTTGGCAGCTCCTGTTCCAGTCAACACACAAAAGATTTCTTACCAGAGAAAAGTCATCAACATTGTCACCTTTTACAGGAGTTCGTCAGATCTAATCTACAATAAACATAAAATGCATCCAGAGGATTATCTCCATTCATGCAACTGCAAAATATAATCTCCCCACTCCTTAGAAAAATATATACATATGTACATAAAAAAAAGTCAGTCCCATCTAGCAGCTTCATCCATATATTTATCTAATCTATTCTTAAAACTACCCAGAGAGGAGGCTTCTATCACAGTTGATTCTGCTGGTGTAGGTTCGCTGAGGAGCTTCTAGGGCAGCTATGTCCTGTATCTTGTATGAAGACCAGCAGTATTCAAGTCTTGGGAGTACAAGGGATTTTCACAGGGTCTTCATGCAATGCTCTTCCCTTGTGGTGAAGGTTCTCAATACCCATCCACTCAATTGTTTTGCAGAGTCGATCGTTTGGTTGGTATGGTGGGTGAAGGTAGCGTCACAGCTCATTTGGACTCCCAGATCTTTGACATGGTCTTTTCTAATTATTGGTTGGTCATTGTAGTGGTAACTGGTTGCCATTTTCAGGTCGTTCCTACCATAGCGCAGTAATTCAAATTTCTCCCCATTTAGAGCCATGTTGTTTAATGATGCCCACTGCAACACTGTTTAGGTCCTCTTGGAGTAGTTCTGCATCTCCTGTGCAGGATATTTGCTTCTTGATTCTGGTGTCATCTGCGTATGAGGATGCTACCGAGTGTTCCAAGTTTGTGTCATGTCTCCTATGTGGATAATAAACGGTAGTGGGTCCAGTACTGACCCCTTGTGGTACCCCACTTAACACATTACTTGGTTCAGACATCACTCCTTGGACTGACACTTGTTGGGTTCTACCCATCAGGAACCTGTGAAGCCATCTTCCGACTGAACCCTTGATGCGATGGTCTCGTAACTTGTTTAGAAGAATACTGTGATCAACCTTGTCAAAGGCCTTGGCAAAGTCTAAATAGATGACATCCAAGTTTTGCCCATCTTGGATGTTTTCTAGGACTTTCTCATAGTGTGTCAATAACTGGGATAGACATGAATGTCCTTGCCTAAAGCCATGTTGACCATCATTAAAGGCTGCATTTTTCTCCAGGAAGTCAACCATCTTTCTGCAAATGACTCTCACAGATCTTGATAAGGTGAGATGTGAGTGCCACTGGCCTGTACTTGCTGGCTTGTCCTTTATTACCTCCCTTGTGTATTGGGGTGATGATGGCAGTCTTCAGTGATTCAGGTACAGTACTGGCTTGCAATGAGCGTGTCCAGAGGATCTGAAGTGGCTTGGCTAGTTCTTTTTTTGCATTTTTTTAGCAGTTGGGCATGGAAGCCATGTGGTCTGGCTGCTGCATCAGGAGATATGGTGTCAATTGCTGCTATTATTTCTTCACATAGTTATTGTAGATAGTTGTTGGGGGGTACCGGTATTCATAGTGAAGAAGGATTTTGGGTCTGCTATGATCTTGGCTGCACTTGGGTTTCTGAAGACCATCTCATATTGACTTTTAAGGATGGCTGCCATTTCCTTTGAGTCATCTGTTGTCTCCCCATTTTCTTCTTGGCATATGAGAAAAAGTATTTGGAGTTCTCTTTAATGCGAGACACTGCTTCTCTTTCTTCTCTCCGGTGTTGTTCCTCATGGGATTGTTTGATTTGCCTCTCTATGTTTTCCATTTGGGCTTTGATCCTCTCTTGCGCAGGTTGGAATGTGGTCTTCAATAGTTTTCTTTTTAGCATGCTCCTCCTCCTCATTAAGATTTTTCGGTCTTTGGGTATTTGGTTTTTAGTGGGGCACATGTCGGAGGCAAATTTCCCGACACTTTGTGATTATTGTTGTTAGGGTGTTAGCTATGGTTCTCTTGCTTAGGTGTCTTTCCCAGTCTATTTCTTGAATTTCTGACTGGATCTGCTCCCAATTTATGCATGTCTTAACTTGGATTAGCCTATAATCAGACATGATGGTTTTGTTGGTCTCATATGAGTGAATTAGGCTGTGGCTGTTGGTGAGTAGGAGATCCAGTATATTATTGCCCCTTGGGGGTTGACTTATGCACTAGGTGAGGAAGTGTTCATTTACAAGCTTTTTTAATTCCCTCATTTGTTGCTTCTCATCAAGAGTACCTCCGTTTACTGCCATATTTGACCAGTTGAGGTGTGGGGAGTTAAAGTCACCCAATATGATTATTTCTGTGGTTTGCTTTGGGAGATTGTTTAATGCCACATTGATTTTGGTGAAAACTTCATGAAACTGTTCTACTGTGGTGTTTGGGGGTTTGTACACTGTGATGACTATCAGGTCTAATTTCTTTATGTAGATTGATAAAAGTTCTATTGTACTATTGGAGAAAGTTTCTACATTTTCTGTACTGGTTGCTAAGTCATCCCGGATATAGTTGACTACCCCTCCATGGCTTCTGTTCTGCCTGTCGGTCCTGAAGATGGTGTAGTTTTCTATGTTGATCTCGGCATCCAGGTGGTCTCTAGTCAAGTGAGTTTCAGTAAATGCCAGGAATACCATATTTTCTTCTTGAGCTGTTTCCTTCAGCATTGGAATTTTGGCCTGGTTTGTCTTTGGATATAGACCCCTAATATTGCCGAACAGGAAAGTGCTTAGTGTTGGTTGTTGCACCCTCAGCCCACTTCCAGTCTGTCCATGAGGTAGTCCATTGTTTCCCTGGACTTCCTCTCGTATCACCAGTATCTTCTCCATGAACTTCTCTAAAAAAGAAGTCTTCTGAGTATTATTGTTATTAGGGTTAGGCCTGTACCTTTCTTCCACAGTTTTCCTGGACTGATGCCGTTGTGGTATTCCTCAGTTAAGGTTAGGTATCTTAGGTCTAGTTGACTGGTTCCTGTGATGCTGTGTAGGTCTGGCGGGGTCCTCTTCCTTAATTCTCCTCCTTGTTCGGGAGTAGGAACAGTCCATTTTAAAACATTTCCGGTTCCGGAGGGCATTCCGGCATAGTGTGGGATGGAATTCAGGGCATCTTCTGTCGAGTGTGCAGCCTAGCTGTTTGTCCAAGCCATGGTTCATGAGTTTTGTGCACGACTTTGGATGGTTATGACTGCATTCCTCTCCTTTAACCCCATATATGCATTTGTTCTGGGCATAGTATTTACATATTTTGGTTTTACTTCCTGTGGGGCAAGATTGATCTACTTCAGTTAAATCGGAGGGAGTAGCTGTGGGTGGAGATGTTTGCACTCTTGTGGGTGGTGTTTGTGTTGTGGGCAGAGGTGTCAGTGCTATGGGTATGGGTGTTTGTGCTGTGGGTTGTATTTTTTGGTCTCTGGTGGGTGGTGGTATATGTGTATGTTTGACTGCATCTGAGTACTGGTACTTGTGTATATCTCCTAGGTTGACTGTTTTCACTAGCCTATCTGACTTTGGGAGGGTCTGTGGTGGAATTAGCTGGCTGGTCTCATGTTTGTGTGTGGTGGGAGGAGACCTGTTTGCCTTGGAGATTGTCCCAGTATTTTTTTAGTACTTCCTTGTGTTTCTGGATAGCAGCTTCTGCCTGTTGCATCCATTCTGACTTATCTTTGTATTTGTCCTTGCAGCACTCCCTGCAAGTGAATTTCCTGTTTGTTTTTGCATAGCTCATTATTTGGAATGTGCCTAGTTCACTACATTAATAGTGTAGCCACTGGAGGCAGTCGTCACAGCGAATTGTATATTCTTCATTTTCTGCTGTGAATTTCATTCAACATTTGCGGCATTCTTCATAGTTTTGGGCAAGTTTGTTTACATTTTGTTGTCCTGCCATTTTTGAGTATCCGTTGTTTCACTGTTTATATCTTGTGTTATTACTGCAATCCTATATTCGGCTGTATTTCTTAGTTATTTTATTTTATCTTGCATTATGAGATAAATTTTTAATAATTAAATTGTAATCTACACCATATGGATAATAGAATAAAGTACAAGATATGATTGAGCTTTTTAAAATCTGTTTTGGGATGGATAAGTTGGATTTTAGCAAGTTATTTGAGTTGGAAGGTAGTAATATGAGGTTTTTCATATCAGGTTTGAGTGATAGCCACCAAACATAGGGACCAACTTTCAATGATTCGTCTGTAAACAAATAAAAAAGAAATGGTCATGTTCTAGTTTTATATTTCATTATATCTGGCATGGTATCAGGGTATGCTGTATGTGCATATTCCATTGCCTCAGCTTCTTCATCTGGATTGCGCTTCTTGCCTTTGTAAGATGGATGAATCATATATGGCAGGTAGTGCACTGGAGTTAGGGCTTCGTTCAGTTACACGTTTCTCAATCTTCTTTTTCATCTGACATCACCTTTGAGTTCACTTGTTAATGATGTTTGAATAGTTCTCCATATTTCTGTAGCATCACCAATACTGCAGGAGTCACTTTGCACTTTGTCTAATGCATTGGTAAGATTTTTTTGTAATTTTTAGCATATCTTCAGTGTTTCGTTTCAAATTTGTGTCCATAAGCTTTTGTTATTATCTCTTTATCCAGTTCAATTCATTTTTCTCCATCGCATACTGAAAAGATATTCTAGTGACATCTTGTGGGATAGCTAAGGCTCAACCGCCTGCTGCTTTGTAAGCTGCTGATGCACAATGAGTATTTCTGAAATATTTTACAATTTTGACAATGTGCTCTTTAATGTTTAATATTTCTAAATCTTTAGCCAGTAAGTTCATGAGATGAGCTGAACATCTCATGGATTGAGTCTGATAATGGGCAAATATAACATTTCTGATTAAAAAAAAAAATTGTTTGAAAAAAATTTGATTTAATCAATGCCAACCCTGACTCAAGTAGGTTCCTTAAGTTTCAGTTTAGAAATGCTATATATTTCTAGTTAATGTGGTATAATTTTCTCTTGTACAGTTCTATCCAGTAATAAATAACACATTTGTTGGCTTAAAAGATTGATGCTACTTTGGTATGCAATCTCAGTGGTGGTGTGATCTCAAGAAGTTAGATTCTACTTTTACATGATCTCATGTTTTTAAAAATTTAATTGGATAAATGAAATCATTTATTCATTGATTAATTGAATGAATATCAGATAAAAAAGCAAGAAAAGATCATTAGCTGATTTCCTCAGTCGCCAACAAAAATAAGATGTGATGGTTTGCATTGACGCGCCTCATTTTTTTTAGTATTCAAATTTTTGAATCTAACTTATGTTCTTTCAATAGCCTGAGTATGAGCTCCAGTAGCTAGGTCCACATAATTTACTTGGGGATTAACTGTTTGGTGAATGTAATTCAAATGATTCAAGTCCGAGTACACCACCATAATATGGCTCAAAATCAGCTTCGAATAAACAAACACACATGAATGACTGAGTTTTCCTCAACTTCTCTCTGAATTGTGTATTAGCGTTGCTCTCTCTTCTCTACATATCTGCCGTCATTTCCTTTCTTCATTCTGAACACCCATGGACTGTCAATGTGCAAGACATGGATTGGGTTGTTTTGCACTTTGGTCTCACTCTCCGTTGAATCTGGTGCTTGATCTCTTTGCAGCATCCATCCTCGATTATATTTCTGATGTCTAGCAAATCTAGTTTCATCTATTTGAACTGGCTCTTCATAACATAACACAACATAATTACACGAATGACAAAAGCCACAAGGGCCTATCAAAGGTCATCCGCCTCCGTCAAAACCCACCCACAAAAAGCACCATCACCAGGGGAAGACAAAATCAAAGTCCCCCACAATATAATATAACAGATGACAAAAGCCACAAGGGCTCATCATAGGTCATCTGAGTCAAACGGCCTCTTTTTTAAGGCACCCAAACTCCCAGGAAAACTACATCCAGAAAGAAACAAGGGTATCACCAATCAAGGCTTGTCAAGAACTAAATCATGCAGCTATAGATATATACAAACAATATTAATATATACAAAACTTAGGAACCATCACAACCTTCCCTTCCCATAAACTCATCCAACCTACTCTTAAATACATTTAGATTTGGACTACCTACTACCCTCTGCGGCAATTTGTTCCAGAAGTCTACCACTCTATTGATGAAAAAAATATTTTCTTAAATCCAACTTACACCCTTGCTTTTTAATTTTCAAGTGGTGACCTCTAGTCCGATTTCCATCATCTAACTCAAAAAACTTGCTAACATCCAATTTATCTATCCCAGAAATTTTTTTAAAGAGCTCAATCATATCCCCTCTCACACACCTCCTTTCGAACGAGAACATATTTAATACCCTCAGTCTATCTATATATTCAAGGTGCCTCAGGGAAAGAATAATCTTTGTTGCCCTCCATTGCACTGACTCGAGAAGGTTAATATCGTGTCTAAAATGTGGGGACCATGCCTGTATACAGTACTCTAGATGTGGCCTAACATAAGTGTTATAGAGTTTAAGAATAACCTCCTTACTTTTGTAACTGACATTTCTCTTAATAAAACCCAGCACTCTATTTGCCCTATTTCTTGCTTCAATACACTGCTTAGAAAACCTTAATGACTTATCTATTACTACTCCTAGATCTTTCTCATCCTCTACTGAGCTCAGCCAATGCCCATCCATTTCATAGTTAAATTCTCTATTATCTTTTCCCATGTTAATAACTTTGCACTTATCAAGGTTGAAAGTCATTTGCCACTTATGTGCCCAGGATAACAATTTATTTAAATCCCCTTGCACTTTAAAATTATCATCAACAGCTGCTAATTTGGTATCATCCGCAAAAATTGACACTTTATTATTAACTGCATCCCCAAGATCGTTTATATAGATGACAAATAATAATGGACCGAGAACTGATCCCTGAGCAACCCCACTGATAACATCCCTCCACTCTGACTTTACACCATTTAGCACTACCCTTTGCTTCCTGTCTTTCAGCCACTCAGCTATCCAATTTGAAACACCCCCACATATCCCTATCATTTTTAATTTATGAACTAGTCTCCTATGTGGTACCTTATCAAATGCTTTACTAAAATCTAAGTAAATTATATCTACATTCTCTCCCTTATCTACTTGATCTGTTACAAACTCAAGAAAGTCTAGTAAGTTAGTCAAACATGATCTACCTGATCTAAACCCATGCTGAGCATCGCTGATTAACCCCTCCCTCTCTAGATGTTGGCAAATCGCTTTTTTAACTATTTTCTCAAGAATTTTACAGACTACAGGAGTTAGGCTAACCGGTCTAAAGTTATTTGGATCCTCTTTACTACCCTTCTTGAAAATGGGGACTACATTCGCTCTCTTCCAATCATCGCGTATTTCTCCATATTCCAGTGACCTAGTATATAACTTCTCCAGAGCTATTGAGATACTTTCTACCCCTTCTTTAAGTATCCTAGAATGAATATTATCAGGGCCGGAGGCCTTGGTAGTATCTAACTCACCTATTAGTCCTTTTATCATCCTCCGATCCACACCTAATGTTAGTAAACACCTCTTTCCCTGACCCATGAGTACTATACATAGGACTATTTAGTTTCTCTTTTGTAAATACTGATGCAAAATGACCATTTAGTACCTCAACTATTTCCTCATCAGTTTCTCTCACAACCCCTTCATATTTGATAGGTCCTATTTTAACTCTGCCACACTTGTTATTAATTTTATAGTAACTAAAGAACTTTCTAGGATCTTTGTTGCTATCCTGAGCTAATTTAATTTGTGACACCCTTTTGTTCTTCTTTATAATCTTATTTAACTCATTCCTAGCCATTCTATAATCACTTAAATTTTGAATATTATTTTCTACCTGTAATTTTTTATATGCCCTTTTCTTCTCTGAAATTTTTCTAGCTATCTCCTGATTCCACCATAATGGTTTCCTACTTTTGTTCCTAATGGCCTTCATTGGGATACATTGTTCTTGGACTACATTTATTATATGCTTGAAAGTATCCCACACCCCATAAGCATTTTTACCTCTGAATTCTACATCCCAGTCTACCAAATTTAGCAAGCTTCGAAGTTTTACATAATCTCCCTTATGAAAATTTGGAACTTTTTCAGCATTCTCGGTTATTTTACTCTTCTCAATTCCCAAGTTAAAACAAACTATCTGATGGTCACTATTTCCCAATGCTTCCCCAACAGTCAATTCTCGAACTAAATGATCACTGTTAGAAAGCACTAAATCTAATATATTGTCCCCCCTCGTTGGCTCATTAACAAATTGATTCAAAAAATTATCCTCAAAGCATTCTATGAACCTGCCATTTGTTCTATCCCTACCTATCATATTTTCCCAGTCCACAGAGTTTAAGTTGAAGTCCCCAATAATAACTGCATCTGTTTCACATCCCTTACTTATTTCCCTTATCATTAGTTCATCCATATCATCAGTCTGCCCAGGTGGCCTGTAAAAAGCTCCCAAATGCACCATTCTATTTTTACTGAACCTAATATCTATCCAAAGTGACTCAACTCCATCCTGCTTTATTGAAGTATTTAAACTTGAAACAATGTTATTTTTTATATAGATAATTATTCCTCCACCAATCCTACCTGTCCTTTGACTAATGTACATATTATAGCCCTGTAAATCAAATTCACTTATAGTGTCACTAAATTCTATTTCATTAACCCATGATTCAGTAACGCATCATATATCTATATCCTCATTGCTAATATAACTAAATA
Source organism: Ceratothoa steindachneri (assembly GCA_963969495.1). Taxonomy (NCBI): domain Eukaryota; kingdom Metazoa; phylum Arthropoda; class Malacostraca; order Isopoda; family Cymothoidae; genus Ceratothoa; species Ceratothoa steindachneri. The sequence goes on from OZ018327.1 coordinate 19,240,612, forward strand.
GCTCATCCTTCTTGTTTCTAAGACTACGAGCATTTGTATAGAAACAATTTAACCCCCCTATCCCTGAAGATCTCTTGAAACTTGAATGACCTCACCTCTATCGCCTTGGAACCTATTTCTGTTATCTGCCAAGTCCATTCTACTTTCAGTACTATAATGTCCTCTCATAATTCCCTGACCACTATTAGTATCTAGTTTCCCGCCCGCAAAGACCTAATAACACGATCATACTCCTCCCACAACACATCTACCCCCCTCCTACTCAAATGCAGTCCATCCATCGCATATATTTCTTTTATTCCAACAAACCTATCCCACACATCCACAAACATGACACCTTCCATCTCACACATCCTCCTCACATAATCATTCAGCCCAATTGCACGAGACATCCATTCTTGGAAGCACACCTGTCACAACACCTTTCATTCACCTTTTCAATCAACCTCTTGTACCTCTCACGTAACTCACATGCACCCACTTTCTTCACATCATTCACTCCTACATGTGAAATCACAACCGCATCCCTTGCACAGCCAGACACCAGCTCCTCATACCTATCAGACAGATCTCTCACTCCAGCACCCGGCAAACACACCCTCAAACCATTCAATCTACTTGCATTCAACTTCCTATCAAAATATCTAACTCGCGAATCACCCATCACAAGCACTTCAGTCAGACTCCTATTCCTAACCCCCACAGACCTAACTCCATCCCCACTCCTATTCTCATTCAAACTACCAGTCACTCTACCTCCACCCCCACCCCCATCAGACATATCACTTCCAGTTACTTCCTCTCTTAGGGCACTGAATCTATTAGTCAAGCTAATAGGTTCTGTGTCCCTCTGACTCACACACCTATTCTCCCCCTGGCTAACAACCTCAACAGAGGCAACCCTATTCTCACAAAGAACAGGAGAAGCCTCCCTAGCTTCATGTTTCCTAACCACTCTCCACTGTCCCTCATCCTCACTAGGCCTATTTCTAACTAATCTAAGGGGGCTAACTTCACTATCACTAGAACTATCATATCCTACCTCCTCCACCGGCCCTCTACCTTCACCTGAAACATCTAACTGGCCTACCTCACCACCTAACCTATTCCCAGCTCTAGACCTAACACTAAGTTCCCTCCTGAGCTCAGCAACTAACCCCTCCAGCCTACATATCCTGTCTAAATCCTGCCTTCTCATCCCCTCTAAATCTACAATGCATTCACGCAGCCCACATACAACACATGTATACCCCTCACCTAATACACCACAACCAATGCATACATTCCGACACTCATGCTCACTTTCATCCCCAAATTCCATCACTTATTCAAAACAAAGAAAGAACTTAAGTAGTAATAAGAAAAAAAAGAAGAGCAACTTAGCTTTCGCTGATTGTGGTGAGAAAAAAAACAAAACAAACAAACTGTAGAAAAATCTGAAAAATAGATCAACAGACTGAGAGCTCTATGAAACACGTGCTATCTGTTCGAAGGTCAGTTGAATTCTGCACTGCCAACCATTTTTCCAAGATTTCTTACAGAAACTACTTGAGCAAATTTCATGACATAAATTAAACCAATCACAGATATCTTCAGTGCCTCGACCAGTCAATTCATGCATAGATTCATATGGCAAATCCTGAATGAAATATAAAAATTAACTCTTTTGACCAAGTTTTAGTTGGCAATTCATTCTACCATTTAAATCAGTGAAATGCAAAAATACATTTCCTGTGCATTATAGAACGATAAGTTTGGCATCTTCTATTTTTGCAACAGATAACTGGTATGAATTTCTTTTTGGGACATCTAGTATTTCTTTGCCACAATGAAGACAAGGTGCAATATAATCTTCATCCAATAGACCATTTCTTCTCAAAAAAGCAACTGCTTTCATTTTTCTTGGTAAAAATCCTTAGCTAATATCATGTTTCTCACAAAAAAAGTAGTGACTTTATATCCAGGAAAGCGACTAATTTCCATGCGAAAAGTATCTGGTTTAAATACATGATTGGGATCACAAAATACAAACGCACTATCATATAGATTAAGATAAGGACAGTATAAATTGTACACGTATACTATATCTGGTAATAAGTATTAGAACACATTGGTAATTAAGATTTAGGGTGGTATAAATTTTATGCTGGGCCAGAGGGTGGTATAAACTTTACCATTAGGCAAGATCAC